>CM018077.1:159140093-159585093 GCA_008658365.1 Alca torda
TGTTCATAGTGTGTCTGTTTAAAATTTCTTTGCAGGATTCCATTGTAGGCACAAGTTATTAGAAAATCTGTTCAGAGTTTGGGTTTGGGGTTTTTTTTGGGGGGGGGGTTTGGTTTTTTGTTTTGTTTTGTTTTTTTTTTTTTTTTCAGAAAGAAAACATCTGTAAGTGAGTGCAGAAAGGTGAAAAATTTCTCGAGGACACACAACCTGCTTGAATACTGCCCAGCTTCTGGAGTGGTTGCAGGGTTTATTCACAGCTCTACCACCAGAAGCAGCCTTTCATTAGTCTACAAAAAATAGATGCAGTATCTATTTCTGCATATGCATCTATAACCCTGAAAAGGAAACATCTGTCTCAGACTGTTCCCATTCCAGCATCCACAAACTCCATCAAAAAGGAACAGGAGGACAGAGGGTTGCTCAACTCTAGACTAAAATAGCAAACCCAATTTTTTCCCATAACTGAGTGCTTCAGTTTCTGTGCTGACCTTCTGCATATCTTTTTCTTCAGGCTGCTTTATTTTTCAACCCAATATTTGATTAAAAATTACCTTTACCTGATGTCAAAATGTTAAGACTGTGGGATGCTGGTGGTTTTCTCCCTAAAGCTTCATCTTGCCAAGAATTTGGTGACGCGAACAGGAAAGGGATCTTTTCATCAGCACATTAGCTTGATGAGAGATTAAACAAAGTGGTGTGTGGAAGACGAATGTTGCATACAGTGAAGAAAACCTAATGCCCTCACTCTGTGTTTAACAGTGGCCTAGTATGTATTTCTATTTTGTGTCAGTTGGTATTTCAGCTACTGCATATAATCATCATCTGTCAACATACTTCAAGCAAGATCAGTTGTTAAAGCCGTTGCTTCTCTTTACATTGTACTGAAGTATTTAACAGAAAGGAAATAATTCCTCTTTGCAGATATTTTGTCTCCAGAGACCTGGGGAGAAACGTAAACTGTTTTCAGAATATGCAGATGGTAATTCGAGATGTGTCTTATTAGGATTTCTCCTGGAAACAGCACTGAAGCAGCAGCTCAGAGGGCTATGATAACTGGCGATGCAGGGATACATAACTCAATTTCCCCACATTTCGCAGCTCTTTCTGTTCTGATTGTGAGCCTTTGATTTCCATTTTCACCCTGGGGTTAGGAATGTAAGAGATGGCTGTACCAGGTCAGGGAGAAGGTCTGTGTCGCCTGATATCTTATCCTTAGGGATGGATGCCTCAGCAGGTGTGGAAGAAAACAGTAATCATTCCACAGTGCTTCCCCAGAATAGCTTCTTTGCCTGCAATTGTGGCGCAGGGATTTCCTCACAAAGACGCGGTGTGTGGCTTGAACAGCTCACACTCTTTTCTTCTTCAGTAAATTTGACTAGCCACATTTGAATCCATATAAATATTACTTCAAAACACTTTGTGGCAACGCATTCCACAACAGTTCACTCCCAGGAATTAGTCAGTCTGCAAATCACAGGGCCTTCACTGCCTGAAACCACTAGTTTGGTCACAGGTATAACCACATCACCTTAACTCCATAACTGGAGCAAATCCGGAGAAGGGCAACAAAGATGGTGAGGGGTCTGGAGAACAAGTCTTATGAGGAGCGGCTGAGGGAGCTGGGGTTGTTCAGCCTGGAGAAAAGGAGGCTGAGGGGAGACCTTATCGCTCTCCACAACTCCCTGAAAGGAGGGTGTAGCGAGGTGGGTGTCGGTCTCTTCTCCCAAGTAACAAGCGATAGGACAAGAGGAAACAGCCTCAAGTTGCACCAGGTGAGATTTAGGATGGATATTAGGAAAAATTTCTTCACTGAAAGGATTATCAAGCATTAGAACAGGCTGCCCAGGGAAATGGTGGAATCGCCATCCCTGGAGGTATTTAATAGACGGATAGACGTGGCACTTAAGGGCATGGTTTAGTGGTGGACTTGGCAGTGTTAGGTTGATGGTTGCACTCAATGATCTTAAAGGTCTCTTCCAACCTAGACGATTCTATGATTCTGTAACCATCAGCCATTTTTTTCTCCAGTAACTTTACTGCAATTCTGCAGTTTTTCTTCCAGTTGACAGTGTCTCAGGGCTCTGACAGATTTCTTTTATAAATTTCCTGAAAATTCTGGTGCTGACAAGGCTCAGATCAGTAGCTCTGTGTTGGCAACTCATAAATTCCTAAGAAACATGGAATTACATCACGGGGGAATCCTCCTGTGCCTTTTATATTTTTATATACATATTGTCTTGTACACATTATGTGTTATAGTCCCAAATGGCTTACATTTCAAGACATGAAGCAGAGTCAAATGGTGTCTCTTAAAAAAAAGTCTATCTAGCACAGAATTTTTTTTTTCTTTCCTGAAGTGTAGAATTTTCTATACCAAAACCTATTAAAAGCAATGAAAGAAAAATATTAAATTCTGCAATATGTGCTGTCTCCTGTTGCATTATGCATTATGTGCTCTATCACGTTATTGTGCTGTATGTCATGGTTTAATTTGTTATAGGTTTTATATGATACATGTATCATGACACCATGTTATTTTGATCCTACTTCTTATTATCTTACTTTGTTGTTGTTAATGAATTACAGGATTTATCATTCCCAAATCATGACTCATAAATAATTTCTGCTTGATGAGCACTGCATACAGCACTTCATCCAGTACTGAAAGCTACAAAGTCATGAATTATGGAATCCTCACAGTTTAGTGAAAAGACTCCTAAAGTCAATCTAACAACAAATAAAATTTTTACTAATCCTACAGTACTTTTTGGAATAAAACCTTAAAGACTGAGGAGCACCAAAAATGGATAAAACCCTCCACCATCATGGGCAAAGACTTTCAAAATTTGCTGCCTGGTCTTTAGAAAGACCATTTTTCAGTTGACTACTTGAGCTATATATAATTAATTCCTGTATTGATAATGCTAGTTACATCTAAATTCCGTTTAATCTAAAACACTTGTAGGAACAGTGATAACTCTCACAAATCATTATTCTGGTTATATTCTAAGTATTTCTTGTTTCCTGACTTACCTAAGGAATAATCTAAGGACTGATACTGCTCCATCTCCATAATGCACGGTGTTTATGTTTATCCATCTCCACAGTCCCCAACTTCTGACTGTTCGTTCACAAATCACCTTTATAAAAATGGAACCCTTAATTTGATGAGCTAGAAGGTACTGTACCTAAACCAATCACAAGTGTAGTATTTAATAAGACCCCATTTGTCTTCTCCATGTAATTTGGGACAGAAAATTCTATGCTAGAGGAAAGGAAAAAAACTTTCTTTATGGTGGTCCAACCTCTTAAAACTCACTTTTGTAAAACATAACTGTTTTAAGCAGCTCATTGAGCTGACATATGAGCAGGATGCATAGTGGAACAAAACCGTCTCCATATAATAAATGTGATTAATCACATGGCTCCCTCCACAATAGTCTGCAAAAGCAATGCAAATGCTAAACATATAATTTAGTTCTAGTTAGTTATATAAATATTAAAGAGGGCCACGCATCACATCATTTACATAGGCCTGATTTAATTATTGTAAATTAAGACTACTGGTAGATTTTGTAGCTTCTGTAAATCAGATAGCTGATCTTAGGTGACAGTACAGTTCTATAATTAAATGCTGTTCTCCCCAGGCATAGATGATAAACTTCTGTGGTGTTGAGTTCTGGAGCAGGATAATAAATCACATCACACTTGAAATCAGGACACTTTTAATGATATTGATACTGTGGAAAGGAAGTCTTCTGACTACGTCTATGACTCAGTGGTTCAAGTAGTCAATGATTTGCAAAAGGGAGCTTGCCTGATGGACTAGCGTTGAATGCTTTTCTTCCTCTTTATTGAACAACATTTCAAGGATTTGCCTGCAGTGCACTTCAATTTCAAGTTTCCTTATAATATGGTAAATCAACATCAATGCCTCTTTATCGACGTTTCAGTGGAGCCAGGCAAAGCAGACATGGCTTTGGTTACTGAAAGTAAAACCTAAATGCAATATCTCCGTCTCTGTTAAGACAGACATCTCACTTCCCCTCTTCCACTTACATCTCAGTATCCTTAGAGTCAGCAAAGAATCTGGAATTCCACCCTCCTAATTAATTTACAAACACCCTTGCTCATTGAACTCAAAGGCATCACATATGCCCAGAGTAGAACTCTACATGGAATATCACCAATACATTACTCTACGTAGTTCACCTTTAAACCTGAGTAGGGGGGGGTTGTTTGTTGTTTTGCTTGTTTGTTTGTTTGTTTTTCCCCAGTCTATTCTTGAGAATGTAATGCAGATTGAGAGAAAAGGTACGTGCTATAACCATCCTTCTAGATGATCTTACTTTTGCATGTATTCTCTGTTTCTTTAAAACCAATATTGCATTGAAATCGAACATTTATTCTTTGAAAAGAGACAAATATAACAGGAGCAGGAATTAAAGAATTATAGAATCATTTAGGTTGGAAGAGACCTGTAAGATCAAGTCCAACCATAAACGTCACACTGCCAAGTCCACCACTAAACCATGTCCCTCAGTGGCACATCTGCATGACTTTTAAATACCTCCAGGGATGGTGTCTCAACTGCTTCCCTGGGCAGCCTGTTCCAATGCTTGACAACCCTTTTGGTGTAGAAAATTTCCCTAATATCCAATCTAAACCTCCCCTGGCACAACTTGAGGCCATTTTCTCTCGTCCTCCCTCTTGTTACCTGGGATAAGAGACCCAGAAGAAGAAAAGAAAAGATATGATTATGACATTATGACTCTAGAGTTAAGGGTACCAATATAGATATAAAATACTCCAGTCTATATTTTGAATGAGACAATTAACCACCTTCATGCAATTGTGGTCACTCCTGACCTTGTAACAATACCTATAAGAAAATAAATTTATTCTGATGTCATAGTCAGCACTGTGTCCCTTATTTGTGCTGAAATATGCTTTACAAGCAGTTGGTCTGAAATCGTTTGTTCTCCAGCTTGTGCCGGTTGATATACCCTGCAACAGCTCCACATCAGTAAAACTTGTTCGTGTGCTGACCATCCTTGCTTAATTCTAGAACCACAGTGGAGAATTTACAGCTGAACTTACCAGCAGTGTGAAAGCAGTAAATCAGATGTAAGAGACTGCGCGTGTCATACGCAAAGGAAATACATGAAGGTGAGCGGTACTGTGGGTGTAAAAACCTTCACAATGTACATTTGAGATGAGGCTATTACTCATGTACAAAGGAGCTGGACATCCTAAACAAGCGCTAATCATACATTTCCTTTTTGCAGAGTATTAGCTTGTCGTCTGCTATGTTAAATGGTTGGAGGCTGATGTTGTTTATCCTACCAACTATCGATTCACACGCTTACACCATCCAAGTGTCCTTCTCTGTGAAGCCATTTTAAAAGCTCAGAATTATTTCTATAACATTTTTCTCCATACATTTTCAATGCAAAATAACATTCTCAATGCAGAAATAACTTTCCAAGGTGAATAATTTTGTATCTTGGTACCTTCTGGGTCTATAAGTCATAGTTTGTAACCCACTGGGAAGCAAAAATCTCATTTTAACCACAGATGAAGTCAAATTTCTTCTCCCATGACTTCCAGAAGACAAAATTCTTTAGATTTTTATATACGGGAGACAAAAATAATGACCCAGGCTGGATATGGTTTATTTAGGGCCTCAAACCAAGACAGACATAGAAGGAAATTTTTAAGGAATAAGTTTGAGAGATGAAGATGATATTCTCATATAGGATAACTTATTTTAAATGGCAACTGCCTAATGTTTTTTCTAGGTTTGAAATGTTACAATTAGTCTGGGAAGAAAGGCTAGAGGGGATTGAGCTGGTGAAGTGGTCAAAGGGAAATAATATATGAGTTTATTACATTGACATCCATAACTCATGTATAGTATATTTACTAGACAGAACCTTTTTTTTTTCTTTCCAGTAGACTTCAACATACAGAGAAAAATCAGTGCCAGCAATGAAAACAGACAACAAATGCACCCAGCTGCTAGGTATATACAGAATGAACAAGGTAATAAAAAAACCCATCTGAATATAAAATACATTTTTCAATTGAAGAGTTGATTTATTTCTTTTTGGTCCCGTCAAAGAAATATTAACACACTAGCCGACATATCATTTGAGAAGAGGCACGAGGGAAAAAATAAAGGGGGAGAAATTTTGAGAGATGAGAGGACTGAAGACAAAATTTTTCCTAGCAGACAGGTGGGATGAGTTGAGGTGTAAGTGGAGAGGAGAGTAACTTTGAAGATTATTCTGTGCGTATAACACAGCACATGGCTGGGTGGTCCACACTGTATTGCTGGATGCAAAGGGCTGCAAGTTTGGTCTTCAGACGTAACGTAAAATATGAACAAATAGAAAATTTGGGAGGAGAAAGAACTGTGAGACTTCTGAAGGAACACTAAAGAAGTATGGATTTCACAGAGTGCACAACAGGCAGCTTAGGGCAGGATGACAGTGTGAAGCCTGTCAAACCAGAAGAATGATTTTACTGGTTGTCTTTTGAAGACTGTGGGATAATGCATATGTTTTAGAAATTAAAAGAACGTAAGAAGAGCTGTACTGAGTCAGACAAAAGTTGCACTTAGCCCCTCATCTTGACTCCACCGTTAGCCAATGAGACATGCCCAGAGAAGAACAGGGCAAATCTACAGTAAAACTTTCCCAAAATAATCTCCCTCGCTCACGTAATTTGTAGTTTAGTTTGTTTGTAGATGAGGGGGTGGTATCTAACAACTTTCAGTGCATTTCTTCTCCATGAAATATACAATTCCTTTTTGAACCCATGCAAACTTATCCTGCAGAAAGTTTCAAAATTTTACCGCATTGTGTAAACAATCAACTCCTTTGGATGTATTTGGCATCTACTCATGTTATTTGATGACCCTTAGTACCTTTGCTATGACCATGAAGCCTCTCAAGGAATGATTGGTAGATCTCCTGGGATGTTCACTGGAGGACTTGTCTCAAGCGTCTTCAGATACATCTCAATCTGTATTACATAAAGCAACTGAGGTTATCCCTATAATGAACAGCCTCAAGATGCCCAGGTAAGGTCTGGGACTCAGGTTGAGGAATCCTCTTTCAAAGTGCAAATCGTGGTAAACAATGTGAAAAGTAGGTGAGCTTAATCTGAGCGTAAACAGACCCATAGTTAACTTATAGCAAACGTGCTTCTTCATAGATTGTTTCCTGTTCATTTACACTGTCTCCCCTTGTCAATGTTTTTTGGAGTCTAATGCCAAAAACAGCATCCAGTGCTCCAAATGAGGCCTCCCAGGCTCTGAGTGCAATGGAATAATTGATCCTCTTGCACATTAATATTTCCCATAATAAGATTTCCCATTTTCTGCAGTAGAAATCTGCTGCTTGTTGCAGGAAATCTACATCTGGGAGTTAACTGCAGTAAATCAGATTTAACATGTACGTTAGGAAGACCATGGAAAAGGAAGGCAGTTGGTTGTGTTCGGGACATACACAGCCCCATTGAAAGGCACTGGGAAACAAAATGTATAGTAGGACAAGCCCAAGAAATTCTGGAGGAGGATAAATAGCCAGACTACAGTAAAAGAAGACAGCAATGGTTTTCTGGATTAGCCATTCGTGTTTTGTCCTACAGATGGGTGTGTGAGGACATTGATTCAATTGCCCTAAGAAACAAAGATGTAGAAATAATATAACAAGGGAAAAAAAAAACCTCAGCATCAACACAAGCTAAAATGCCTCGTTAAAAATATTTCCTGTTGAAAATGACCTTTTTTTCTTTCTAGATTTCCCAACAGTTTTTATGCAAAAATTTTAGTTTTCTGGATTTTTGCTAAAAGCTTGTGTCAGGGCAAAACTCTGTGAAGCAATCTGATCTTTTATTAGATTCCTCACAAAACACTTTTTTGATCAAGTCCGCCTAACTATCCTGTGCAGAGAATAAATGTCTGACCTTCAGGTATGCGTTTCCCAGGATACGCAGTTATGACAGGCATGACGGAAGGCACTGTACTTGGGGTCTGGCTCGGGCAAGGCCGGACCCTTTTCTGGTAGTGACAAATGTGGTAAGCATCTGACACAACAATCAGTCATGATCAGTAAGCGAGGCTAAGAAACGGGAGGGCAGATTTGACCTTTACCACCTCTTTGCCCTCCCAAATGCCGGAGCAGCTAAGGAATTGCTCGTTTCATCAGATGGGACATTAATCTCTGTCTGGTCTTTTCGGTTTGTTATGTTCTTTTTACTGGAATGGGCGTTATGTTGGTCTGGTGAAAAGTCCCATTGCAACAGATTCTTCATGGGCTTTTTATGGCTTTCTCAGTACTGATGAAAAGAAATATTACAGTGGAGCCAAAAACTGGCTCAGTAATTTTAGTGAAGCGTTCAACACAGTTTCAAAAATGTCTCCCTGTAGGATCTAACTCGTGGTCTCAAAGGGGGCCTGTGAAAATATTTCCTCTTCTGTCACTGCTGAGTGCTCTTCTACTAAACTGAAAATCCTAGTTAGAAGTTACAGCTTGTGATGACTGTAGGATATCTCACTGCCATCACAATCTAAACAAAATATCAGCAGTGAGCACAGCAGCACAGTTATGTTCTCTTCATTACTTAGAAGGAGTGTTCTCTTCAGTCTTGGAAGGAGTCTACAGGGTCATTTGGAAACTCAAAGGAGTGATGGTGCTACACGGTGTATCAGTGAGCTTCGTTCCATGAGTGTCACCGAAGAGTGTGTACAGAATTCATCTCACTGTACAAAAATATGCACGTTGTCAGGACACTGAGACTAAAGAGTCTTAAAGGTTTGGAACCTTCCTTACGTTCACTCCATTTCCATGTATTTTATCAGCCGCCATAAATTCCCTCACATAAATGAAAGACTAAAGTAATGCAACTTAGGGAACAAAGCTTCTGCTCAGCTCCACTAAAAGTTATGTTTTTAAATCTCTCATGAGATTACTTGGGATTTAATGTGACCTTGTTTTGGGGCAAATAAACAGTTTCATAAAGTTCTTCCCTTTCGCAGAAATTTGGGTGGTAGGGCAGCACAAACTGGCACATGAGGCCTGTCCGAACAGAGAATCTGGCTCACGTGAGTAAGGAAAAGTCTGAACATTTAGCTCTGCAAGTGATTTATTTCTGAACTAATTACTACCTAGAAAGTCGCAGTTCCGCCAGAATGATCTCTCTAGTCAGTCATATATCAGTGTCATCTGGCTTCAGCTGCCTTCACAGGTGACTCCCATTTTTGGAAGTTCCCTGGTGAGACAGTATCACTACAACATGAGCGACACTCTCAGACAGCTATTTTGGCTCAAGAAATGGCTTTAACCTGCTGACAGGGCATTTACTCCTCAAACAGCTCTTCCAGTCCTCTACAGGAGGAAGACTGTGAACTAAATAGAAATGCCTCGTGGACTGGGTTTGCCATGTAGGCCACCAAATAAACTTTATAACTTAGACAATCCCAGTGGAAGCCTGTCTAAACTGGGTAGCGTTGATTGCCCTCAAAAATTATTATTTTCCTAATATTTGACAGTTATTAAAGTTAGAAAGTTTTTGCTAAATGTCCTTTGCTATGAAGTAAGATACATACTGCCTCTGCAGAATGAACTGGGAAAAGTTAACCGCTACTTCTTTAAAAGAAAGAAATTTTCTGATTATATAGTTGAACAGTGTTCTTGGGTTTCCCCTCAGCACTCTCTTTTCTAGCCTAAACAAGCCAGATTATTTCATATTCTGAAAAGCTTTTGCCAGCCTTGTTGCTTTTTACTCATTCCGCTCTAATTAGTCTGTGTATTGAAGTCTATGTCAGTAACTGCACACACTCCCCTATTCGTAAATAAACATGAATAAAGAGAAATAATTCAATCATCTCAGGTTTTTTCCACCATCATGTGTTAGATGTACATTTACTGAAATTTACTCTCTTCCATCATCCAAGTATTTAATGACGATAACTCAGTAACTGTGGATTCAGTACAGATTTTGCTAGGAGCCGACTCAGCATCTCCACTCAAACTGACAGAATACTTTTGGGAGTGATTTTCCAATCTGTCATTTACATGTCATTTTTTGCTCATTGTATGTATCTAAAAATGTCACATCGGACCTTACCAAAGGCCAGCAGAAATCATGAAGTACCATTATGTCACTTCCTCTGTATCTACTAATCCATTGCTTCTTAAAGAAGATTAATAAATTGATTTAATGGGGTGTGACAGATTGCTGTACCCAACAATTTAGCAGTCTGAGAACTTGAACAAGCTTCATGAGTGAGGATTATACCATGCTTTTAAAAGGGGACATAAACTATCAGACTTAAAAGGCATTAGCCAATCTCTCATGTAATTAAAACACTTTCCCATGCCCACAGCATCCCACAGTGATTGCCTATGAGGTTAATGGTACCTTCTTTAAATACCAAAGGTGACAACCATCAGAGAGAAAATACTGTCCGGGATGACCTATGGGGCTGTTTGTTCCTGTGGTGCAGATGGGATGTGAAAGAAGACTTCAGAAATACTTTTCAAAGTGTTTTTTTTTCAAAGTACTTTTATGGGTTGGTTCACATTCCAAATATAATTTCCTCTACAGTTACTTGGAACACAGGCACATATGTTTAATCCCTTCACCTCTTCACCTGGAGAGGGCATTACACTAACAAAAAAGAAAGGCACACGTTGAATCAACAACAGCCATGTGGCAGAACAGGTGCTTTCATTTGCAAACCGAAAGGTGTTTATCCAATACTCTTAAACACTAGCTTTATACAACACTCAGTGTTGTGTTCTGTTTCAGGCCCTACGTTACAAGAATGAAGCGGCCGAACTGGACAGAATTCAGAGAGCAGGATGAATGCTCAAAAGTCAGGAAAACGACCTAAGGAAAGAGATTGAAAGGAATGGATTGTTTAGCCTAGCAAAGAGGAAATTGAGGGTGGACATGACAGAGATCCTGAAATATGCAGAAGGTTGCTGGAAGGAGAAAGGTAGTAGATTTTTCTGCATACCCATCTGGGTTAGGTCAACAAGCAATGGACTTCAGTTCTCTTTAGGTAGATAGAGATAAAGATAAATTGCCAGAGGAAAAAAACAGTATTCACAAGGCTACTGAAATAAACATGAAATCTTTATTCTTGGAAAGTTTGGGCGTTTGGGTTGGTTGTGGTTTTATTTCAGAATTTGAAAAAGCACTACTAAGACAGATTTTTGTGAAGCAGGAACATGGACTAAATGAGACCTTCCGGAAGTCCCTTAAGCCCTGTTTTCTGTGATTCACTGTGCTACAGTATTCCCCCTACAGCTGTGGCTCCCTGGCCATAACTTCATCCCTTTAATGAATGCGGTGGCAAACATCAAGTTGTCTGTCAGTTTAGCTATTGCAGAGATGGCAGTGATGGAACTAGTATGTCAGTTCTGGATAAACTTCCATGTATGTCATTTATGACACTTAGACTTGGGGCCTTTTTCACCTCTGTGTTACTTCAATAGCTGGGAAGAATTAGGATTTACTTAATTTTGCACATGATGAGACTGAAAGCTAAAAGATTTCAGGGCTTGTTTCTGCCAGAAGCAACCTGAGTCCAACAGCTTCCAGTTTTTGAAGATTTGCTTGCTTTGCTGTTGAGCACACTCACTTTAATTCACAGATCTGAATGTTCAAGAACTACAAGATCATCTCACCTGGCCTTTTTTGTTTCATCTTTCACTCTCCTACTGAGACAAATCAAATCTCTTTGCTTAAATACATTCAGCCTTTTCCCTTTGGTTCTAGGGAAGAAGAACAGCACTTGTTTTAGCATGGCCCAAAGAGAATCCATCCAGAATAAAAGTGTTAAATACTTTAGAAGTACCAGTTTTTAAAAAGGAGAGGTGAAGCAGGAATGGAGTTTGGTGGCTTTTCTTTAGGTGATAATGAATCTTTTCATATCAGCAATTTACTTTGTTTTGTCATATTTGTCTGCCTTGAACTGCATAGGGTTGTTTTTATTTCGAGTTTCATTAACGAATCCAGAGTGGAAAGAGAGCTGCTGTATTAATCAATAGCCGAAGGAAATAAATCTCTGCTCTTTCCTGCAAATGTGCTGCTGCACGATGTCTTTTCCTTGGGAGAGTTTTATTCATGACAGAAGCCAGCCATCTACTGGAGTGCTGCGGTAATAGCCCTTTCTAGGACTGCAGGATAGAGCCGCTTGCTGATGTTTGAAAAAAAATACAAATTTTTCTTCAAACTTGATGAAAAATAATCATCTTGGAAAAGAAGGTGGGGAAACTGTGCAGAGACTCCTTAAAAGTAGGCCATTAGAGAGGTGTTAAATGCTGACGGAGGCGAAAATGTCTGTGATGAGTGGGGATAGAGCACAAAACGTTAAGCACAGATTCACCATCTATCTGCATGGTGAAAACCTAACCAATGAAAACCAGAGCACTGAACCAGATGGTCCTCAGACCTTCAGAGGAGAAGGACTAGAAACCCACCAGGAGGAGCCAACCAAAGACACTCCTTCCCCAGAAAGCCATGCCACCTAAACTGTTGGTGCCTGAAGGGGTACAGGACTTATCATGGGAAGAGCATGTGTAAAATTTAGGATTCAAGGTTTTAAGGGGATTATGGAAATGTGCAAAATGTATTATGGGATATTTAGAGGAAGAACTGAAGGTGGAGAAAGGGAGGGACTGAGGTGAACTGGGGAGAAACAGGAGCAGGGAAATAAAGGGAAAGGGAACTGGACATGTGTTACCATGTTACTGGTGAGTATATTTGTCTCACTGGACAGACAGTAGTTGATCACTACTGTCTATCCTATATACTCATGAAATCCTGTTTCCAAGTACCCTCTATATTCTAAGTGTGCATGTGTCAACGCTAGTGAGCTTCAAGGTGGGCTGGCTGGCAACTGGGATAAGAGGTCTGGGTGCCAGCAACTGAAGGAGACCATGGTCCAGGGGATGATTATTGGGCAGACTGGGGGTCCCAGACCAGCTGCGGGAGAGACCCGCATCGTGTGTGCATGTATTCCAATAGCAGCCTTCAATCCTCATCAACCAGAGGGGAGGAGAGGATCGAGCTGTCTTTGATCATGTTTCTGTGAGTGCTGTGTTCATTCATGTGGATGTCAATTAAAAAAAAATAAAAGTAATCTCTGTCTGCACTGGTCTGTCTGTCTGGGCACGTGTGGAGTCTGTAGCATGTGCGTGTCTATGTATGCATGTGTGTCTATTGGGAACTGGAGCTGGTGACACAAAACCACAGCAACCTCGCAGCTATTGGGCTGCGAGAGGAGGAAACCCTCTGGGTCCTGAAGCCCAGCAGGGTTGGCTTCTTCTGACAAAATGGAAGCAAAATTCCAGGTCTGAACCTTTGGTAACTAACGCTGGGGGAGAAATTATGAAAGGCACCTAAGTGACTTCACAGCGTGTATTCAGTTTTCAAAGGTAACTGAAGGAGGGAGAAGGAGGCAGGTGGAATGAACTGACCATCATGTTCAGCTGGGAAACTAGGATTTGTTTTTATTCTGTTCTTGATAGAATCTGTAGCTCCTGGGCCCAAGTTTGTCTTCAGTACTTGCCACCATGGCCAGAGGAAGAAGGTAGCAGGTTATCTCACAGAATCACACAGAATGACAGAATGGTTGGGGTTGGAAGGGACCTTAAAGATCATCTGGTTCCAACCCCCTGCCATGGGCAGTGATACCTCCCACTAGACCAGGTTGCTCAGAGCCCCATCCAGCCTGGCCTTGAACACTTCCAGGGATGGACATCCACAGCTTCCCTGGGCAACTTGTTCCAGTGTCTCACCACCCTCACAGTAAAGAATTTCTTCCTGATATCCAATCTAAATCTACTCTTTTTCAGTTTGAGGCCGTTATCCCGTGTCCTATCATTACACTCCCTGATAAAGAGTCCCTCCCTAAAGGTAGGCCCCCTTTAGGTACTGGAAGGCTGTTATAAGATCTCCTCGGAGCCTTCTCTTCTCCAGGCTGAACAGCCCCAACTCTCTCAGCCTGTCCTCACAGCAGAGATGCTCCAGCCCTCTGAGCATCTTCGTGGCCCTCCGCTGGACTTGCTCCAACAGGTCCATGCCCCAGAGCTGGATGCAGTACTCCAGATACTCTCACAAGAGTGGAGTAGAGGGGCAGAATCGCATCCCTCAACCTGCTGGCCATGTTTCTTTTTGATCACCCCTGAGTTCTCTGCTCTTTAGCCCACAGTTTGAGTTCATATTTAGTGATGGTGCAGGAAGCCATATCTCAGAAGCAAGAGTCTGAATATATTGCTTCAAGGCAAAGCTGATTAGCTTCTTTACCTCGGTGGAGAGGTGTATCCCGTTAGCTAATGGGGCTGAAATAATAATGACTTGCTTAATGGTCTCTGGCAGGGACCTGGTGCTGCACTACTTAGAAATGACAGCTTGATGATAGAACAAACTGGTTGATTTACCAAGTGAATTACCACTGGAAGTGCACCCAGACCTCAAACTGTGATTTTTAACTTAACACCGAAGTTTACTTCCCGCCCACACAACCCTGACTTGCTTACATTTTCATTACCTTCCACTGACATATCTCTAAAATGAGAAAATGATGAACAGAGGAAACCTGGTGATGGAAAAACATTAATTGGATTATAGACATAGAAAAGGATGCTCGCTTTCAAGAGGAAAAATAAAAAATCTTCTGCACCTCTGTTCCTAATACAGCAGTCTTGGGTTGTCAGGACTAAGTTATGAAAGGTGGCTTTACACCCTGCAGCCTCCGGATATAGAGGTTGCTCTGCTGGTTGGGGGATGAGACCAGGGACTGTCACTGGATTTCCCATCTAGGGAAGAGTGCTAGCGCTTCTCTCCGTGCACCCAGCTTGGCACGGGCACGGCCACTGGGACTTTGCCAAGGTGGCAAAATAGCCTCACAGCTAAAACACAGCCTCTAGAAAGACAGAGCGTGCTCCCTGCCATCCCTCTGAGCATTTTGGGATGACTCAGGAGCGCACTGGGTGTATGGGTGTCCGTGCCCAGGTGTTGCCTGTGTGTGGAGCGGCCGGGGCTGCCCCGTGCCGGACACAGCCGGTCCCAGCCAGTCCCAGCCGGCTCCAAGGGCCCCAGCGCAGGACACAGCTGAGCCCCTCAGCCAAGCTGGGGGCGCCGGGGGGAAAAGAGGTTTGGGAAAGGGCCGAAGGCGGCCCAGGCAGAGGAGGAGGAAGGCAAGGAGGGAGCAGCAGCAGAGGGAGCCCCAGGGCGGAGGAGGATGAGGGCAGGAGGTGCTGCAGGCCCGGAGCAGGGATCCCCTGCAGCCCTGGAGAGACCCCGCTGGAGCAGAGACCCCCCCTGCAGCCTGGGGAGGGCCCCAGGCCGCAGCGGGGGGATCTTTGCTGCAGGAGCTGCGGCCGTGGAGAGCCCAGGCGGGAGCAGGTTGTCCCTGAAGGACTGCAGCCCGCGGCAGGGCCCGCGCTGGAGCAGGGAGAGGGGTGAGGAGGGAGGAGCGGCCCAGAGGGGCTCGCATGGACGGACCCACACCCCAGCCCTGCGCTCCTCGGGGCGGGGAGAGGAGTAGGGAGTGAGGGGGGAAGCTGGGAATGGGAAAGAGATGGGGAGAAGGTGTTTTAAATTTTGACTCTGTTTCTTACACTCTAAATCTATTTTAATTGGAAAAAAATAATTCCCAGTTTCTGGTATGTTTTGCCCTCAAAGATAATTGATCTCCCTTCCTTATCTCAATGTACAAAGTGGAAATGGAAAGTTAGGGGGAAAGCTCGCCCCAAACTTTCTTTTTGCAGCAAATTAGCAACAGGAACTCCACACTTCCTTCTCCACTATGTGATCAGTAATCAAGTGACTACTTTTCAGCATGTTTTCCCCATACTCTCATGCTACATCTGCACCGACATCTTAGCATGTGCAGCCTGGATGAAACAAGCACTACCCAAACAAGTCTGATGAGTTTCCTGAAGTCAGGATTGCAGAGAGGATGTAGTTTACACGACCTGAGTCAATTTTAACGAGGACATTTTGGGTTTTGCTTTTGAGGTGTTTTTAGTACCTCCAGTCTGAGCTGATATCTCTCACTGCATTTGACTCACCTCTAACGCACAGTGTAGTTCTATCAGAATAAATCCCTGTTCATGTGTCTGTGAGGAGCTGGATAGGTGTAGCTGCAGGAGGCTGAAGAAAAAAAAGACTGCCTCAGAAATTCACTGAAGTCCTGCTGATAGATTCCCATTGACTACAAAACCAAATAAAAAGTCTTGGTCACACCAAGACCTCGTGTGCTCTTTGCTCATCTCAACTTGACTGGACTTTTTGGATCTTTCTTGCTCTGAAAGCCTGACAGATGTGTTCACAAGGTGCTTGCACGCTGCTTTCTGTTCCTTACTGGGACAGAAACACTCAAAAGGCCTTTTGGAGCTTCTGTTCCTATTTCCTGCAGGAATTAGCAAGAAAAGAAGGATGAGTTTAGCTGGAGGCTCCACACATCTTTTATTTTAACTGAACCAATTTCATCTTCCGCTGCTACAATAAATTTCTGGTGACAGAAGAAGTGTCAGCAGCCTGCCCAGGGTAGAAGACCAGGTACTCAAGAAACAACGTTAAAAGTACTCTCTGCTAATGATTTTCCAGCACTGCTTCTTTTATTGACGTTTCTGCTGCAATTGTCTGAAAGCATGTCATTCCCAGGCCTCAGTGAATATTCAGAGGAAACGATTATGTTTAAAATCTTGTCTCTCATAAACTGAAAATTAAGGCAACCTGTTGGTACAAACGGCCTGAGAGCATTAGCACATTGATCCCACAGGCAAGCATGGTGCCAGCTCATTTCTGAAGTTGTAAGACTGTTTTCCAGGAGTTTAATGTGCCCAGGTTACACGAGCAGGAGAAATCAGAGCCAGAGTCTATGTTCTCCCACCCCCCACGCTGACAACAAGAAATCCTGTTTTAGAATAACAGTATTTTCCGTAGTGCTGCTAATTGCCGAGATCTTCTGGAAAGAACCCTACTGATGTTTCAACTCCAAGCCAGTCAGTACCAGTGGGATCACAGACTCGTGTGGGATCCTCCTCCCTGTGATTTGCCCCACAGAAGTGCATGGAGTCTAGTGCAGAGTCTTTGATTCATTATTAGTGGGCCCAACCCAGGCCCCTCCAGACTTGCTCCAACTGCTGGATGGAGACTTTGACTGGGATTTTTAATCTTTACAGTCTTTGCAATTTGAAGAGACAAGGAAAAGCTTACAGCAAACAGGGATGTCAGTCAGAGTGAGGACAGTCTCTGAAGACCTTCTCAGTTCCATGTTTCCTCTAGTCTGTTGATGACTGCATTGTTGTTTCCTATAATTCTCCACAAAATCCATACAGCAATCATGGACAATGTAAGGGCAAATGCAAAGGGAATCTAATAATAAGTAATAATAAAGCTAAAAACAATCTTAGTCTGCTGCTCCAGGTCCTCACGTCTAAAAGCTTTCCTGAATCTCTTCTCTGTTGTTTTGCCTTCCATCCAAGACTGAATTTTCCTGCTGCAGGCTGAAAGGAGAAAGAACTGCAACCAAACACCCAGGCAGTGTCTCCAGGGACAATTTCTGCACATTGTAAGGGGACAGCCAAGACGTTTGGCTATTCCATAGTGTTCCCATCTGCTTCAAGCTGTGACTGGGATCCAGTTATCTCTGGGTTGTCCTCTTCACACTTCGAATGAGCCACCATGTCTGTCTCTAGAAGTCTATGAATCAATCAAGAATTTGCCCTTTTTTCCTCATCCCAGGAAGTGTTATTCTGCTGTGCTGTGAAACCTGTAAAACTCTCTGGGGGTGGAAGGTGCTATTTATGAAATATGCACTACTCCTGAATTAGATAATTGTGCCACTACTCTGCGACTTTTGCTCATGACTCTGCTTTGGAAAGGATCTCACTATTCCACTTGCTCTGTGTTTGTTACGTCCGCTCACTGCCTCTTTATTCTACATTGAGGCTAAAAAATCTTTGGAGTGGAGACCATCTTTGTGTCCTGCTTTTCCACAGCCTTGGGGAGAGGGATGGAGTTGGCTTTTGTAGAACAGAAAAGAAATTACCTCCTGGGTTCCTGAGTTGCAAAAACATTGGAAGTAAAGGCAGACAAGTGGAATACGCAATCAAAGAAGTTTTCTCTGGGAACCACCTACTGAACAGATACCGGGATATGAATCCTTAAAGCGCTATTTATTCCTTTGTGAACTTTATTAACATAAGAATGGATCCCCCTCACTATTTAGTTGCTAGATTTTTTCCCTTCATACACAATATTTGAGAATGTTTTTACGGGTCAATTAGATCTCAGCTCACTGACTGTGTCATTCCCAGTTCAACCACATTACTGAGTCAGATTTTTTCTGCTGTCAGTCGGACGACAAAGCAACTGAATTGATTTCAGGGAGCGGTGCTGTAGGTACAGCATGTAAATGGGAGCAGAGCTGGGTTCCCCTCCATGATACCCACCTTCACACCCACCTTGACACCCACCGAGTTCTATGGCAAAAATCCTTATTTCGCCTTAATCTTGCTTTTTCAATGGGATTCTTCTGAAATTGCATTTGCCCTCTGAATGTTATTTTATGTGTGCACGGGACTACTTTTTCATTACTCACTTTATACCCTAGCAAACATTAGATAACATTGAGTCACACCTATTTTACTAGCAAAAGGCAACATTTCGGGAGCATCCTGCTCTAATAATTTGGTTAAGTATGAGGGTTCCCTTGGTGCTCCCACATTGATACAATTTCAGACTGGGTAGATTTAAAATCACCGTAGAGCAGAAGGACGCACAGTTTCAGGACAGAGAGTGGAGCATGATATTCCCCAGACTGCTCTTCCAGCTAACACCGGCCAGGCATTTCTAAACCAAAGTCACCATTATTCTTCAGCATACAGAAGTCTAATGATGGAGCCCAGATTTTTCAATTATTTGTATCATGTCACAGAGCCCACTGTGTCTCTTTGCACTTTGATATGGTAGTTTATTGCCTTTAGAGTATAGTTTAGATACACTTTAACATGACAGAAGTACAGTCAGTCACCAGAATTAACGTTTTCTTCCCTGTCCTTGTCTCCTTCGTGCTGACACAAGCACTGCTGAAGCCATTCAGTAAATCAAGACTGGGACAGATCCCACTTGAAAACTCATCTTTTGGGGGAATTTGCTATGTTAAATTCCCTGTTCCGGGTCACTGTGCTACTGTATGAGAAGCAGTACCAGCATAAGGGGGTGGTGCGGGAAGATCTAACCAGCACAAAGAGCCAGGACAGCAAGCATTTATATTGGACAGCAGCCTGAGTTAAAATGCTGCACCCAATTCTTCTATTAATTTCTCAAGATTCAGCTTCCACTAAATTTTTTATATCTTTTTTCTTCTTCTTCTTCTTAAAGGACTTTGAATAAACTACAGATCAAATTTCTTCCTTGCCACATGGAAGGTAATTTTCCCAGAGTTCAGATTAGCCTTCTAGTACTTTTCCAATAAGTGAAGATGCTTTTTGAAGCATGGGACACAGAGCATGAAATTCCATGTAAAGCTCGACACTGGATCCTGGAGACACCATTTCAGCAATGACCTTGCTAATGCTGGAAGTGGAAAAGTTTTTTGGTCCCTTCCCCTAATCAAAAGTCTCCTGCCCATGCATCCAGCAAGAACTTGCCACTGCAGCAACAGGCCAAAGTTGGGACCTCTAAGTCCACTGAGTACCAGTCTCAGTCTTTTACTTTTTTAAAGCAACACATGATTTTATGCACTTAATTGCATTAAAAGAGCTAAGTAAAGGAGTAGAGCAATAGCAAGTCATTCTGATACATGCAGTGACCTTCCCACTGTTCCAGACAATTGCAGGTTGTCATCCTAGTTGAGATGTCACTGTATTTCCAAGGCAGGAGTCTCAACCAGGTGGGCTCAAACACCCATTTGAGGAACCTTCTTTCATCATGACTTAATGAAGGGCAACACCTTCTCAGGTGAACCAGGCCAAACTCAAGAACTCAGCTGTTCGCTCATGCCATCCCTCGTCTACTGTAAATTGCAAATCTTAGCATTTTCTTTGGAGATCACATTAATACTGTCTGGTATACTGTCTCACTGGGAACTTGTGGGATGCCACCAAAACATGTTGGGATTGCAGCTTCATATTCACAAGTAAGTAGGTGCAGTGAGTCAGATATCCAGTTGAGTTTATGAGTTAAATTACTGTTTCTCCTTCCTGCCCAGACATCACAAGGAGGACACAGCTCTCACATTTTTCACTCCTGGCTTAGCATGCAATTTTAATTCCTTGGTTTGTGTTGAGCTATTACAGAAGTCCTTATTCAACTTGAATCATCTGGCCTGCCTAGCTTTGAGTCCTCATTCCCCAGTTACTCTCACCAGAGAAAATTGACAGGTAAAGCCGGTGACGAGTCACAGGGTGAGCAATTTGTGTAAGTATTGCTACTGCTGCTGTGACAAACCTGGGCAAAGTTTCAGTCCTGGTAATGTCTGTTTTCTCTTCAAAAAGAAACATCAAAGAATGAATTCCAGTAGAATCTCTGGATGCTGGCTTTTCTCTTACTGAGAGAACAATCAAGGAACATAAAATCAAAAAAAGTTTCACATTTTCTGGTATTGTTGGAATGCAGAAAAAGACACAACTAGTTTTCAAGACCTCTTCTGCTCTGTCTTTGGCTGTCTTCATCATGTACCTTGAGGGAATAATAAAAGGCAAAAGTAGGCTTACCTCTTTTCTATAATCAACGTGCGTCATTCTTCTTTGCCACCAACCCCAGCACATTTAAAGGCTGAGTTCTGCTGTTTCTAGCCACCTTCTGTTTTTCCAAAGGCATCCATGTATTTTTGCCAACTCTTGTAATTTTATGGCAAGTATCACCATTGTTTTTTAAGTCCCAACTTCTACGATCATACAAACAAGTTAAGCAAACAAACAACTACGAGAAGACAGCAAACGTCCTAATTTTTGCTGGTAAAGCCATTTACAAGGCAAATCTCACTACATGTTAACTATATTAATAATATTTGCACTGTGCTAGCATCGCTGGCAACTTGTCATAATAGCTGTCTAAAAAAACCACAAAATAGTTTTTGCTCCCTAAAAAGATTTCTGTGACTAAGTTGAGACTGCTCAAGCTTGTTTTATTTAGTATTATACATAAAAGTAATATTCAGTCTTCAAAAGACAATGATCTTAAAAGGTGACCAAAGATGAACAGGTCAAATGTGCAAGACAGAGCTGTTTGAGACAAGACAATGAAAATATAAGGATTAGCTGTTCCTCCTTTTACCAAGCAACTGGGAAAGAACAAACAGAAGCGGGTCTGAAAAAACCAAGGAGAAGCAGTCATCTATTAGATGCTGCCTTCGGAAGGATTCGGTGAATATTTTGACACTGGCTGTAAGACAATGAAGAAGAATCAATGCAAAGTGAGAAGTTATTTTTATTGTACATTTTTGCACGACATGGCTTTGTTAATAGCCCTGCAAGTGGACAACTGAAAAGATAGACCATATGGTATAAGAAAATAGAGGTTGAAGGACATTACAGATCATCTGGCCCTTGTCGTGACCGAATGAAGGGTTAACTCTTCTGAAATCATCTTTGGCAGGTGTTTGTCTAATGCATTATTTAAAATTTCAGTGACAGAGATTCTCCTCTCTGTAAACAGCATTCTTCAGTGTTTATTGTCCTTAAAAGTATTTCTCCTTTTCTGACTTAAATGTCTCTTAAGGTAATTACTTTGTGTTCTGCCAAGTATAGACATGAAGAACATTTTAGTCTTGTCTTTTTCTGAAAGAAACTTGCCACAGCTGAAAGTGGTAGGGCTGCATTCTCAGGAGTAAATAATGTTATTTCTTTCCATCTTGCCCAGACACAATACTTTCTAGGTTCCTGTTTTTCACTTGGTCCCTACACCCAGTCCACATCCAGATTTTTCCTGCATGGTCTACATGTGTCTTGAAAAGTTGTACTCCATGCTGGACTCAGGACTGCAGCTAGGGTATTTCTACTGTTGAGCAGAGTAGGAGGATATTTGCCCTATGACCCATTTGTTTGAGCATCTCAGAAATAACAGAGGTGTTCAACAATATTATTTTCACTTTGTGGTCTACTAATGTCTTCAGACACTCTTCTGAAGACTTCTACCTAAGCAGTCAGCCTAAAACATTTTACTGGGTAACTGTTGTGTCTGAATCTTCTGTGCATTACATGGCGCATGATATTCAGTCTTCATCCACTTGGATGATGTCTCCCAAGGCCATCCTTCGAGTAGACTGCTTCCTCACAAAAGAGGCTTCATCCATTTCCCCTTGCTTTGCTCCTCGTTCCTTCTGCTTTTTGGACACATTTTCAATGAGCTTGCTTGCATCACTGAGGGTTTTTTGTGTTCGTTGACCTGCAGATTTCTGCTTGCCTTCTCCCACACTTGGATCCATGACCTTTAAGGGTTTGGCTTTCCCATGGTCTTCCTCCTGCTCTTTCACGTGCCTTAGTCTGAATCGGCACCGAGAAACACTCTGGCAAGGATCAGGGATGCTGTCAGGACTGTTAGAGTCTTCGTGCATGTCAGATACCCGGAGAGTGGGGATTAATGGTTTACGGAGTGTCTTGGGAGCCTCTTCGACACCTGGTTGTTTAGTCAACTTAGAGGTCTCTGGAGGCAAAATAATTTGAATTTCTCCCAGGGGTTTGCTGGTTTTAGGGAGTAGGGGATCACCTTTATTTTCTAGAGAAGCCTTCTCACTGAGCTTTATCTTTTGAAGATTTTCCAGGTCCCCCTGAGCCAGATTCTTTACCCTTTTCACATGGGGTTCATTGCTGATTGAGTTGATAACACCCAGCTTCTGAGCAGCCATTTGGGCTTCTCTCTGGGTGCTCATAATCTTTTGGAGCTGGGATTCTTTTACTTCCACAGGGATGTCCAGAGGGGCCAATTTCACTGGCCTTTTCAGGGTGATGTTCTCTGTGCTACAAAACTCATTTGTACGATGCAGGCTGGGGGACAAAGCCCCCTCTTTTTTCACCTTTTCTGGCCACAGTTTTTTCTCTCCCTGGGATAGCCTCTTCTCTGAAATCCGTGGAGAAGGAGGATGGAAACCAAGGTTTCTATGTTCACTTCCTGGCTTCCCTTCTGGCAAGAGGAGAATGGGATTTTTTTCAGGCTGCAGGTTCACAATGGTGACTTCACTGACAGGGGAGTTATACTTGGGCTTTTCTTCAGCCATTGGGACACCCTTAAAGAAAGCAAACAGATGTGGGGATCACTATCATACATTGTATTAATCCTCACTGTTAGGTTTTTATATGATGTTTGGGAGTTTGATAAGAGTGCAAGCTTGGTGTCCCTTGAAGTGGACTCCTCATAACCATAAATCCTAAGCACTGTGCTCCATATTTCGGGTTACCCCAGTCTAATCTAAAATAATAGGCAAAAATAAGACTGACAGCTGAGGAATCAGGCCGTGCCTCCTCCCTGACAGTCACCAGTGCATCTCAAACAGCATTACCATTCTTTCTCCCACTCTCTCCCAGATACTGAGCATTCGTTCTAAGCAGTGAGCAGCACCAGTCTGTACACTGCAGTCACTAATATAAAGGAAGATTAGGACCTCCACAACACATGGAAAATACCAGAGAATTTATGTTAGCTTGGGGAAGCTCCTTGTTGAGGCTCAGGTGTAGGTCATTCCCTTTTCCTCTGACATTCTGAGTGTTGGGCATTTCTGGTGAGGCTCATCATCCAGCTTGCTCCTGTGCATATACTGACATGCTTTATAGGGCAGGGCAAGGATCTTAATTTCTGCCAAAATTCTTCTTAATTTCACAAGGTACTTCTCCATAAAGGATAGACACTTAAACCAATGATGATTTTGCTTGTGTCAATAGAAAATACCCTTAAACAGGCCTAGATGATGTTCAGAATACTGTGGATGTTGTTCAGTTTCAAAAGCAATGCTTCTTTGATGCTAAATAAAGGAATAAATAAAAGGATGTGGCAAGTCTGGAGTTCATTTCTTACCCTTGTTCAGAGAAACTTTATGTCATGGCTGGGAAAAGTTCCTCATTTTCATCAATAATACAAGCATCTCATTGTAAACAGGACTTTGGTGTTCAACTTTCTATTGCTGTGTGGGAAATGATGGGCTCATGGAGAGATGGGCTTCTACCCAAAAAAGTTCTCTTCTGTAAGGTCCCTTTTCCATTTTCACTCTCTGTTTCTCGTACAGACTACACATTTTCTGGGACAATCAAGAGCAACATCCTTGACTGTATCTTGGACTTCTAGACCTTATTATCATAAAGATATTTTATTAAATGATAACATTAACTTGTTTTTCCTCTGACAAACAGAGAACATGAGGTATTTTACTTTACAGCTCCTCTCATCTCATCTAATCAAATCTGCATTGGTAATTCCTGTTCACTGGTATTGGTGGGATTTTTTTTTTTTTTAAGTACCTGAGCTTAGTATCATTGTAAATAAAAATGATGCTCCTCTTGCCCTTTCTGTGTCTTTCTGCGTTCCAGGAAAACAGTTTAGGCTGCCTACAGCTCTGAAAATGTGGAGTGAAATAAACCAAACATAAATAAACCCTTGTCCTAAAATGCAGGCACATAAAGCAATGAGACAGAATGAAAGCTCCACTGCAAAGTGAGGTATGGGAATGGAAAGGAAGAAAAGGTAAACAATATAGAACCTACAGATTACCATTTTTTAAAAGGTCTTGGTTGAAAGCCTTTTAGCTGCCTTTAAAAAGTGAGTACCCAACTAAAACCCAGGCACCTACTCAAGCCTATAAAACAATCTGCTGAGACAATGTCTCTTTCTAGCTGTGGCCATTCTTTGTTTTGACGCTTGTTTCAGACAAGATTGATTAAGTGATTGGATCATTCTCTGCTGCAACCATCTGAGGAAAATTCAGCCAAGTTAAGAAGGCTTGGAGAAATTTTGCACACCACCTAAATCAAGTTGGAGTCCTAATGTTAATACACTTAAAACCCATCCAAGGCTAATGTGCAAGATAAGCTGCATCCTCTGTTATCCTGCACACGTTGCTCAGTACCTTCTCAAAATGTCCATCTGCTATGTATATACTTCTACTTAAAATTTAATTAAGTAATTGGCCCAATCTTGTGTAGGTAATTGCTCTGTGCCCAAAATTCCCTTCGCAGTCAATGAGAGATCCATACAAAGAATGACTGCTTTGAGCTCTCAGGATCAAAGTATTATGATAGTGGTATTATCAAAGGGACCACCGGTCTTTATTTAGAAACCACAACCTTCATGTAATTAAAATACTTTCATTCCCAGTCTCAGCTTGCAGCTCCTTCTGATATAAACTGCACAGTAATGGAAAGGCAGAGACAGAAGGGTCACGTCACGGTACATTATTAGTATTTTACTTTTTATTGCATGCATTGTAGCCCTATGGCAAATTAGCATGGAGTGGTCTCAGATCTAGGAAACTTGGTGTCCCACATCAACAGGAATCTGGTGACATTCTACATAAGCTATTTTAGTGCCCAAACTGGATGGTCCTCAGAGAGAGGTGCTTCTGCTATTTTTACTTCATTTTGATTTCAGGAGTCTGCTCACTGCAGGGCAATAAACACTTGGTTTATAGGCAGAAAGTGAGATTTGCAGTAGAGTCTTGGGGAAATCTGATGCCATTTTGAAACCTTGTTTGTAGCTTGAGGACTAGGACTAGGTCAAGAGACCAGATTGAGCTGAGGTTCCTTTCCAGTCTTGATCCTCAGACTCTTATTCTACAACTGATGAAACCACACAGATTTAAAGCAGCCTCAGGAGCTCTGAGATTTACTATTGGTGTGTAGCTGGCAGAAATGGGGAACCAAAATGGGCCAAGCACATGGGATGTGCTTAGGTATCCTGACAACCAGCTGGCCTTTAGCCAGAAAGTCAATCCATCAGCAGGACAAAGCAGCAGGTTGCTGAGCTATCACAAAGCTCTGCAGGGCTTGAGATCCAAACCCCTATTTTACGCAAGTCACTTCCCTGTATGGCTCCAAAATACTCCCCCATTTCAGTCCTATCATGAACATAACCGCCAGGAGGCAACACTGGGATTATAGTATACATGATTATAGATACATCATGGTTGAAGGAAATCTTCTAAAAATCTCTGCTTCCTTTAAAAATCCCTGTTTTCTTAGTCACACTTGTGAAGTTTCCGCTCCTTGCTCAATGAAACCGAATTTATAGCACATTACGTAAGAAAGAAACCAAAACCCAAAAAAAAACCCAAAAAAAACAACTCTAAATCCCAAACTCTTCCCACATAAGGAAAAGCTTTAATCTCATTGCTACAAGATAATCTGTAGTGATAAGCAGATGTTACACAACTTGGATGCTTTTCCTTCCCGTCATCACGTGTATCAACTGATTGCTGTGGTTCAAAGGGGAGGACAGAAATACCTAAGAAAAGAAGTTCACAGATCAAATCCTCCAGCTTATCTGGTTGAAAGCTTGTCCCCAGAGTGGAGTTTTTTTGAGTTCAATTCCAAAATAAACACCAAGCCTTCAGTGTGCCTTAATTCTCCATGTGATGCCTGAAGCTCTACTACAGAAAAGCCCTCTGGTGTGTGGAGATCCATTACACATGCTGTCAATCAACAGGGGAGAGAAATGATGCCGTTTAAACATCTAGGAATAAATGGCTTTGCTTCCACTGCAGATTCTACATACACAGTAAATAGCTCAGGTCATTGTGAATGGACAATGCAACAAACTGAGCCAACGCACGAATAACTCCCAGAAAAGCCTTAAATATCCAGACTGGCAGTACTCAGTCTGCTTTTTTTTTCAGCTGGCATATAGGTCACACCTGCAGTCTCAGGGAGTTACATCATCATTTGCTCTACCAGAACAAAATTAACAAAACGATGTTGTCTGAGAGCCAGTTGGTCCCAGGAGGTCAGATGGTCCATCGGGCCGGTGAAGTCCAGCATCTGTAATCAGAAGTACCGAAGACAGTTCTAACATCACATCTAGCTGTCTTTGATCCCAAAACAACCAGGTACCAAGGTGAAGTGAGTGGGGGGACTTCACACAAGTCTCTGCCAAGTCTCCTCAGTGCAGGATCCAGAGATCATGTGTCATTCTGCCTCAACTCCCTTTCCATTGCACTACTTGGTATCTTAAAACAGCAGTGATAGCAAGAAGAGTTTCAAAACAGATCAAAGGAAGGACAGCCGAGTGGTCTGAACACCAGCCCAGTATCAAGGAACACACTTCAAATCCCTTTTCTACCACAAGCTGCTCATGTGGTGGCAGGGAAGATGTTTTGTCCCTCTGTGACTGTGTTTTTCACCTGTAAACTCGTATTGATACCCTCTTGTAACTCATAGGAGCATTTTGGATGTAAGTATACTAGAGAGTTTAAGTTACTCAGCAACAGGTGAAATGGAGTTATGTTAGTTCCCAAAGTAGGTTCAATTCCAGATAACTTAATTTTCAGAAAACAAATGCTCTAGAGAAGGCTGTACCTGTTGAATGATCAATATGAAAAAATCTGTAATCAGTTGAAAATTATGTCAAGTAATGCTAAGTATGTATACAACATTTTTATCAATGCTGCTCTGCCAATTTCTTCATGTTTTGTAGGATTATACAGGTCCTTAGCACAACTTTTTCTTCATAGAGGACTTGTTTTTACATTACAACTTTTATTTTGTGAGAGAAGGTTTTTGACATGACTTAGTATTTGCAGTCATTAATCTAAAGGAAAGTTTCATGAAAACATATTTTAAATTTGTTCATAAAGTTTGGGGGATCTTAAGAGGAATTACATCATTTCATGCAATTTGACACACTCTCATTCGTAATCATTGCTTTAATAACTCCTCCCGGAATACACGAGGTGACCAGTCTGAGTTCTAGGAAAACTACATCAGACCTGTCCTTGCAGGCACACCCAGTTTGCAAATTGTGGAGTCTCCAGACTCTCCGCATAACTGCCAGGCTTTACTGAACCACATAACTCTCGGGAAGCTTCTTGTAGGGATTTGCAATATTGCAGGCAAGAATGGGATTTGCAGAACTCCAGTCCTGGATTTCTTATTGGCACTCTGTGAAAACAGGTACACCATGTAAGCTAACCCTTCCACTTTGCACGTCTAAATAGGGACATCGTTCCTTGTTTAGACCAAGACAAAGATCTGTAAAAAATTAGTAACTAATATTAGACTTCTAAATCCAGTTTTAAGATATAAATAAATGACCTGGTTTTCAACAGTAGCACTGGCTTTGCACTTCTTAAATTCAACCAATTTAATTAAGGATCTAAATCATAATTCAAGATTCCATCTTCAGCTTCAAAAATATTAGTCTCAACTGTCAGAATAAGAAGATTGATTCCCCAAAGTCCTGAGCACTTGCAGATCCTGACCATTTCAACAAGACTGTGTGAGAAGGAAAGGTCTGCATCTGCAGCTGGACCCGTGCTGGCCAGACCTCCCAGGACGTGGACTGGGGGGGTGTATGTGTGTGTGACATTATATCACTAGCCTACATCTTCTCACTGCTGTGAGTGGAGTGAAGCAGAAATGAAAAATGCAATATCCCCTGCTAACCACCAGCTCTTGCTTACGTTACACGCCCACAAAGATAGCAGCATGAGCAGAACTTGCAGAGACAAAGAGATTGAGCTCTTCCCTTGCCAGTTTTTCTTAATTTAGAGCTTGGCACTGTAGAATCCAGAGAGATGGAGCTATCTGCTACAGTGGAAACTCATGTCTAGGAATTAATTTGGTACCCTGCACTATCCCACTGATAACAGAGGCCAGCACCTTGGAGGCAGCGAGAGCACCTCTGCAATCATTCAATCTGCCTGCTCTCTGGATGCCACTCATCCATTGCACTCAGAAATACCCAGGGAGACAAGCGCCTTTTCTCATCTCTCCCTGGCAATATTTCATTCAGAGCAGAAGAATGAGCATCCCTGTCTTCTGAAAAGGAGGTGTCAGTAGCGCCATTAGCTTTTCTTAAAACATATAGGCTAGGAAATTCACTTCTTAGACCCTCATGTCCTCATACCCCATCTCTGTGGAGCATTGTGGGATCATTACTCCTGCCAGAATTGTTCCTTTTGGTTTTGTTAGACCAATTAGGCCAGAAGTGAAAAACTGGCATGACTACACAGGCTGGCAGAAAGGGCGCTTTTTGAGATGCTCTTTGATAAGGACAACTTAATATAAAGAGGCTCCAGTACTAAAATCTTCCTGAATATCCAGCTACAAGTCTAACAGCTCCTCTCTCCTCCCCTTGCTACAAATATGTTTTCATCTCCACAGCTGCAAAAGAAGGGATAGACATTATTTCTAGCCCAGGCTTGCCTCACATTTTAGTTAGGGTGTGCTCCCAATGGGTTACTTCAGGCATAGTCTCATCAGACCAGAGAATTCCCTATAGTAGGAAAGGCTTTGTGAAGACAGTTTTGAGCTATTTGAAGGCTGTGCACAATGGACAGGAGTCATCTCTGTTCTCTTCAGCTGTTAAGAGTCCAGTCTGAGCTGGATGTCTAGGGCACCCTCAATAGGAATGGAGAATGACCAGTTCACCATCTCTGAAAATAGGTACTTCAGACAGTACCTCAGAGAGTGGGGTGACTTGTCTTCCAGGAGATCCCATCCCAAGTCAATGATTTTGTGGCTCCAGTGGCTAAAGGTAAAGGAGGGAAACTCAGGGACCTAGCAGCGGACTGGAGCTTGCAAAGGAGACTCCGTCTCTTTAACGGCTGGGATGAGCCCTGAATATTTGTTCTACCCTTTGTGATAATTTTCTTACCCACATTCTATGGCTGTTACTCACTTCATACTGTCACTGCACGAATATATTTTTCAAATGTTCCTATTAAGCTGTAGGCAGCGTATAGTGTTATATCAGTATTGATGTTAAAGCAGAATTGCCTGCTAGTCCTGGTAATCCACTGATGTTTTGACAGCAGGGGTATTACAAATAGAGCTTCTTTGTAAAAAAATGATTAAACATGACGTGAAAGTCCACAGCTTTCCACTTCCCTGAAAACTTACAATTTCCTTGTTCCTGCAGTGTTTAGGCCAGAAGAGTCAATGCCAGCCCATCCTCTGATCCACTAATGACATGGATGTTGAAAGATTTTGATGTCACTTCTTTTATCCTCAAGCCTATTATCTGACTCCTCTCCCTTTCGCTCTTCAAACAGAGGCTGCTTTATACAGCAGTGCAGTGGGCAGGCAGGGGATGTAGGAACTGTTACTACTTTTTGTATGGACTTGCTCCACAGCCATAGACAAGTCACTGAACATCCCTATGCCTTGCAATCAAGGGATGCCTTTTAGATATTTTACAAGAACTGGGAGTCTGTTAAATCTGCTGTGCTGCTCGAGAAAATCACTATAAACCATTCCAACCTAAATTTACCTCTAGCTTCAGCAGGACGCTGGTTTATTCTGTTCTGCCCAATGGTCCTAAAGTTGTGTGGTGTTATTCAGCTCCTATGCTCTGCTCTGGGAAGGGCTACATTCCAATGACGTGCGGATCCCTGCACCATTTGGAGACCACTGTAGGACCTTCCAGATGGCAGGCAGAATACATTAATCTATGTCATGAAAATTTAATTCATATGAAGGTAATAAATTGTTTATGTATAAAATAGGCAGGACTAATTCATTAGCATTCAGGGCTGAATCGCACTAGGATGCAGGCACACACAGCTCACAGTGAACTCAGCTTTTTGGCTGTTATAACAAGAATCAATTAAACAGAATTATTAAGTGCAGATACTCTGTACTTGAATAGAATATGCCAACACACTAGCTGCTGCACTGTTAAAACAACCCGCCCCTCTCCACAGTAAATTTAACTCAATCGTAAGAAATCAGCCATGATTTAAGGGAGAAAAAGCATAATAATAGAGGCAGCGTGTAACAGCATGGGCTTGCTGCTACATTTGCATTGACGTCAGAGCAAACAAGATTAAATGAAGGCAAGCACAGCTACAGAAATGTGACCTTAAACACAGCCCCAGAGTTGCAGATATTGCCAAAATCTTCGCTGTTAACTCCACCTGGTTTGCTGACATAGCCCCAGAGATGATGTCTACAAGAAGCAGCCAAAGATCCCTGTGGCAGCTGGCACAGTGAGAGCTTTGCTCACTTTTGAGCAAAGGGCATATTACCACAGAGGGGAATCCGATGGGGCAGAAAGGACCCCGCTGGCATGGTCCTGTGCAAGGAACCGTTGAGGCTGGCAGAATTTGCAGCATCCTTTTTGCTACTATAAGCTCTGCTGGGGCTGCTTTGCCCTCTGCCTATTCCAGGATTAGGGAAAAGACAAAAAAAAAGACTTGATCTTATTTTCCCAATCGCTCGGTCTCCTTCCCTTTGCCCAGTGTAACCTTGACACTCTTGAGATCCAGTCTTGGAAAGTCCAGGCCACACAGAGTACCAGGTTTCTGGGAACAGGGGTTAATGGCACCTTCAAAAAGCTAAGAGCAATTGCAGCTAAAAATCTGTCACCATAGGAGCAAAGCCCATTCAAGGCTGCCCATTCAAATAACGCATGATTACATGGTGACATTGCCAAAACCTGTACCACTGTTCACTGAACAAAAAATGGAAATAATATCCACAACCAAGAAGAAAATTCTCCAGCAAGAGAGCATCCGTTCAGAAAACCTAAGCAGATGGATCCCAGTTCTCCCAGACACTGTGACTTAGAGTGAACGAACATGTTTCGTTTGACTTAAAGTATGAGATTACCTGCTGGGCATCATTTAAACCTCTCAAAACCAGGCTGAATCAGAGTATAAATGATTTAATGACTTCAGTGGGTCTCGCTGCTCTCAGCATTATTTCACTTTACATTTGCTATAAAACAGATTCCACTTTGGATCTACGGGGGAAAGAACCTTTCTAAAGATTCAAATGGGATCAACCAGAATAGCAAGTTCAGACTAATTTCCCTATTTGGAGAAGATAATCCAAACACAAAGATACCTTTTAATGTCTCTGTATAAAGGAGTTGTTCTGGAGTGGTTAAAGCATACTGGGAGAGCTCTGGCAGCCAAGTTACACTGTAATACCTTCTTCAATCAATTTGTCCCAACTGAAGAAAACTGGAGATGGTTTACCCGTGAACTACTGAGAATTAAATTCTTATCCCATTTCCTCCTCGCAGCATCTCTGTCTAGCTACAGTCAGCTGGGCAATTTTGTGTTTCCTGCAGCTTAGAGTCCATAATATAACCAGATAGGTTCCTTGTGAAGGTTGGGGGGAGAAGATGTAATAATTAAACTTAACCAAATAACTGCACTACACGCAGGGCTCCAACCACATAGATGCTCCTATTACATTCACAGTACCAGGCCAAGCAGTGTGCTATAAGGAGTTAAAACCCTTCCAAAATTTTGTCCCTGTGGCGTATATGGGGGCTTACTGCTTTTCTGATCTTGTTTCAGGCTCAACATTCAGGCAATATTTTTGGGGTGGGCAGGAGCTTTTGAGAACCTCTTGGATCAGGTTCAGGACCTTAGATCACTTTCTGATCCCAGAATGAAAAAAGGTTGGGGTTTTGGGGTTTACTTTTGTTTTTGTTTTTGTTTTTTCTTTTACCCATGCAGCTTTATGGGTCCATATGCCTCTGAAGAGATGTTTGGCTTTGATGGTGGTGGGTTTGAAAAAAAAGCAACGCATCTCTAATCAAACTGCACCAAGCAATTTTCCACCAATCCTTAGGAACCCAGCAAGCTAAGCTGTATTATGCTACCTAGCTTACTACTAAAAGGTCATTGAAGACCTGATGGATCCCTCCCTGAGTTTCTTTTGTCCTCTGACACGAATGACACAAACGCTGTTGTTGCATTCATTGCAACAGGTCCTGTTTTGAAATGTTTGAATAATTATCTCATGCAGAACTTGCTGTTCCTGGCCACGTGGATTTCTGGTGGTGTCCTGGAGACACTTAATGTACCATTAAATGTCCATGCAGCAGCAGTTTTCAATTCTTCTGAACCATGAGGTATGAGATCTTAGCACTTGTAACTTGAGCATTTTCTAGCCCGTCAGTCAAGAGTCTCTTTTTTGATTTAACACTTAGCAGTTGACTTTACTTAATCTGCAAATGCAAAGCGACTCTTTGCTTTGAGTCTGTGCTCAACTCTTGGACAAAAAACAAGCAACTTTAAAACAGACAAAAGCTCATTGCAACTACAGCACTGGCTCCACCCTTTGTCTCCTGACTTACAAGGAACCATGCATAGTTATTAGAATAAAGAGCACCTATTCTACTAAGCATGGGAGCATCTGAATTTTTATTTATTAGTGTCATTCTAGTGATTCTGCCAATGAATAGTACACTGTTACTTGCAGATGCCCCCAGTAGTCCAAGTGTGCGTGCGGGAGGGTGGATCCATTCATTTCATTGCAAACTTTCTGAATTAGCTCCTGCCAGCTCTCTATGAATTTTGATGACTTTATTCACCTTCCTCTATTTTATTTATTTTTCTCTTTCTTATTACCATTGCTTTGCGCTCAGGAGTTAGGAAGGAAAGGATAATAGCCTTTCTCCTGAGAGTTAAACACATTTCACTTCAAAGAACAAACAAAGCCTGGAAAAATAACAGCATTCTAGCACAATGCCAGAACTGCTTCTCCAGGTCTCCCTCGAATTCACTTCTAGGTGAAGGACCTCTTCTCCTGCTACATGAGCAGCTGGGCTTGGAGGCAACTCCAACTCTTCAGTAGAGCATAGTCTATAGTCTTAAACCTAGAGCTAAGATAGCACAGCCTTCTCCAGTATGGTCCATACCACCAGTCAAGTTCACTGTATTATCCATATATTTTGAAGACCCTCATAAGAAATTATTGTTGTTCTGCCCCCGGGACTATACCACTGCACTCAGACTTTCAGCTCTCAGTGGGAATCTTTCTGTTCACTTTGGTGGGTGTTAGAATTAAATCAACAAGGAAATCTTCAGTATCATTAGAAGTCGGATGTGTATGCTGCAACACAGAGGTACACCCTGGGAAATCCCTCCAGGTCCTAGAAGGCCTTGAGCCTGCACCTTTTACAATCAATCATGATTCTGCCCTTGATTTCAACAGAGGCAGAATCAAGATGGGGGCTTTGGCAAATTCACCAGGATGATTTTATAAATTGCATGTAGTCTGCACCCAATTTTATGTCTGGTTAAAGAACAATGAAGCCTGCCACCCATATCCCTCTTGGGCATTATCTATGTCCTTTAGCTGAGGATCTAGTGTAAGCACCTGTGTGTGTGGTCACTACATACATGCAAACAGTCCCTTCAAGGTTCCTTACAAGTGGAAAAGGGTGAACATTAAACCTATCCCCTTTCAAAATCCCATGCAAAGCCTCGAATTCAAATGTTAGTAGAGTCTTGCCTCCTGCTTCTGGAAAAACACGGAGTTCTCCTCATTAGGTAGAATTGTGCACTCAGTTTCAACAGGATGAGCCTCTTGGCTCTCTTAAAAGTATCTCTGTGTATACCAACAATTTTATGTTCAGCATAAAGAAGTTGCCAATAACAGCACTATCTCCCAAAAACCCCAAACTACCCAGATGCTGGCTCTTAGCATCGCTTAGCACCTTATCTTGCTCTTAGCTCCTGGACCTTCTGTCCTTCTTCTCCGAACTGTGGCTCCCCTTGCTCTGTCTCTATCACAACTTCTGCTCCTAGTCCCTGCAATTCACTTGAAAAGGAGGCAATTTCTCCCTCTAAGACTAGGAATGATTTTTGGGTTTGTTTCCTCTGATGAGAGGTACAGTGGGCTACCTTAGCCATCAGGTTGGTGTGTCTTGATGCACAGACACATCTTCTGTGTGCCTGTGTTATGTATTCCAATTCAGCAGCCTACTGTCTTATCTTGTCACAGTGCTTTGGAAGGCAAATCCTATCAGGGCATAATAGGAAGGGAAGTTAAAGCTATTAGTACATAGAACTTTCTTAACAGGTCAAGGGACAGAAGGGGAGCTCTCTAATCATCTTCAGATACATTCTCTTTTCCTTCAGGTATATTTTCTTTCCTTTCTCACAGTATTGAATAATAACTAAATATCATCTCCTCCAGACAGCTTTAGATGCTACTAGCATATCCAATAAGTAACACAGAAAGGTAGTTAAAAGGGCAAATACATGTGAACAGGCATTGTCTGTGGAGGAGCAGTGGCTGCTCATTCCCCATCTCTAGGAACATCTTTAGGGGAAGCATGTGCTGGCTGTCCTTCCTGACAGTTTGGTTTCTGGTGGAAAAAAAAAGAGGGATGGAAAAACCTAGAGTGAGTTAGGAAGGCACATCATAGCTATAAAAAAGAGGCCTCACTGAAACAGGATTTTTTTCCTAATATTAACCTCTGATCAAGTAGCAGAAAGGAGAGTCCTGCTTCTGCTGTCTCCTCCATGGCCCTGTACTGTATCCCTGGTTGGGTTCCTCACCTGAGAAGCTGTATGCCATAGTGAGAGGGAGATTTTTTTCCATGGCTACTGTCATTAATTACCTTGACAATCAGTCTCCTTAAAGAGTCTACTTCAGGTCTGAATTATTACTCGATTTCCATCCTGCCCAACCCACCATACTGTCTACACATCTCATGTGGCAGCTGGATGGTACGTGTGATGCTGCTTTGATTACGTAGTTGGTACCCCTGGTCAGGGTTGTTTTTAAGCATCTCCTTCCCAAGAAGGGTTGGAACAAGGGTGAAGGGATTAAAGAGAAGGTCATTAGCATCATTCAAGATGATCTTTAGCCATTTCAGAACAATGAACAACACCTTGTGTACTGGAGATGTGTATAAACTGTGTACTGAACACACAGGGATTTTAGTTGCTCCTGCCACATCAGACCAAAGTTGAGCTTAGGCTGCACATGCTTATTTGTTTTAAATAATGACAAATGAAGCCCCCTTGGTGCCCTGCAGGCCATCTCCAAGTGCTTAGACTCAGGAGCAAAAGCAAACATAACCACTCTTGGTGTGGTTCCAATACTGAAAGGGGAACAACACACAGATTCATTCTCAGCATTGTACCTCAGGCTCCTTACAGTTTTTTGTATGCTTTTCCAGTTTTATAGCACCAATATATGTCAGGAAAGCAGCATAACTAACACCACTGAAATGAGAATAGAAATGCCCGTTCTTTGCCCATTTCTCCTCATCTGGGAAACTACCCAGTAGGACCCCAAGCATACAGATTCCCTGTGTCTAATACCTTTCTTGTGGGATTTTCCCCCTTAGGTGCCTTTTCATATTGTAGAAGTAAGACTAGAATTTTCATCTGCTTCCCATTAATTTCCTCATTCAATTCTTGGATCTTGAAGATCTCCTTAAGGAAATTAGGCAAATCAGGCTTAAAATTCTCCTGAAACCTTCCCCCAGTAGTGAAAAGCTGATAGTTGTTGTTATTAGTAGCTTGGCTTTAGAAGTACTTATGTGACTGGGTAAGCTCGTCTTTTAGTAGTGGCAATTTTCTAATCTATGAGAAGACACTGTAGATTTCAATAGGGAAGACAAATACATCATGAAAAGCTATAAACATTCTTTACATATAGAAAAATCCTAAGAAATGTAGTAAAAAAGTATACAGAAAAGTTGCACTTCTGTCACTTTTTAAAAATAAATAGTGGTTAGTAGAGGTCTCCTGGGTTTTGCATCCATCCTAGAGGACTGAATAGGAAGACTAGACATTGTCGGGGATGCAGTGAAGTTGGGAGGGAATAAGTCCCCTTCATTCACAGCTACAGGCCTCTTCTTCGAAAGCTTGCACCAAGTGGTGCTTCAGAGAAAGGTGACAAAGACTGAATGATCGTACTGCGTAATGGGAGAGGGTCCCTGCAGGTGAAGAAACTTGTAGAGCCCAGACTTGCAGTTTCCAGCTGTGTGAAATTGTCACCCTGCTAGTAACAACTAGAAGAATTGAGATGGCAAGCTTATCTAGCATCTTTTGCCAGCATTAATTTCAATTTTTACACGCTCCAAAGATCACTGGTTCCTGTTCACAACCCCGGTTAAATATCCTGAAATGCATCTCTTCTAGAAATTTGTTCTGTTTTAGCCATTCTTTTAAATAGATGCTTCCACAAGGAGGGATTTTCAGCCAGTTTTTGCTGTACAGTTCATTGTTTCTAATCTCTCCATTGCCAGTGCTATGGCAATCAAGTGCCTGTGCAATGCCCCAGCTAGAATATGCCTTTTTTATTTGATTAGCTCCCAAGTTCAGTCTTATTACTTATTAATAACCTCATTCTGTCCATGGTCTGCATTGATCCCTCTTATCAGCGCTGGCTCCTCCTCTGTTCTCAGCTTTCTCAGAGTAACATTTTCAAAGGTAAAAATTTCCAGCCATGTCTCTGAGCAAGACTTCTGTACAATCAATAAGAAGCCCATCGCTTCCACACTTACCAGCCGGCCTGGCAGTTCTTGCTTCGCTCGTTGTTTTATCATTCCCAAGAAACCTCTCCTCCTCCTGACGAGATCTATTTACTCTGCGGTATTCAAGCTGCTATGGCAGGGTATGCAGAGGCCAGGTGCCTTGCTTGCTCAGGAGGACTGAAAGGCTTAGAAATCCTACAGAGATAAGAAGTGGGAGATTAGGGTCAGCATTGCTGCAGTCACTTAGGAACTGAAGAGATTCTGTATGCCAAAAAAAGCCGATGTGAATGTGTTGTATTCTTCTTGCTTCTTTAAAGAGAGGAGCATTCTTACTTTAAGTATCCATTGTTAAAGAATCCCCCTCCTCCACCTATCTTTCACCCATCATGCACCTTTTTCATCCTTTCATTCTTTTCCCTTCTTTTCTCTGCCCTGCTTGTCCTTCACCTTGTCTCTGGTCTCTTTTCACTGGGGAATGTAGTGCCAAAATCGTCAAATCATGCCTGCCCTGCAATTAAGGTGTTGATTCCTAAAATAATGCCCCCACATTTGTGTTTCAGCATCTAAGTAGAAATTGCCTGATTTTCAGCAGAATCAGTGATGGGGTTTCTGGGTATATTGGTTTCTGAAAGCCCAGACATTTATGTTGTATCCAAATCCCACTGCATGATGAGGTGCGTAAGTCCAAGGAAGGCTGGTAGCCTATAGTGAGGTAGATGGAGCAAGAGATGTTTCAAGCCATGTCAAGCCATTGGTGTTACCCACTCAGATACACTGACTATGTACATTCATTGCACAGAGTAGAAGAACCTTCATAAGGTCATGCTGAAAGAGCGGCAAGTTTTAATCCAATCTTATCAGAGATTTTAACAGTCCTGATCCTGGTCCATTGACAGCACTTCCAAAAGGGAACAAGGCAAATTGCCTGAGCAATGAAAGTCAAGAAATACCCTAGCCTACCAGATCTGGGAGATCATGACAATGCAGGTATGGGCTAAATTAGTTGAGCTGGCAGAGATGTAGCAGGGAGAGTGGACTCTGTGACCAGCCATTGAACAACAGCAGGGTTGGGTACCCTGGAGGTGAGGAGTGAAAGGCAGGGAGAGGAGAACAGATTTATACTGCGTCTCCACCGTGACACTGAAACAGCTGTGTCCAGCTACAGATAACAACCTCCTAGCACTTGGCTTACTACAATTGCATCCTAAGAGCTACTTGTCCCTGCCAGCAGCTCTTACGGAAGCACAAGTTGACGCCATGACATGTGAATCCCTGTTGTTACTCAATGGCACCACTGTAGCAAGATGAGCATCCGGGTTTAGGCTTGTTCCTTTCAACAAGTTCTTAAGCCAGCAACAGCTTGCTGTATTGCCTGGCTGTGTTTGGTTGGTGCTGTTTCACTGCCCTGCAGTGTCACTTTTGCCCGGCTCTTCTGCGTTGTCCTCTTCCTATATCCTGCCACCTCCAGGTTTTGACCATAATGTGGTCCCATCAGGATTACATGAATCTTCTGAAAGTACACAGATGCTTTGATCTGTGCTCCCTCCCTCACATCCATGAGTCTTTTTAAAAGAAAAGCCTGATTTCCAGACTTTTTCATTTTTTTCAACTGATTCTCATTTGGAGAAGATGCAGATGTTTCCCATTTGGCCAGTGCCTCCCCATATCCACTGACAGATGCTTGGCAACATCAGCGCTTATTTGCAGCCTCTCATCAGATGTACCGATGAGTGTCATGTTTGCAGCAGTGTTGTCTCTCATGTTTTTCTAAACCATTCTATTTAGGCAAGAAAACCTATTCACAACTTCTGTCAACCAGAGGCTGTGCTGTAGCCATAAAGTGGTTCCTGAGCCTATTTATTTTTCATTTCTGTCTTGAACAGCTAGAGAACCTGGGCTTTTATCAGGACCAATAGGAACAGATCAATTCAGTTCCGGACATCCAGCAAGAAAACTCAATAACTTTAGAAACATTCTGGAATTTAATCAGACTAAATCTATACAAATAAATTAAATATGCTTGGGTGCAATCTTTCATACTGAAGCCAGCACGCATGGTGCACTCCACATCTGTGACAATAAAGTGTACTAGCCTGCAAAAGAGGGTGACCGGGTTCAAACTGCCTCCTTTGCAGGGTCACTGGCAGGTCCTAAGTGCCAACCTGTGCACAGGAATCATTTGGGAGGATGCTGGTTGTCATGGACCAAGAGCATGTCAGGCAGCCTTCCAGAACTTCAGCAGCACAGACAGCCCAGTGCCAGGGCCCGAAAACATTCCCTGATGCTGTTGGGTTGACTCAAGCAAGATGTATCCTCAGAGGAGCTGGGGACAGAAATTATTCTGTCAGCACAGACAAAGGTTATGGCAGTGCTGAGCTTGGAAAGATAAAGATTAGAGCTGTGCACGATTCGAAGGGTGATCTGCCCATCCAGAATTGCTGATCACGACGGGATTGTACAAGGGCAGAATTCAGTTACACAACCAAGGATGATTATTGATGTCACTGGGGACACCAGTGCCCTCGCTCTTCTAGTTTGAAGAGTCCATGATCTTAATCTGCAGAGACTTTAGTGTTTTTGTAGAAGACTGTTTTGCAAGGAGGTAAATGAATATCTCATGTTTTCTTTCTGTGCTATTTATTCTGGAAGGTCATTCATCTGCCCTGTAAATAAATAGAGGGGATATCATCATTCCTGCTATGGTATCCACATTCCCCATCTATCACTGGGTAGCAGGATTGCTCTGCCATAGGGATGGAAGCCAGGGGAGCTGCAAGTACCTCTGGCTAGCAGCAGATGAGCATTGGCTTTCAGTAATGACCACAATAAACCATATCCATCCAAATAACGTCAAACAGTGGTGATAGGAGCCTTGATATTTCTCAGATGATGCCTTTGAATAGGAACTTGCTTTACTGGGTCCCCCCTGTCTGCATGTCAACATGGGAAAATCCGAATTAATGATAACTGTTGTTCTTGGGCATTGTATAGGATAAAATGGGAATGAAAAATTCACAGAAGTACCAGTTCCTAAGGCCAAATTTAGCCAGTTCACACACCCCAGCACAAAGACCAAGAACAGTTCCAGGACCTGAATGCATAGCTGCTGGCTCATGCAGGGTCACGGCATGAAAACCCAGACCTTCCCGTGGTCAAGCAGGACACCAGGACTTCCCAAGGGCTCCTGGGACCCGTTGTGCTGGGCACAGTCTAAATACCATTGAACAACAGTCCCTCATATTTTTACAACCTCTATACATAATGCAGGGACTTGGGGGAGGCGTGGAGGCAGCAGAGGGGAAGTGACCTATTCCAGTCACAACAGGAGGTTAATTGCCGCTATTTGGGCAGCCCAGCTGATGCTGCCTTCCAGCTCCCTGGCTGTTATGGCCTGTGTGTTTCTGACCCTTTGGGCTCTGCTACTTTCTTGACACCAAAGTATTTTGCTTTGATTCTTTTTTTTTTTTTTTTTTTTTTTTTTGTGTGTGCTTGATTGACCTGGCTGGCTCATGTTAGCTTTGGGAAACACAATCCTGGGCCAGCCCTACCTCTAATGATCCCGAAGGCTCCCAGGGCTTCACCCTCCCAGAAGGACAAGAACGACTCCTTACACTGTAATGCAGGTCTTAGCTTTCCTAAGCAGGGTAGATCCTTCCAGACAGGGATGCTTAATGGCTGGAAAGATTCATCATCTCAGTGTCACTTTAAAAAAGCGATAAAAACAGGAAATATGACTTCTCCAGAAAGAAAAAATAAATACTGCATTCGGCTGTTAACATGATGATTCAAGTTAGGCACAGCACTATGGGAACTGGTTGTTTAAAAGAGAGTTAGCTCTCTGATACAGGACTTTCTATTTACTGTGCCAGGATCCTTTCCACAGATAACACAGTCCATAAGACAAGCCCTTCAACCCCTTTGAAAATGAGTTATTGATTTATTTTTTCATTTAACATTCTGTCCTTTTTTATCCCTGATGTGTTTTGCTGTTGTTTGTCTGAGTTGTCCACTGAGTTGCACGGAAGTGAACAGGCAAGAGATATGTGCTCACAGTTTGACAGGGAATTGCCGATGTTGGGAGTTTTCAATACCAAAAAGAAAGATGGAAATGCCCAAGTAGTTATTTTAATCAATTGTTCTTTCTAATGAGAGCAGCTCATGGGGTGAAGTAAGTCAACGTTATGTATTAATGTTTAAAAACTTCCTAAATCAGAGCTTGGAGTGGACTTTCTGGATTGGGAGTCAAATAAAAATCAATACATGTCAATATATCACCAAGGCTTTTTCTGAACCCTGCTTGTGTATATTAACATGAATCCTTTTTAAAATGTAGACTTAGATCTGAAAAGTATCATGAAGACAGTAGTGAACATCTCTGAGGCCGTGCGTAGGGTTACTGAAGGATCTACCTGACTCCTCTCAGCTGTTTCAAAAACATCGGCAGTAGAGCACTTCCCTGTGTCCATAAATACACGCTCGCCCTCTCACACGCTCCTGTTTGCACACACACAGAGTCCAGCCGTGCTTAAGGCTCTCATGCCAATGCCCTGTCCTGTCTTTTCACCTGCCTTTGAAAACAAAATATTCAGAAATTGCCTCAGGCACAAGTGGGCATGGCTCTACGAAGATTACATGGAAAAAAACCCAAAACAAACAAACAAAAAAAAACAAGAAAAAAGCTTTTGCAAGAGGAGTTAAAAAGAAAAAAGGAGGATTTAAGTATTTCAAAGGAAAATTTATATATACAATCTTGTCCTAAAGTGTATGTGAGGAATAAAGGAAGAGCAAAAGGCAAATTGCACTGAAGACCGAAGGACAATGGAGATGGGGGGTAATCAGTTTATGGGCTGCTTTCATACAATAAAGCAAATCACGCATAATTTTCAGAGGCACCTTCAGATCTCACTGCCTTCGAACATCATCCCTTATGTAAGCATAGGCTCATCAGAGCAGACCTGGGCTGTTTTCTGCCTTCCATTTGCACCATTGTAGACATCAGGGACAAATCCCATCGGAGTCCTCTATTCTCGTGAAAATGAGAAATAATTTCAGCTGCACATGTTGCACGCAACATGTTAAATTACAAATTATTTACTGTCTGTAGAAAAGAAGGCTAGGTCACCTCTTACACTTATATAGAACAGTTACGTTAACAATTATGATATATACAACAATTTTCTTTTCAAGTCCAGGACAGCTGTTTATTTAGGGTTTATCTTGACTAACTGCTTGCACAAAGAAGGGCAGATAATTCTGTTCTCTTTTGTAATTTTAATGTTGCTGCAGCCAGAAGTTGGGAAGCTTGAAAGTAGACCGCAAGAAGAAAAGTGGAGCCAAGAGCATTCTCCTTTGCACATAAAAGTTCACACTTTTATGGTCGATAATAAACTAGACAAGAAGGTAGCCAGGAATATCAACAGTATGTCTCCACAGGTAAATTTTTGCTGGCTAAGACTGCATGCAATATATCCCCATTCCCCAGAACAGACAGATCACATTTAATCTCCCGTACAGTCTCTCTCCAGACCACTACTTAGCTCACAAGCTTCATGCATGCAGCCCAGTGAATTGGAAAAGCAGCAACCAGAATGCTAATTGATGCTTCTTACAGATTTATGGTGGATTTCTGAGCTGTCACACTCGAAACCTTTCTATGGGCAAGAATGGAACGTACCTCCCATAGATATGGAGCTATATGAAGCTGTTGTTAGTCCGGTTAAAGTTTTCATAATTTAATAGTCAAATGATTAGTCCAGTCATAAGATTATACATGCAAATGAATACAGAGAACTCTCCATAATGCTGTTAAAATTGTAATTCCAGGGGAAAAAACCACAACCACAAACAAAACCAAAAACAAAACAAACCACCAGAAAATCCACCAACTTTTTGATATCTACCTTTTTTTTTGGTACTACACTCATTTTTCCAGTGCCTGTCTGGCTCCTACGATTGGCCATTTCAGCCTTACTGAGGAAGACTAGGAGGTGGTTTATGGTATGTTGTCTGTATCCTGATAATTTGATATTTGTGGCGGGGCTTTCTTCATCCTCTCTTCTGGGAGGCACGTGATATCGATGCTGATGCTTTGCTCTTCCTCAGTTTTGGGTCTGCTGGGAATTATTTTTATATGTTTTCTTAATCCAATCTTTCTTCTGATTATTCAGTTTTTCTGGTTTTGTCTCCAAAACCAGTTTTACCTGAACAACATAGGGCTGCACTTCTTCAGTGACCATTGACTGATCTTTAAGAGCTGTGTTTACAGTCTGGGACCTCTGCTGTCATCCCATGTCTGTACTCTTCCACACCACATCTTATTTTGAACTCACAGACTGTTCAAACCACACAGTAACTCTTTGTTATCACTATAAACTAAAGCTGATCTAAAACAAAGACATAGGCCATAGTTACCTGGCTGATAGACAATTTCTATCCTTAATATAAAAAAAGTTAAAATCGGTTCAGCCTAGGCAAGCCAAGACAAGTCATCAGCCTGGACTGACTAAGCCTTGTCAGGTCAACACAAAGCCTGGGGCTTTTAGATTGTAATAGCAGAAATCGTAGTTACTGGGCTGCAAAGCCTTCCTGCTATACGTACGTGAAGACTTGAATCCAAACCCCCTCTCAAACAGCTCTAGAATGAGATACTTCTTGATGCCACTGGCAGGTCCCAACCATCCAATAAGCCCCGACGACTCCCACCTCATGTATGAGTCCATCTGTTGCACCAAACCATCCCTGGGTTCACATGAACCGTGACTGCTCCTTGGCTGCTCTGTTGCTACTTGTGCCTAACGCTTTAGTGAGTAGTTATTAAAGACCATCTTTATCATCCTGGAGTAATCATGAGTTTGGGAGTGCTCAAGCTTTGCCAGAATTTTATGCTGCACTGCCATGTTTTCTATTACTTTTAGCGTTGATTTCAGCTTCCTCTGTAACAGCCCTGCTTCCCATTGCAATACAATTCTGTGGTTTGTCCTGCATTTCTGTGTATCAGTAAATGATACCTTTCTGGGCATTGCAAACCCAATAAAAGAACACTTAACATCATAATCTTCTTAACTAACTCCTCCTTCTCTCTGTTTCTGTCTCACTACGGTACCCAGTCTTTCTATGAGTGCAGGCTACCATGAAGCAGACACTGTGATTTTTCAGCAGTTGCTTTCAATTTTATTCACAAATTTGGAAACGTTGCACAGAAGAACAGCTCCCAAAGCCTTTGACCAAGAAACCTCTCACTGAACAGAAACGTTAATTAAACATCGCATATTTTGGCTCACTAAATGCATGTGAATTGAAGATACTGAAAAAATTAACTTTGGTTTCCTGAACCTATTAAGTTCCTGGTATTTGTATTCATATCAGTGCAAAGTCAAGATTCAAAAAATATATTCCTAAAAATGCTCCCCATGCCACAGATAAAATGACATAAACACACAAATAAATGAAACCGAGATGGTGATTTGCAAGCTTCCCTGGAATTTAGAGATGCAAATATCCAGAATCACAGAATCAGTGATGCTGGACAGGACCTCTAGAGATCATCTCATCCAAACTCCCTGCTCAGGCCAGGGTCAGCTAGAGCAGGTTGCTGAGGGCTGTGTCCACTGTGTCCCTGCACTGTCTGACTCACAGCACAGCTCAGAGCTCTGGGTCATTGGCCAAGCTGATGTGCAGTTTGTCCGTAGAAATCTTTCCATACAACATTTTTTTACATGCTTTCCAGAGATGGCAGTGCTAACGCTTAGTTTTGTAATATGTTCCTCTGCGGATATATGCAGAATGTAGAAGGTGGGTCACCAGCCTTATAAATCCCTGGATGCCTTCACTCATCATTTGGTTTCTCTTACAAACAGAATCACAGAATCACAGAATGGTAGGGGTTGGAAAGGGCCTTCGGAGATCATGTAGTCCAACCCCCTGCCAGAGCAGGGTCACCCAGAGCAGGTTGCAGAGGAACGCGTCCAGGCAAGTTTGGAATGTCTCCAGAGACAGAGACTCCACCACTTCTCTGGGCAGCCTGTTCCAGTGCTCTGCCACCCTCAAAGGAAAGAAGTTTTTCCTCATGCTGAGATGGAATTTTCCGTGTTCCATCTTGTGTCCATTGCCCCTTGTCCTGTCACTGGGCACCACTGAAGAGTCTGGCCCCATCCTCTTGGCACCTGCCTTTTAGATATTTCTCAGCATTGATGAGATCCCCTCTCAGTCTTCTCTTCTCCAGGCTGAACAGACACAGGTCTACCCAGGTCTACCCACTACTACAGTGCTACTTACAACTGGTATAGTGACATCTCATTTTAGATATGACAGTCTCTTCTTCAGTGGACTCACATCGCATTTTGTGAAACAAAATGAAACAAAAGGTTGTAAAAATTGCCCTTTCTTCTGTTTACCATGTAATTGTGTTGTCTTTTGAAAATGTTAGCTGATGCTAATTATTCTTAACGTTAATATTATCATATCATGCTCAAGCTAAGGAATTAGAAGAGCATCTATGTTCTTATTAACTAAAACTGCTAACAAGCACAAGAATATGCTCACTTGTTCAAGCTTCCCCCTGTTTTCTGCAGTATACAAGTTTAAGTTGCCCACAGTCTTATTTGGTGGCCAGGCAGGTGTAAGAGATGGCCTGTAAATTCCGTGACAAGGGGCAGAAGGCCCTCCAAGCCTTCGATGGAATGCCTCAAACACTCGCAAGGAAATATATAATGCAGGCCTGGCTTTCAAAGAACTGATAAGGCTAACACTTCCTGCTCCTGAAAGTGTGGGAGAACTGTCTTGTGAAGACAGGATAGTTCTGCCACTCGTGTGGTGAGCTTGATAGTTCTCAGTTCTGAAGGCCATTGTGTCCGATGAGGGACCTTTGCTTCATTATCAGCAAAATGCATATGAAAGCGCACACCCTGCATATCCGCATGAGGATTATAGAGATCATGCTAAACATGTATGGCTGTGGCACTCCTCTCTCCACCCAAATCATGCTACACCTCACCTGGGAGAAGGGAGAAACCTGAGACGAGGCTGTCCTTGGCAAGGGGGTGGACCGTGCTAATTCAGCAAACATAAAGGTGGAAAATAAGTGCCCCCCAGAAGGGGGGGACAAAGAAGAAACAAAAGAAGATTGTGCATGGAAAGATTCTTCCCAAGAAAGAAGACTGTACCTGGGAAGACTTTTCCAAGAAAGAAGAAGATTATGCCTAGGAAAATTCCCTGAAAAAGATGCTGGAACCAGGACTGGTGATCTCTTTATCTCTGTCTTTTTCTCTGTCTTTTCCTTTCTCTATCCCTCGGTTTCTCTTTTCTCTTAGAAGTGTTAAGTAACAGTTAGTTAAGTAACGAACTAAAGTACGACCTTAAATACCGCTTGCCATAAGTTACCCTATACCTGTTGTTAAGTAACACAATGCATACCTCACCATTTGCCATAATCTGTCACATACCTAACCAATCATCGTGGACTAGTTAAGACCTATACTAATCATTTTGGGAAACTAATAAGTGTTTTATACGGACCTTGAGATTTATCTCACCTTAGTCTGCACTGTTGGGGATTTACGAATCTGAGTCACTTAGACCCCCTCTTTCCTGAGAGTGGGACATGACAGCAGGGCACAGTGGGGTGAAGCTGACCCCTCATCCAATGCATTTGGGCACTCTATCAATGTTCACACTGAGAGCACTCACAAGCACTCATCCCCTTTCAGACTTCAAGCACATGCAGAAGGACTCTGGGACTGCATGAGCTGACACAAAAAAACATACATCTCCAAATTCATCATTGCTGAGTTTGCAAACAAGAGTAAGTCATGTAAAGACTTTAGTTGTGAGGGTGCCGGAAGATTTATAACATGGCCCATGTTTTAACCTCCAGATATTTTGCTCTTTCTTAGTACTATCTTAAGCATATCTTCTGTGATGGTAGTTACCTGCTGGAGCCATTTTCCTAACCTTATGTGGAGTAGGATGTATCTACAAGATGCATCTACATCTAACAGATCTTTGGTCAGATCTCAAAATGTAGCTGCTCATCCACAGGCACAAACAAGCTTCTCCCTGTTCTGCAAGCAAAAAGTGCATTTGTTCTTATTAGTTGTACTGTGGTCCTGACAACCAGATGTCCGTCTTCTTCATCAATATCCTTTTATTCCACTAGAAAGGCTGGATTATCCTCCAGGTAAATAGGGGACAGCTTCTCTGTATGCATCTCAAAAGACCTGAGAAATGCATATTGCAGCTATTCTCTTCTAACTGTCTCAGCATCTCCAGCAGGGCTGTTTTACGCTTCTAGAGCTTTACCTTGATGTGATTGTGTTTCTCACCTGTTTTCTCCTTTGCCTGACTACCCTAAATTGGTTTTTGCCTATCTTTTCCCATGCGATTTACATTCTTGGCCTGTATACTTATTTTTCTGTGTCCTTTGTTTCCTTCAGCCCGAGCACCTGCATTTATTTCTCATTACTTGTTTTTTTTGCATTGTTTAGACAAGTCCAAGGTCTGATCCCTGGCCAACCTGATGCTGTTATCAGAACATTAGCAGGACGTTACTGCAACGGTTTCCAGGTGGTGGGAGTAGACCAATGACTGATCCAGCGGGGATGGAATAGAAAGAGCTCTTGGCATCTCCATCATTTTTTCCTTCCTGCCCCTGGTGTTGCAGATGGAGACATGCAGTTCACTTGTTAAAAGAGAAGCAATGATACGTTTATTGATGTAAAACAATGGTTTAGCAAAGTTTGATAGTAAATGTAACAGTGGTTTAGCAAGATTCAACAGCAAGTTATTTATTTGGTTATTTACTGTAGAGAGGACAGGGTCTGACAAAATGGTCAGGACGACCCTCCCATTGAATCAACATTCATAAAGAAACCCTTAGTTTTCTAAACTCCTCTCAGAGAGGAGTCTAGGTGCAGCTGGATCCAATCCTAGTCCCAGACTTGGCCAACGCTTTATGTCTAAATGATGATATGTGCACAATCAATCCTTTTTATCCCTTAGCTAAGATTTCAAAGCTTAGCATGCTATCAATCACTTCCCAAGAATCTGTTGTGGCAAAGAATCTCTCAGCCTCGAGGAGTGACCTTGAGAGGCGTCTCCACTCGAGGGGAGCCCCGACGTGCAGCCCGGTGCCGTGCAGGAGAACTCAACAGACCCTGGGCTGTCCACTATTTATAGAGTAAGATGATTGACTTATAGCCATATTTGCACACCAGCAGGACATGCAGGTCACTGTTCCAGAGAGCCCCTGGCTACCATGTTGCCATCCCTCCCCCAAAGTCCAGCGTAAACTGCGTGCAGCCATCACAACCTCCACTGGTGGTTGTGGCTTAAGCGGGGGAGCACACTACCACGCCTGCCCTCTGCTCTCCTAATTCCAGGCAAATCTCTGCTGTCTCAGGAGATGTATAAAACTCCCTCCCCAAACTTCTGCACCTTCTGTGTGAAGAAATACACTCTATCCGTCTTTGAAATTGAAAAAAACAGATGAAAATCACTGTCCTTTCCCATTGGACTAATACAGGATTCATTGTTCCACGCAGAACATTATCCGATTTGATCATAAAGGACACAAATAATAGCTCTTTTAACGCTTTTCCTGGGAGACTGTACCACATCCTGATCAATGCCTTTGTAAGGAGTTTGTGCTGATAATCAGATTCATTTTTCCAGTTTTAAATTCAGCCTGTTACTCTGAGTTACTTTCCATTTTATGGCCCTTAATCAATTCATCATTATTACTGTTGCTGTTTACATTAATGAAGTAAGCACTGGAAATGTTTGGCTCCAGCATAATGTTTGCTGTTTTATATGTGTGTAATAAAACTCTCCCTTGCACTGAAGAGTTTATAATCTCTTTATGACTTGAGATAAGAGGCTGATGCAAACACTGAGGACTTACAAGACAAGGTGATCGTATAACAAATTCATGTAACAAACTGGCCTCAAAACCAGGCAATCTGTCTTTCTGAAACCTGCTGTGTATTACTTGATTATGAAAGTATTTAAAAGCTTATTCAGGGCTGTAACTGCTGTCCTTTTGTATTTATACGTAGATGGCCTCTGCCCCCATTCTAACTAACAGGATTATCAAAGATATAGACATACATGTACATCCCTGCCTCAAGCACTGCTTTCCTAGGTGATACCCATGCATCTTTCTGAAACAAAGGAATTGGTCTTCAAATATCTTAATGAGGAATTCAATCCGTAGCATAATAGGGTGACTGACACTGAAGCAAAACACAACTGTGGATTTCGAGTTATAACAATGCAAGATTAGAGAAACAGACATGCAAGATCAGCGTTTCTGTCTGTCTTGCTGGCATAAATAGAGTCCGTTATGTGCAAACCCACCCTACTCATTTGTCAATTTATCAGTCTAAGCTCTTAGTTGTTATCCTTGGATTTCTATGTCATGGTAAACAGATGAAGGGCTCGACCCCTTCCCCCTCCCTCTTCCGCAACCAGCAATGGCATTGCCTTTCTGGCTATCCTTCTGCAGCCCAAAAGCTTCCTTAGAGCCTGCAAGTTCCCATTTTGTCTGCTTGCATAGGTCCATCAAGCACCCGGACCCTGCAAAATTACCTTTTAGCTGCCTGTGGCTGCGTACATCTGCAGTGAGAAAAGCAACCACCTTCACCACAAAACATTATTTGCTTAGTCCTGTAAGGTACAAAGCTTTCAGAACAAAGTCTAGCAGCCACACTCAGCCTGAACGTATGGGTATTAAGTGCATCTTCATAAATTTGCATCCTTTCATCCTTTAGAGCTAGAAACATCTCACTCTGTCACCACATCTTTGTCTCCCTGCCTTTCTGTGCGACAGGCAGCCTGTCAGCCTTTCACTAACTCACATTAGCCTCACTTACCCAAACTCCTCCCTTCCTTTCAAGCACCGTTAAAATTTTAGCCCCCCCCCCCCCAGCCCCCCCCCTTTGATTTTTATGTCATTTTTAGCTTCAGAAGAGTAGCACTTTCTATCTGAATGGAGCCATCTAGATTGTGGATAATTTCTCCCTGTAATTCATGGCCATGTTGCTATGTAACTCATAAGTTCTGTACCTGAACTGCTTTATCTATGTGATGGCTTTATCTTTCTTACTTGGTACAGGGCATTTTTGCTTCAACCTGACTGGAGAAAAGGGGGAAAAAAAAAAAAAAAATTAACTACGAACAGATTATCAACTTAATTGAAATTAATGGTGCATAGAAAGAAGAGCAGGTCAGCACATGATAAATAACATTTGGATAAGTTAGGTGCCTGCAAGCCAGTGGGGACTGATGAAATACACGGCAGGGGACATCAGGAACTACCAAAAGCAATCATTGCACGATAAGGGATTATCTTTAAGAACTCATGGAGGAAAAGTACCAGAAGAGAAAAGAAGGACAAACAGCACTATCGTAAAAAGAAAGGTGAATTCCAGATGACTGAGCCTAACTTTGATATTTGAAAATAAAATAGACCAAATAATTAAAGAGTTGATATATAAGCACCTAAAAGAAAGGAAAGTGATAAGAAACAACCAACACTGATTTGTCAAAAACAGATCGCTTCCATACAGTCAAAAATGGGACAACTTATCTAGTTAATAAGGGGAAGCACAAATCATTGACATTTCCCACAACTGTGCTCTACCATCATTGTGCAAGTTGTAACTTCTCCAGCTTTTCCCACTGGAGAAATGTGGTTCCGTGTCTTTCAGCAACCTCCTCTGGATAGACTGTGAATTTTTAATTTAATTTAAACTTTAATGATTTTATTTTTTTCTTTTAAAATTTGTAGCCTAATTTGGCAGTTAATTGCGGTTCTGAGTTAACATAATGGTGATTAAAGTACTAGTGCAGCTTCCTTAAGATCTACCTGTTTACCCAGTCAGTGGTGCCGAGGGAACGAATACAGCCTCAGCATCATAAACAACCCTCTGGAACAGATGCGTTTCTTGGAAGGAGAAAATTTCCTAGCACACAAACAAAAAAGCATGCACATATTCCTGGACAGAAGAACGTCAGAGGCAACTCAAACCCCTGTGTGGACAACCGAGATGAGTTCCAGGTAGTCCATGGAGAACCAATCAATACAGTTGACAGAGCAGAGGGAGATCAGCAATTAGAACTACTCATTGCCCATGGAGTTGCATACATGTGTGTCACTTAGGTGATGCCCCTGCAATCTGTAAACTACAGATCAGGGCAGGGTGATCAAGGGCATCTCAAATGGAGGGAGACTTCACGGGGGGAAGTGTGCTGTGTCTCCACCAGCTAAATGCAACCTTGGAGACCTAACTCACAGAATGGTGGAAAGACCTCCACAAGCCTATATGGCTCCTTAGTCAACAGTCAGTGGCTCCTGGCAAGTGATTCAGCTCATCCTATAGCAGACACCAGGGCTCATCTCAGTTGTCCAAATTTAGGTGACTAAAGTGGCTGAAGCTTCTTTGTGGGCTTCCAGGTTGGACTGGGAAATATGATACAAAGTCTAAGGAAAACCCGTGCCTTCTGGGACAGGCGTCAAGAGGTGAGGTGGGGTTCTCTGGGCAGCTCCAAGAGTAGCAGATGGCTTTCCTTAAGCACTTGAACCTCGCCATACATCTGGAATGGCTCTATCAAGACACCCTGCTGACAGGCAGACACCTGTTTGTGGGCACAAAAAGGCAGGACTTCATCTGAGCCGAACTCCATCTTTGTTCACAGTTTCACTCTTGAAGTGAAATAAGGCACTTGCACTTAATGCAAGCCTGGAGAGTCCCCGCAGGGAAATGCTGTGGAGAAGCCAGAGCATTGTACACAAAAACAGATTTTACAGTGACTCTATTCCGTAGACAAACCCTGTGACACTGCTGCAAACAAGGTACATGGCACTTAGGGACTTCTTAAACACCATCATTTACTTAAGGCCCCAGAGGGAATTATTCACTGAACCTGGCAGGGAGGAGACTCCAGCGAGAGCACTGCGTCTGTTGCTCGGCACTGATCTGTACTGAAGAAATTGACAAATGGGAGGGACCTCAGAGCAGAGAAACAGGAGCGATACAGGTGCTGGAAAACATGGCTAATGAAAAAAGAATTAAACTGTTGGGTATGTGGACGTGTGATAATCACCTTCAAGCGTCTAAAAGGTCGATAGGAAGAGAAATCTGATCCATTGCTCTCTGTGTCCATGATGGGCAAAAAACCACCCCAAGTGTCTTGATTTTCACACAGAGACATATGTTAGCTAATAGGAAAGGGAAAACAGACCTTCTAACAGGAAGGACAGTGGAGCTGTTACGCGGATTGCCTCAGAAGGCAGTGGATTACGAGCTAAGCTTCTAAGATGTTACGCAAACTTCTGCTAGTGGCAGCCAGGATTTATTTAATCTTGCTGCAGCGTGGAAGGGTGACCTCTTCTCATCCCTTCTAGTCCTACACTCTTGCTTTTATAAATGTCGTTCATGCCTAGCGCCCCATCATTTAATTCTGTTGAGTTAGACAGATGGAAACACAAGAACTGAACAAGGAAATGGGGATGCTCCTGTGCTTCATCCAAACTAAGAAAATCATGTTTCCATTTTAATGATCTTCATACAGACTCTATCATCTTTACTACTATTTAATAAACTCCTCATAGCACTGATGGGACAGATGTGTCTACAGAGCCTCCCTACAAATCCTCTCAGTGAAGCTGCCTTTTGGCCTGGATCTTCTCTACAGACAGGAGGATCAACATGGTAAGACACAAGGGAAATGCATGGGCAGGAGAAGGAAGAAGAGGAAATAACAGAAAGTGGAACCGGGTAAAAAAAGAGAGATAATTGTTGGAAGGAGAAGTGATGTGGAGATGCAGAGTGAACAATGCAATGCAAAAGGGGATAACAAGAAGGAACACCCTGTGGTGAGAGAAAGCAGGAAGAAAGCAAAGCAAGCTGTATAACAAGCAGATCAGTGACGTTGCATTAGCACAATTCAGTGTACTTCCCTTGACAAAGAGGGAAATGAGAAGTTAAACACTCTTTTCATTCAGGAAGACTGAGGGAATATATGCATAATGTACCCAACCATCGAATGCTTTGTTGAGCAAGGCAAAGTCTGAAGATGGAATGTTGTTCCTATCTCAAACAAGAGATACAAGAGCAAGAGAGACCATGGCAGGATTAACCATCAGATGAAGAGAGGAAGACTGAGGGGCACCAAGGAGACAGTGCAGACCCCATGTGTGCCAGGCATGAGAGGTGCCTGAGCTTGCTCCAAGGCCCATATGGGTCTCAGTGAAACACAGGACCAGCCTGATTGCCTACAACGTACGGTCAGCACAGGTCTGACGCTGAGCTCACACACTCGTAGCAACAGAGGACATTTTTTCCTCATGTAACTGATGAGAAGAGACACTCAGGTCTGTCAGTTGGAAACAGTTTGTCTCAATTCAGTGGTTTGTATTTCATCAAGTGCTGCCTTCCTCCGTGGCTTAGACCCTCTAGCATGATTGCAGAGCATACCATTCCCACATACTTTCCAGTAAAACATCCATTTCCTCAGGAAAATGCAATGCCTGAAAACACAGACTATATTGCTGCCTGGTGCAGATTGAAAAGGTGACTGGCGGAGAACGGTCTTCTTGGACAGACAGCAGCATACTAGGCATTGAGCTGTTACCTTCAATATATTCAGATGTCATCTACAGAGCAGTATGGTTTACAAGTCCCTCACACAATCTAAGTATTTTAAAAAAAAAGGAATTGGAAAAGGGAAACATACTGTAACAGGCTGAGAGGGTTGGGGCTGTTCAGCCTGGAGAAGAGAAAGCTCCTGGGACACCTTAGAGCCCCTTGTAGTACCTAAAGGGGGCCTACAGGAAAGATGGGGAGAGACTCTTTATCAGGGAGTGTAGCAATAGGACTAGGGGTGATGGTTTTAATCTGAAAGAGGGGAGACTTAGATTAGATACTAGGAAGAAATTCTTTACTGTCACAGTGGTGAGACACTGGCCCAGGTTGCCCAGAGAAGCTGTGGCTGCCCCATCCCTGGAGGTGTTCAAGGCCAGGCTGGATGGGGCTTTGAGAAACCTGGTCTGGTGGGAGGTGTCCCTGCCCATGCCAGGGGGGTTGGAACTAGATGATCTTTAAGGTCCCTTCCAACCCGAACCATTCTATGATTTTATGACAAAAAAGACCCCTCCAACTTGATATTCAGAGGTGGAGCAGCAAGTAGGGGAATGGAGGGTCATGGTCACCCTCCTCCGTAAAAGTCTTGAGAGCAGAAGAATCAGTACATGCCAAATTCATTATCTTTGTTAGGAGCTATGCACAAACACAATTTTTTCATTCTCAAACATTATCCTGTCATGTGTATATACTGATCTCCCACACATCGCTGTATTTCTGTATCACGCATATGCATAGTACCAGATCATTCTCAATGACTCACTATTTACGTGCAAAATGTCATGAACATCTGAGAGTGTTTTACACCTGGAATGCTATATTTGGCAGCACCAAGTGACTCAGTTTTGCTAGCAATGCTAGCAACAGTGAGAAAAATAAATGGCAATTTTAATTACATTTTGTAGATATTTTACAGTAAGGATTTTTATTTTGGCAAATAAAGACATCTGGAGTCTAAATATTTTACCTTCTCTGCTCCCACTGCTTTAGGATGGCAGGGAAGGGACACTATATATTGCTGTTTCCATATGTATTTGCTGTGTTATTTGCAGAGGCACTTGGAGTGTAACTCAAGACAGACGCCATGGAGCATGAAAACAGACAGCACTGTATGGTAGTCCCAGGAGCGGGGACGTGCTGAAGGCAGGTGATACTGCAGAGATGTGTTTCGAGGTGAAATCAAGCTGTGGACAGGACAGAGAGGACTTGCCGACTGCACGTGTGCGTTTCTGCCTTCCACAGACCTCATAGCCTGGATGCCGGGCTCTGGGCCACAGGACCACTGCTCCTCCTGAGCCCACCGGCCATGCTCACACAGCCCACAGGCAGGAAGGCTGCAGGTAGGTAACACCTGGGTCAAGCTCCTACACAATATGAACCTCTGTGGTTGTTTTTGCTCTGACAGGTGAGATGGACCCAGACCCGCCCAATGACAAGGCACAGCAACAACAACAAAAAGCTTATGTGGCTTGTTTGTTTTGGTTTTTTTTTTTAAACTTTGCTCTTTCTAAAAGAAGAACTCACAGTTTTGCTCTCACTCATTGCTAAATATACTGAGTACTCTAAAAAAGTCATCACATCTGCTGGAGACTATCCATAAGGGACATTACTTTACTTTAGGTGCTTTCTCCGTTGTTGAAGCGAAGTAGATATTAAATCCCACTGCAGAGCAGTGGATACCACCTGCTCTCCTGAATTTACGATCTGTGAGCTAATGCTCTTTCTAATTGCAATGAGTAGTGACTAATGAAAAAAATAAAGGATGCAGCTAAGCTTGGCTATACATTGGGAAGTTCATCAGTATGTATTTTCCCGTGACACTCAAGGATATTTCCCATAAGAAGGGAGGAATCAGGCTGTGAGATATGAAGGCATGAAGCAGATAGACTTACCCATTCACCCTGCATACTCACCATCACAAAGTATCCTTGGACACTCTAGAAACCATAACTCTTAAAGTCTGAACCTGAAGTGTTTCATCATCCTCCCAAAGCTCCTCATTCAGCTTCAGTGAAGCTGTGCTTTAAGATCTGTGATATCAAACCTCGCGCAAGAAAAAGGCTTCTATTTGGAGGTGTGGATGTATATGTGCATTTGCTTTTTAACCCTGAATGTGGGAAAAAGTAGGTGTACTTATACAGAGTACCCCTTTGTAGCTACCTACAAAATGGGAGACAGTGGATTTTAACGGTATTCAGCAAACACTGTGTTAAAGGATTAAATAAATAAATAAAAGGCATTTTCACTGTATTTAATTAACTGAAATCGGGGGGGGAGACAAACATGAACAGCAAAGCAACTAATTTACTCTCATTTGGCTGAGTCAAAGCCCCAGCAGTATCCTACGTGTCGTTTACCTGACATAGTGTTGCTAGAAAGCCTTTTGCTAATCCCAGTCTTTAGCTGAGAGATTTCTAGAGCACATGAGGTCATGTAATAGACAGAACTTGAGTTGAGCTGCGTTAAGTACTTAACTTGCTTAACTTATCCCTGACGTAACTTCCCCTTAAACAAAAACAGTTCAACCAAACCAGGAATGTGTGAAGTAGAAGTCACCCATCTCAAAAATAAGTAGTATAGAGCTGGGATTACCTGCTTGCGCACTCAAATTCTCCAGCTTCAGGGTGGTTGCCCAGATATTTTCCCCAGCTTGGAGGCTACTCGTCACCACAGAGCCGAATCCAAAGGTGCTCAGTATCTTCCATGTGGTGGATCCGCATTTTTCCCCAAACGCTGCCAGAGGCTAACGCAAAGGACATTTCTCGAGGCTAATTGTGGGGTGGAGATCTGTATCTATTGGGCTTTTAAATTGAAAGATCATGAACAACTTCCTTTGCAAATACAGTTCGTCTTTGTTTGACTCTCATTTACAGGACACTAAAGAGAGAAGAACCATTGAACATTTGCAGTGCTAAACTGAACATGACCTTGGCACAAACTCGAACACTGCCCATCACTGCTTACCTGTTACCATGCTGTTCGTCACACTTTTGGTAACACTCCCAGTCAGAGCCTATGCTGACTTTGGAGCTAGCATGAGCAAGGGACTCTTCCCAACAAGCAGTTTGGACGTGGCCACCTACACAAACAATGCTCAGCCGCTCTCCAGAAAGCCAGAAAATAGCCACTGGCCCATTCCATTTGCTGACAGAGACAGAGCTAAGGAAGATGACTGGTCAGACAGTGTCCTTTTTATTCCTCAGTCTGGTAAATAGAAAACTAACCCGTGTCTCCCTTCCCATAGGATGTTGTCAAAAGGCTGTTGGTTTTCCTTATTCCAAGCTATTTCCTGTCTCAGCCAGCAAATTTCCTCCTGCCAGCCTCCACTGCTACCTCTGTTTATAACCCTGCTATCAGGGCATGCATTGGCTTTTCAGTGCCACATGTAGTATCAAACGTGAGGGGTCAAGGAGTGGAAAGGAGGAGGCAATTCTTCTGATGTGACTGGACCACACAGGAAATTCTACTAAAGCAAAATTTAATTAAGTCTTCTGAAAGGTATAGTTGGGAGGTAGAGGTAGGCTCAGTGCCAGAGTAGCGTCGCGCTGTGTAATTTCTCATGCCTTTACAAAATACTCACCAGCACTGCTCAGGGACTTCTTGCACCGCACGGACCCCGGCTTGAGACACTCTGGTGCCATGTAGACACAAAAAAACCTGCGACAGGGTTCAAGTGGCTCAGGGATGTGTGTATCCCACCCTCTTCCAAAAGGATGGTTTTGCAGCCCTGGAGGCATCCTGAGTCCAGATATGGTAACTCCAGTCACAAGCACTACAATGAAGTCAAAGTAATCAGAGCATTGAAAACTGCCACTAGTGTGGAAATATTCCTGTTTTTCCATGAACTGCTGCTCTGCACAGTGACTCTGAGCTGTCTTCTGGACTCACTTCTGCTGTGCAGGGAGAAGTAGAGAGAAATGGGAGATGAACCTTGTTAATCTCCGAAAATGCCACAGTCCAGAACTTTCAACCGCTCCAAGGATCTGCTGCTACTTTTTACTCTATTCAATAACCAAGATATGCAAAGGATTTTATCAAAAAGAAGGATTATATATATATATGTGTGTGTGTGTATATATACACATGTGTATATATATACACACACACACACACAGATGAACTCTTCACTGCAGGTGTCATTAGCCCAATGTGCCCCAGATGCATCAAAATGCAACAGTGGACATATCTCATTGAGCCCCTCAGCAGGATCGATCTGCATGGAGAGAGCTTGCCCTCAGGACAAAGCCTCCGTCAAAACACCGAATCAGCCAAAAATCAGAGAAACGCAATCAGCTTTGCTAAGGTCCTCCCTATTCTTCCACCACATTCATACTGGGCACGGTATTGATTCAAGCCCATTATTTTCAAGCATCATTAAGAGTACAATGGAGAGTGATAAATTATTATTTTAATGTGAATATAATGACATAAAGACACTTTTAAAGTAATTAGATTCTCAGCCTTGAGAGTGTGGAGTGTCTTTTTCCCATAAAGTTCGTGCGATGCAGACAGTGGTGAGGTTCGAGGCATGCCAAGGGGGATTGACTGCTGCCCAAAGAAGCACCTGCAGAGGAAAGGCTCATGTCTCAAACAGGGGGTAGCTGTCTTCAAGATTTCTGCTTGGTCACTGCATGAAATGAGCACGGGGTTGCCCAGAGGTGAGAGCAGCAGGCAAAGTCTTGGTTGTAGTGTTGGTTGCAGTGTTACACAAAATTGTCCCTTTTTATTTGCATAGTTCCCTTCCCCTCTCCTGGCACAAGTAACATGGGAATGCGTTTCTGCAGTGGGGTGACCAAGGCTTTAAAAGCCATTCCCCGCCTAACACAGAGGTGATTATTACAGCCCACTAAGCACAAGATTGTTATAGGAAACTCTATATATATATGCTCTCATGTGCCTTAGTTTACCAAAAGCAGCTCTTTGGTGGTTGGGACACTCTAAAATCCTTGCATGCAGTGCTCACCTTCTCAGTCACATTGAGTCCAATGCATTCCTGCACATGAACTGCTCTTCATGGTCCCCTGTGCCCCGAAATCCCAGGAACAACCTTGGGTTCTCCCAAATGCCGGAGACGGATGTGTGAGCACAGGGGAGACCTTCCCATCAAAATCCAGGCAGCCGTTCACTCCAGTACCTTCCAGGTCCTGGATGCTGTGCTGGCAGACAGGTAGTGCCCAGGTAGAGAGAAGCCAGGATGCTTTGGTGTCAGCGTACATCAATATGATAAATAACCTCATGGCTGTGATGTTCTGAGTTCAGGTTGTTGGTGTCACTGAGTGCTCCTGATGAAAAGTCTCCGCTTTTCCATACCCTTAAATAGGAGGAGAGCATCAGTCAAGTCAGGGATGGGAAAACATAAAACTCATTGCTGTAAATTACTCCAGAAGAGAACAGCTCGTGCAATGCCATGAGATGTTCAGGTAGAAGGTGTTATAGAAACGCAAGGTATTATTAAAAAGGTCTAATAGTTCAGGCATGGGGAGTCAGGACACCAAATTGAGTTCCTTCTTCCTCTGCCCAAATCATTGAAAACAGCCCTCTGGATTTGACCAAGAATGGCTTTTGAGTTTTAAATCTTCTAAAAAATTAACTGCTTCTCCTGTTACAGAGTGATTTATACAAGGGTTAGCCACTCTCATTGGTCTCTCATGATGGTTAAAGACTGAAGTAATGACCAATAACTCTGAGATTAAGGCTTAAATATCACTGCCTGGGAACCAAAGACAGCAAAAGGTGGCTGAATGGATCTACAATGATACTGAAGTGTCATTCTAATGAAGATGAGGCAGTAACAACCAGGCAGTGATTAGGACATGGTATGGGGAGGGATCGGGTTGGAGACCAGAGGGGAGCATATGCCAATTAGCTTAAAATGAGGTTGAAGAAGGCTTGAGCTGCAATCTCTATTTCTGTAAGTGTGACAACTGGTTGGCTGAGAAATAGTTGAGATTTCATTGGAGCTAGAATTTTTTTTTTCACCAGAGAGTTGCTCAAGACCAGCTAATGCAGTTCACTTTTGATGAGACATTTAATCAGCAGAAAAACCATTTGAGAGCCTACACAGAGAGGTTCCCCCACAGTTTAGGCAAAGCATAGCTATCTTGCAGTCTTGCAGCCTTACAGATTACAAGACCTATTCCTAAGCAGCTGATTAGGAGCAGCAGGACAAGTCCAGAAGTCCATACTTGGTCGAAGGTTCCCAAGATATCACTGCAGTGTCCTTGTTCGTGCCTGGCCCCTGCATGGAGACTTCTGAGTTTGTTAGAGTCCCTAAACCTAAGCACAGCAAATCCTACATCTATGTGTTCATTAAAAATTTAATTAGCAAGGGCCAATTTCTCAAGTGGAGGATTCAACCTGTCTTACAAGGCTAGGAGGGGATTTACCCAGGGGTCCCTCTGTCATGAATAGAAAGAGAAGGGATTCACAGTTTAGGATGAGATTAATTACTCTCTGGAGGCCCCTTTACCTTGCCACTGACTTCTCACTTGGGAGTTCACTTAGCTAAGGTTTTACATGGCCCTTGAGCTGAATGGAAAAATGTAGTGATTGCTGCTCTCATACAGATTCCACCCATGGAGGCTAAAGCGAGCCTCATCAGTAAATATAAAACCTGTAACCATATAATCCCTGCTAGTCCCCTGTCAAACTCTCAAAAACAAAACAGAACAGAATTGGTCAAGTTATGGTGGTTTGTGGAAAAGATGGAGGTGGAGGTGCCAGAGGAAAGATGTTTGCCACGTGCTAATTTCAAAGACTAACCTGGCTACCATCCCGTTATTGCTCAGAGCCTGTCCAGGGCCCTGCCCCATCCTCGGGGGTCAGCTTTGTCAAACTCCACGTGCTGAAATCTCTCCCTGAATCATCTGTTTCAGTGTTACAGACTGCAATGCCACTTGCTAGAAACCCTTCGGGGTAGGGGCTGTCTGATTTTAGCAAAGCCTAGCGCAGAGGGGTCCTGGTCTGGGACTGCAGTTTTCACTTGCTATAGTGGTTCCAGATAGCTCCCAGTGATGGTTTAAACAACATGGTGCAGAAGAGAGTGGTTAGTTTTAGTGCATAGGTAGGAACAAGGTCTGTAGTTCGTAGGTTGTCCTCTTAAATAGCATTTTCACCAGTGGATAACACAATCTTTGCCGTGGAGATCACTCTCACCTTTCCACACAGAAAGGACCTTCTCAGCCTTGCTGCTTGGCCCTGAAGGTGGCTGTTAATGGGTTGGGATACAGTTTTCCACTGGCAAAAGCATCTTTTTCTGGGTACCTCTCCTTTGGGGGGTTCTTATTTGTTTAACATAACAACAACAACAGAGTCCTGTCATTTGGTACTTTCAAAAATCAATGTATTGCTTCCTCAGAGAAATCTTTATTAGCCAGAGATGAAGTATCATCTTTAGCAATGAAGGATGACAAATTAACTGCATTAATATTTCCAAAGTGCCTGGAGGATTTAAGCGGCTCTCTGTGTTCAAGTAAATTAATATTTATTATGATCTAGAAGGAGAGACAAATGCCATCACAGGCCAGGACATTATACACCCCCTTCCTTCTTCACTGACAAACGTGATCTCCATTTGAGAGGTGGATACCCAACTGGATGTGCACACACTGTTCAGTTTGCTGGTGGTGCTAATCACTGTCGATTTTCCTTTTGTGTTAAATGGGATGGCTCCAATGCCAAGGACAGGGAGATGTTAAGGAAAAGCAGAGTTTGGGGTTTTGTTGTTGGGTTTTTTTTTTTTGTTGTTTTTAAATGTATGTAATGCAGGAAGCCAACGTGAGCCTTTGAAGGGGAGGTCGCAGACAAGTGCAGGACAGTCGAATTTTGTACAGAAGATGGTGCCGTGGCTGGTACAGGTACTTTGGGGCTGGAAGAAGAAGTGGGAGAGCCTGAACTGAGAAAGCCACAGAGGAAGCAAAGACAACTCTACAAAGGCTGGGCAAAGAGTGGGAAGGTTTCGAGGTGGACGGGCAAAGCTGAGAGGAACCTGAAGGTGGTGAGAAACACGTTTGGCAGTGGAGGGGGCAGCAGCCAGAGTGAGTACAGAGAAGAGCGAGAGCTGTGAGTACACACAGACCAAGGCAAGCAAGTCCTGCTCTTTGTTCAGATGCTCACTGCAAAGCCCTTGGCAGGAAGAAGACATACAATCAGCCTTCCATTTCACCTCTGCAGACGTCATTTTTCCCATCTGCAACATGACAGAACTTAATATTTGCCTGTGGCTGGGGAGCTGAGGTTTTGATTGCTGGATGATGCCACAGGAATGCAAAGTGGGTTGCTATGAACAAAGCGTGTGCTTTTCTTTGGTTGCTGACGTAGTTTCCCAGGGCAAGGCAGAGGAGAGGGGGCTGGGTGAGACGTAGGATGCAGAGCACAGCAGACCCATTTTCACACCAGTCCAAGACTGCTGCCTCATTGCACTGATTCCTGACCCCCCAGGGGTGTGTGCCAGATGGCCAGGGACATGAGGATGTAGCACCCTCCTTGCCCTTCTGCAGGAGTGCCCCGCTGCAGCAACCCTTCACTTCCCAGGGATCCTCCACCTGCCCTAGCTGCTGGTGGACACACAGAGCTTGAAAAGATGCATGAAAGAAGAGTTCATAAATTGGGGGGGGGGGGGGGGGGGGAAGAGGGGAGACTCAGAAAATTTTTCTTCCTTGCTAGGAATTCTTTTCACTGGCTCCATAAAATGTGGTTTGAAGAGCTATAGGGAATGACCGTCTTCCAGGACTCTGCACTCAAAGCTGGCATCAAAGGGTTTGGTGCCTCAGAAACTTCTTTTGGCCCATAGCAGACCCCTGCGGTGTCCAATGGGAATAACAATCTAGGGAATTATAACAATATGCTTTACACTGTGGGAGCATCAAAGAGGGAGACAGATCATGCACACACTGTGCCTATGGGAAAGGATCCTCCGTGGACCACAAACTTCCAGGATCTTCTCTATATGAGGGCCCAGTGTCTGCCCTCCTGGACTGCAGTACTTCTAGAATTTTCTGAGCCCAATATTTCTGACCAGGAAAATCCTATGGCTTCTTGAGTGTTCCTCCTCATCCTCCTCCCATCTGTCCCCAGGGTGCTCCACCGCCAGACCAGGGTGCTGTGGGGAGAAACCTCTGACCAGCGCCCAGAGTGCTTTCCGGCAGAGCAGAGAAGCTGCACTTATTTAGATTTATATGGCATTAAGGACAGCTCTAGGCGCCTTTGCCGTCTATTAAAAACACAGATCAGATGGAGCGGAGCTGCCTGTGTGGTGGGGAAGTGGCTCGATCAGCAGCCCGGGGCTGCGGGGACGTGGGGAGGGAGGGGGAGGAACCAGATGAAAACTCATCTTACTGAAAGGTAAAAATCTGAATCAATAACCTTCCCTCCCTGCTCCCAATCAATACTTCCCTCCTTGAAGACATCACCTGCCATTATTCAGCTTCTTTTTCAAGCTCTTCAGTGAATTCCCGGCTTCTGCCTGACTCTTAACAGGAATCTCGGCGGTTTTCTGACTCAAGGGGCTTTACTTCGTGGCAGAGAGCTGGCTCTGGAAGACGACTAATTCCCAACAGCACCTGCCGAAAGAGCATGTCGGCAGCCGTTACGCTCTTCTTCAGCGAGCAATCGAGCTGTGCTTTTGCTCCTGCCAAAAGGCTGCACTCTCAGCTACGTGGAGATTTATAGCAGGGCTGAGATAAATGGAGATGAGTGTTTTTATTAGCTATCTGAAACCATGCAAATGCAGACTGTAGGTTAAGAGGTGAGGGAGAAAGGCCTCATTCAGCAAGACAGAAGTGCCAGTTCGGGAAGTAAATAAAATGTTGGCACTTTCCCTTGTAGATACGGCAAGGGAGGGGAAGGACTATTTCCACTTGTGAACATGGTTTCCAGAACTGACGGTAAAAGACCCCAGGGAAATGTAATTACAGAAGTGTAATTAATGAGCAGACGTCTCATCAGGAAAAAGAAAGTCTTTAAATAAAATTGATGGGAATTGGCAGGACACACTTTAACTCTTGGAGCCCCCCTGATTGTGATTAAAAGTTTCTGTTGGAGTTAGGAAGTGAGGCTCATGCCAAAAAAACCCACCCCAAAACAGGCAGGCTCTGAGGAATCAGAGGATCCGTGTAGAAACAGAGATTTATGCAAATTCCCTGCATTACAGATCAAGAGATGGAGGATATGACCTATGCTTTCTGGAAGGTACAACACAACTTGCCCACGCAGGAAGGCCTGGGAACTGAAAAGACTAACGATCTCTGGCTGTTTGTCCAACACAAGTACCCCCAGGACCCATTGGAGGAAGGATGCTGCCAAGATGACCAATACTTCCTTTGAAGTCCAAGATCAGGTTCCTTTATAGCTGTAGACTGAGAACCCGAGAACAGGATTACTTTTTGAAACCAGGCTATGGAGGGGAAAAAAAATTGAAAGCTTATTCCTAGAAGCAAAACTTCTACAAGTTACCCAGTGAGTCCAGTAGGACCAGTCACGTGAGTAATCAGTACTCACACGCATGGGTGTAAGGCCCTGGTTGGATAAAAACAAAGTTAAATATAGCATGCATTAGGGTGAAGAAACTGAGGTTAGTTTAATCTAAATTAATTTTTTACCCAGTTAAAGGGCAAGAACACATCTCTTCTGGCAATTTCCCAAAAGCATCATCAGCAGAGTAGTAGTTTAAGAGATTCATATGATAATATTTTAAGACATAAATAAAATGTATAAGGAATGTTTAATGGAAATTAAGGCATGGGCAGGGACATGAATGAGGACTCTTGACTCTTGTTGACTTCAGTGAGTCGCTAATGCTCAGAACCCAGACCTTGGTGTGTGACAGGATCACAGCCTCCAAAGGGAAAAGCCAATAAGTAAATTGCTAGCTGAGCAGACACACTGATGATTAACTCATATTAATGTAGTTAATAGTGAAGCTATTAGCAAAAATGCTCAGAATCTCTTAGTCTGGCACTTTTAAAGGGACTTCTTGCAGTCAGGCACAAAATTGCTTTGCAGATGAGGAGGATTTGGCTTATAGAAAATAAAGCTAAACTCATGTATAATCCATCCCTCCTCCTTAAAGTGGGGTTGGGTACACTTAACCCATTCCCAACCAATATTTATCTACCCTGTTCTTAAATACTCAATGGTGGAACACCGGCATCTTCCCCAGTTCTTTATTATCCTTACTGTTACAAAACTTTTTCCTGATTTAAATCTCCTTTGTTACAATTTAAGCCCACTGCTTCTTGCCCTGTACACCCTGGGATGGAGAGTAGTATATTCCCTTATTCTCTGCAGCAAAAGTTGTGTCTATTTTCAGACTCCTTTCCTCCAAATTGAGAAATCCCAATTCTTTGCATTATTCCTTTGCCAAGAAGGAGAAAATGTTGCTTGGAGGAGTCTGGTCAGGTCTCTGCATAAACTCTATCTATACACATATTTTTTTTTTTCCAAAGGCAGTTGTAAGTGAAGACCAATAGGATTAGTCTACATCTTTATAACTTGATTCTGGTCTCCACTCCAAGATGACGCCATTGGCCTTGACAGGATTTGATCACAGAGTATTGCCCTGTGGCTCCTCACCCATTTGCTGCCCTTCTGTCCTCACATACCAGTGCAACCATGCCTAAGTATTATGGACTCAGATCCGGGGAACTTCCAGCACTGCAGAGCTGCTGCCCGCTGTGTTCACTACTATTGTATCTCTCCTTAAAGCAAATTTCAGAAATAAGGTTGGGCAGATTTGGGCTTGGCTCAGCACTTGCCTGCTGGGCACTATCTGATCTCCAGTATTGGATCACTTTTAGCAACAAAAAGCAAACAGGTATTACTGGTGCACAGTCAAACCTAGTTTAACCATTTGCAATGAATTGCTAACAAAAGCGACCTGCTGACAGAATGAGACTCTGCTCATCAATAATTGCATTCCTTACAAGCATTGTTGAATGTTCAACTATAAAGAAACTTGGATTATTCCAGCTTTTCCTGTATTCTGTTTTATTTGACCTATTTTCTTATTCTTTTTCCCTCCCTTTGCATGTTTCTACCAGAAGATTTTAATCTATGGAGGTGAGACTGAAAAACTTCAGCTGCAAAAAAGATTCAAATAAAAACCAGAATCCTTTAAATTTATGAAAATGGTAATAATGTTTTGAAATACTGCAAAGCTTCAGAGCTAGTAGTCTGTATTTTACAAGCTAACCATGTAGGCAAATTTACAACTGTACTTACCTGTCTGATTTGCTGCTAAGATGAGGTTAATAAAAAAAACACCCAAGGTAGAGTGGAAATTCTAGCAGGAAAGCTATCAGACCCTTTATATTGCCCTGCGTGGGCCTACCAAAGCACTGATATTTTTAATTACCTTCACGTAGGCTGACCTGTTTCATTATCATTAGCTCAGAAAAAGCATGTGATGTCATCAGCAACTCTTCAGGAGCAAGAGAACGACCAACCTTTACTAACACATGTAATTCTTACAGACTTGGAGTATGAGGTAATACCAACAGTCTGCTTCAGTGTCGACACTTCTAGGCCAGCCACAACCTCCCTTGTGCTGCACTGTGCGTACGTTAACAGACTGCTCCACGCCGCTCTGGTGTGCCCGAAGGTGCTTGCTCTCGCAGTCATGACATGGGACAAGGCAGGTGGACTGGACCCTCTGACCTGTTGGACAAAGACCATTCCCAGTGCCTGAGGACATGTGCTCACACATGTTGTTGGATTTCTTCTTGGCACAGCAACAGCTAAAGGTCCCAAATGAGAAAAAAGGTCCATTGGGCCAGATCCTGCATGAGAACATAGGAAAAGATGGAGTCTACCCCAAACAGACAGGCAAAAGAAACAAATAATGTCTAAGAGGGAAGTGATGTATAGCCCAGAGCAGCAGAGGGATCCTGGAATTACTACTACTACCATAAACCTACCCTTTCAATGAATTTATAAAGTGAGGAACAGAGCTCGAGCACCTTCAAACTATTGCCGACTGCACTTTAGTTGTTGGGTCTATGCTCACCAACCTGGCAGTGTGGAGCAGAGACTTCTGACCAACTCCAGGAAGCGTCATCCAACACAGCTTCTCGCCTTGAGGCTGCCACTGGTGCAGCCAGCCTCCACAGTAGGGCTAATGGCTATGCAAAGGAGGCAGTGACACCAAGGAATTAATTTTCTCATATGAATTACTGCTATAAAGAGACTCCTACACCGCCGAGGACCTGAGATGAGAACCAGAAGCACAATGACAGCTCCTCTCTTGTTCCCCAAGGGTGCCACGTCTGCATGCCCAGCACTCACACTGCTGTTTCTGCAATGAAAGCACAACCCTGGACTGTCATTTGCCAGCAGCTGTCTTATGTGGATATGCTTGGCTTGATCACTTGTACAGTCAGCCTAAGAATAGCTTCCTCTCTAACATCTGATTTCTCTTAAAGGATAAAAATAAAACAATCAGAGCCTGGATATAAAAGAGCAAACTGCTGAACGCTGCACTGCATGCATCTATGTTTAATGAAGGAAAATTTCATTTTACAAGGGGCACAAGTTATTTGTGTCAACCATGTTTGGCCTCGAGATGAGTATCTAAGCTGCCACTTCTTGGTCTGACAGCACTCTGATCGTCCTCGGCAGTTCCACCCTTATCATGACCCCAGCGGGCTTGCAGCCCATGACTACTTTAACTCTTCCAGCCAATGCCCAGGAAGGATGCAGGCACCAACACGGCCAGGACCATGCCCACCTGGCTTTTTCGGGGCAGGTATGCAGCTCTGGGGATGGGTCGTGCCATGCACTTGACCTCAGCAGCAAACAACAGACCTTGGCTGGTGTTAGGTGTAGCTTGAGAGTCCTGGGGCCACACCAGGCAGCCTGAGAAAGGTGTTTTGCTTAGACATACAAAAGTCATGACGTTTCTGTTCAAGAGCAGTGTGGACAGCCCAGTTTCGGCTTCCCAGTCTGAGTCCCTGCACTGCCAATGGAGACAAGTAGTCACAATACTGAGGCCAGATGAGTTGAATATAGGCTATAAATAGCACTTGGTCCCTTTCCTTCTCGCCTCCCTATTGGCACTCTGCATTCAATAAGCATTTCTCTCACACTGAATCCTCATAGGACATCTGTGGTACATGGTACCACTTATAAAACCGATTTTTTTTTTCCTTTTCAGAAACAAACAAAAAAATATCCTAAAAAAACCCAAGCCAATGGGAAATCAAATGTGATCAGCATTTTGCCCACGATAATCAAACTGAAGGATTCACTAACCAAGGAGGAAATGCTGAAATTAAGATAAATTTTTATTGTTTTTTTTTTTTTTTCTTTTTTGCCATACACGATAGCCCTGCCTCTGCAGTGCCAGACCACCTGTCACCTTAATAAGATGTTTTTTTCCTGATTCAAAAATAGCATAGAGTGTGCCGGAGGTATGAATTAGCGTGTATGCTGCTGAACAACACGATTAAAACCAAACCTTCAACCAATGGCTGGGGGCTGCAGCACAAATATCTGAGCGCTGAAGGCAGGGGATCCCAGTGCCAAACTCCTGGCAAAACCTGGTCCAGCAATGTACTCTATGGCAGAAATGACGTCAGAAGAAGGTGAGAGCCCTAAAGGACAACCAGCAATGCAAGTCTCTGATGCAAGGTAGCCCAACATCCGTTCAAGCCGTAATGCTATGAGACAGGTGTGTAAATAGGTTTGTCCTCAGATTATAGGACACGATACTTCAGGATCTGCTGCTGAAGACTTGCTATCAACAGGAAGAGGTCCTAACACTTCTGATACCTTGCAATCAAGCCACATCTTGCCACAAGAAAGGCACATCTAATCTTACTATCTCCTGAGGCTAAATCTTCTACATATTTGCTGCAAGCCCTTGATCAAAACCAAAAAGACTGTCCAAGGGTGGGCGAAGGGAATTGTCATCATCTCCACTTCATGCCCAAGACACTAAGCCACCAATGAGCGATTTGGCAGATGTCACACAAAGGGTTTGTGCCAACACTGGGACCTGGGTGCACTCCTGCTGACTCCCAGTCTGATGCCTTCAACAAGGGTCTGTTCACCCCCATTAAAACATGTTATTTGGCAGCTTAGTTTAGCTTGATTTTGGCTGGTAATTCTGCCCCTGTTCTTCTTCTCTCTGTCTTCTTAATTACATTTGATTTTTCTTCAGAACAGAATTCTTTTCTACGGTCATATTTTTATGGGAATTTTAATGAGTCCCTTGGCATGACATTAATCACTGAAGATTTAAAGTGTCTTTAAATTGTATTTTCCTTCCTCTTGAATGCCAGCCACACATTCTTGTTTACAGTGAAATGCTAGGGAAAAAAATTCTTCAGCCTATTTTCCTCAGTGTTAATTGGGGGTTTATTACTGCTTCATTTGCTTACAATTGAATCAAACAAAAACCTCCATCCCTTTTTCATGGTGCTGCTAATTGAATTGAGTGGGTTATAATGATATTACTGCATATACAGAAATGAACATTTTTAAAATAAATAAATGAACATTAAAAATATGTCTCTAAGGATAGAGACTAAGTAGGTGACGGCATATTTTTCTGAAGCAGATTTTATAGCTCTTCTTAAATAAATATATACATCTCATTTCTGCACTCAGATTAACACAGAAATCAGCCAAAGAGAGTACTGCTGGAAAGGTCTGTGGATGGGATTTTCCAGAGAATTGAGAAGGGTGGAGTGCCTATTTGCAAGGGAATTCTGTTGGGATTTTGGCACATAATTTCCGTGAATCCCAGGGAACACTGCAGACCTGGGTGCATGCTGGATACAGCACTGCAGTTGACGTTACAGCTGGCTGCTCTGAAGAACTACAGAAAGGACCACAGGTTTTAGCTGACCACTCCAACACCTCTCATTGGTTATAAACTCAGGATTTGTTTCGTAAAAATTGCTATTTAAAACAGACAAGATTGACAAAAACAATTTGTTGTATTTGGTGATCATTTGTGGAGAGTGTTTTATATGGTTCTTATCAACGTAGCCCCCAAAAAAGCATCTTGCTTCTTTGTCTACATCAAGATTAACCATTGATGGTGATCTACCAGGTTTCTCTCTAGAATGTTGGGATTTTTTTCGTATTTCTTTTGATCTGTAAAGTTTTTGTTTCAGCTAACGTGTTTTTAAATAAAGCAATCATTCCAAATTCATGGAGGATACTGTTGTCTCATTTAATCCCTACCTAACTCTAGTGTTGATTATGTCACATAGATACATTAGAGCAGGCATCTGATAAAGACATCATCCCCTTATGAGTGAGAAATTGTGTCCATGTTCAGCTTTCCAGTTTGTGTAGCACTTCTTGGAGCAAACTTATTTTGTTAACTGTAAGTGCACTGCAGCTGTTTCGTGGACAGTCAGTGCCAAAGTTTGCCCTCATATCCTCTCCTTTTAACTCCCAGGAACCCCAGGAACAGCAAGAAAAGTATTTGATTTATACAGGCGTACACATTTAACCAAAGAGGAACCTGAAGCCTGAAGAGAAGTCAAGGGAGAAAAAAATCATGAATGGTTTGGAGAAAATGAATTGGAAATATTTATTTTCTCTTTCTCTTCATACAAGGATTAAAAACATCAACTGAAATGCTCAAGCAAAAAGTGAAGCTACTTTTTTCAGAAAGCTCATAACCGAACTGCCAACTTATTGCCACAGGACATAACTGTACCTAAAAGTAGAAAACTGTCCATGTGGGGTTTACACACATCTACAGAAGGTGCGTGAATCTGCTAAGTACAATGGTCTTGAAGACTTTGACTCAGTTGGGTTATTGACTGCTAGACACCAGGAGGAAAAGAACTCCCTTAGCACTCACTATGTTGAAATATCCTTTCTCTGAACTTCTCTGGGGGCACAAACCGTGCAGCCCTTTGCTGTGGTGGTTCTTATGTGTGCTCTTGTGTAGTCTTGATCCTTAAAACACAATAGATGAGGGCACTCTCTTGAAGTTGTTTAAATGCAGAGGTTCTAGGTCAGTAGCTACTTAATCCTGTCCTCATGAGACGTTAAGTGTTGGGTTAGTTTTTTTGTTGGTTTGGGGGTTTTCTTTTCCTTTGAACAATGTAGCATGTTTTTCAAAATGCACCTTGAATATAAATAGAAGAAAATGTGTTCAATAAATTACAAGAGGATTAGCTTCATTGAGTCTGTCTGTAATTTACTATGGAATTGCTAGTAGAGCAAATCTATTGGTGACACTTTATATTTCACTGGAACAGTGATCTAAATAAGATGCAATACAGTACATTGAATTTTTATGTACTTACCTGTAGTTTCATAATAAAGCATGAGTTATGACATGAGTGTGCTTATGTACAGTAGTTAATAGTCACTCGTGTCAATTTTAATAACATGCTGCATAGAAAGATGCTGCTTGAGTGTTTTTAAACATAAAGTATGTTTAACCCAACGTTCATATATTAATCCCCTAGAAGCTTGACACTAACTTATTACTAGCCCCTTTTGCCTTGGGTACATACACAAATTGTTGTTTAGTTGTTGTAGGGCTGCTCATCATAAGTACAGTGCTGCAGGCATTAAGATTTTTTTATACCTACGCTGAAACATTTATTTAAAAGCAATTATGTACATCTATATTTCAGAGCAGTTCTGAGAAGAAACACAGTTATGCCACAGGGTAAAGGCTGGCACATGCCTTGGTCCTGGTTTCATCCTATCGCACTGTAGGCACCTAAATATCTCAGTTTCGGGAGCAACCATGCTGAGATCCCTCTGCTGTCAGTGGTAAGGGCTGGAGGCAGCAGCTGATTCACACCTCAACCAGACTGAATTGCCCATAGAAAGTGCCTTGTTGTCCTTATTGACTGAGGAGTGAAGACTAGGAAACTGGGGATGAGTAGATATGGGGCCACTATACCTTCAAGGCTTTGCTTCTAACTATATGCACTATTTTACCAAACCTACCCCTAGAAGAGACTGGTAGAAGATCCAACCTTACCTGGAGCAGCAGGCTTGTCTGGCCTTGAACCCGTCTCCAGAGTCTGGTTGTTGCAATCAGTAGCATTAATGTGAAGGCTCCTGGTTTAGAGCCCCACTAACTGGTCTAGCAATTGCTAACGAGCTAAACTAATGAGTAGTAGGTTTTCTGCATGAGCTTCCACTGAACCACGTAGACATACCTTTAGTTAAGAGCTTGGATAATTAAGGGAAGCCAGGACAGCATTCCCCCATTTTCCAATGTCTAGATCATTTCTGCAAGGCAAAGCAGTAGGATCATCTCCATGAGCAGACATGGCTGGAACACTGTGGGCAGCAACTTTGTTCAGCACAAACACGACTTTCTCAAAGGATTGCCTTTCAAAGTAGAATCATGCTATTAAAATCCCCCGTACTCACGCAAAAAAAAAAAAAAACAAAAAAAAACAAAAAAAAACAAAAACAAATTTTGTATAAGTGAAAAAGACTTCCTGAGAAGGCCATAAGAATATCCTTTGTGATAAAGGGCATAGTGAGGTGGGAGCAAGTCACTGAAATTTGAACTAGAAATATAATGCAAGATCCAATGGTTCCATTAATTATTTCAAGTAATTAACTAGCATGCTGTCCAGTAGTAAATTAATGCTACGCCTTTTTGACATTATGTATTGGGTTCAGACATATGTTGTGAGGATGAGATGAGGGAACTGCTGAGTAAGGATCTACATGAGCATAACAGCCCCTCTTCTGGCCTAAGGTGCAATTCATTCAGTTTAAGGGCAAAACTCCTTGTGACTTCAGCAGGGCTAAGATTTCATGCTGCAAATTTATTTCTCTGACCAATCTCAAGCCTTGACCAAGGCATAATCTTGTCTCCAGAGCCAATCAAGACTGAACAAAGCTGTGAGTAAGTGTTCAAGGGCAAAAAATTAACATGTGGATTGAACAAGCAACACTTATAGCCAGATGGTCCATCCCAGCTGCTGAGATCTTTATTGCTTTGTGCTTCCATTCACCAAAGTATTGTGTTTATTTCTAAGCATGACGGATGAGTTGTACCAGTGATATATAACATGGCACATACGTAGCAAAGCCTTTACGTTGCTCCTGTCTACTCTCATGGTATAGTTTTCACACCTGGCACAGACACCATATGCACATAAAGCTTTTTCATACTTTTCTTCAAATGATGTGAAATTGGAGTTGTGCAAAGCCAAAGAACAGAGCTGGTGGCACAGGTGCTGCTGGCAGGAGGTCTCAGGCACCAGATGAGCAACACTTGTGGTATCGTTTTGAAGAAAGATACTCTCCCATTATTTTCACCTCACTTTACTGAGGCTAAATGGCTTGATTTTCAAAGGTGCCGAGCCTCCCGACTCCCACTGACTTCAGCTGCAATGACAACTGTGTCTCACTTCTGAGGCCGGAGGTCACTTTAACCAAACTACAAACTACCTTCAGGCACCTGACTACACAGGCTCTTTTCTTAGTCTCTTTCTAACCAAAAATGTCAAGCCATAACTCCTTAGTGAGCCGCTTTCTTTCCCATAACTGGTGCAAAATTAACTTGGGCACTGCTGCTCGCAGCCCAGAAAGCCAACTGTACCCTGGGCTGCATCAAAAGCGGCATGGCCAGCAGGTCAAGGGAGGTGATTCTGCCCCTCTACTCCACTCCTGTGAGACCCCACCTGGGGTACTGTGGTCCAGCTCTGGGGCCCCCAAAACAGAAAAAAGGACATGGGACCTGTTGGAGCAGGTACAATGGAGGCCATGAAGATGCTCAGAGGGCTGGAGCACCTCTGCTGTGAGGACAGGCTGAGACAGTTTGGTTGTTCAGCCTGAAGAAGAGAAGGCATCAGGGAGACCTGTCAGCAGCTTTCTGTATCTGAAGGGCCCTTACAAGAAAGCAGGAGAGGGGTAATGGCTACAAAACTGGGAGAGAGGAGATTTAGATTAGATATCAGGAACAATTTTTCACTCTGAGGGTGGTGAGTTACCGGCCCAGGTTTGCCCAGAGAACTTGTGGAGGGGCTTTGGGCAACCTGGTCTAGTGGGAGGTGTCCCTGCCCAGAGCAGGGGGGTGGGAAGTAGATGACCCTTAAGGTCCCTTCCGACCTAAACCAGTCTATGATTCTATGATTAATCACACCAGCCTCACCATTAGAGAGACCATCATAAACCCTCCGTGTATATTTGTTTCCTCGAGTATGCAGCTCCAAGACAGTAAGTTGTTTCTTTCCTAAAACCTCTGGCCTGGCAGGGGAACTTGGGCACAGCTCCTGGCCCCATTATAGGCATTTGGTGTGACCTGGACTAAATCATAGTGAACAGACATGTCTTGCCAGCTAACTTGATTCTTACTTGGAAATGGCTGCAGAAAAACGCACTGTTTATTCAGAAACCAGGATCTGCTCAGAGCCTTTGCAGGTGGATGGCAGTATGGAGTGCCAGCGTCACTGGGCACCTCCTTTTGTTTTCAGTTGTAACTCATAGCAGAAATCCATCGCCTTGGGAGTTCCCAGGTACCAGACACCTGCACGCAGACATAGCTGCCTTCATTTCTTTAATCATACAGTCGCCAGAGAACAATTCCTCCCATGGTGTGCTGTAAACAGTATATAGGTTCAATGTGATCTCATCAAGTCCCTCTGCTAAATATTACTTGCAGAAAAACACCACCACCACCACCCCAGACCAAACTGAAGATGCCATTAGTGTAATCAAAACTGTAAGCACCAACTCACTGCAGCTTAGGGCCTTGTCACATTAAGCAACACAAAGCAGATAGATTAGGTGCTATGTTTAAATACAAGAAGCTATATATGAATATCAAGAAAATCATTAGTAGCCAAGGCAACTAATTGAGATGGATTTTTTTTTCATAACAAATACCAAAATAGCCTAAAGAAGGGAAGAGATAAAAAAAAAAAAAAAGAAAGGAAAAAACCCCACCACAAAGTACACTACTTAGTAAAAGATATTTTTTCATAGTACTTGGAGCATCACATTTCAAACCTACACACAGAAACACAAGTACTGATATTAAATCTAAGGATGTAGGACAGCCACACTGTTCATGCCAGAGGGCCCAGCCAGCATGGCAGGACAGACACACAGACCATACAGGCTGTGTGTCCAGCTCATTCCCTGCACACCACCGACCTAGCTTCCACCAGTTCCCCGATGTTGGGAGTTCATCTGCATAGAAAATGTGTCCATTAGTAGATGCTTAGAGAACAGTAACAGCAAAGTAGGAATGTATAGACCCTGTACCTTAAACATTCTAACAGTTTGATCCTTTCCTTTCCTTTCCTTTCTCCTTTCCTTTCCTTTCCTTTCCTTTCCTTTCCTTTCCTTTCGCTTTCCTTTCCTTTCTCCTTTCCTTTCCTTTCCTTCTTTCCTTCCTTTCCTTTCCTTTTCCTTTCCTTTCCTTTCCCTTCCTTTTTTCCTTTCTTCCTTTCCTTTCCTTTCCTTTCCTCTTCCTTTCCTTTCCTTTCCTTTCCTTTCCTTTCCTTTCCTTTCTTTCTTCCTTTTTCCCTTCCCTTCCCTTCCCTTCCCTTCCCTTCCCTTCCCTTCCCTTCCCTCCCTTCCCTTCCCTTTCCCTTTCCCTTTCCCTTGCCTTTCCCTTTCCCTTTCCTTTCCTTTTTCGTCTAGTCTAGTCTAGTCTACTCTATTTTCATCTTCCAAATATTTTTCCCTTGAACCCACGCAGTTTCTCACCCAAGCATCCCTTGCAGGGAATTCTGTTGATCTCCTGTCCTTGCATGAAGAATCATTTCCTCTTGGTTTCACTCTGTCTCCCATGACCCTCACCTGATGGCCCCCGTTCTCGCATAGGAAGAGATGGTGAGGAGTCAATCCCTCTGTTATATCTTCTTCATAACAAACGCTCTGCACTTCCATACATTTAAACCACTCATTGAGAATATGGGGGTGTGAACAGGATTAACACATGGCTGATGTAAAGGAGGTTATAGTGCATATTGCACAGAGACATGAAACCATCAGCAGTTGCTCACACGCCTTTCGCAAGGTACGGGCATGATAGTTCAGCTCTGATCAGAGCAAGATACGAATGGCTGCGTGACAGGAAGGACGGTTTACACCTCTGAAAGGGTCCTGCTTCTGTGCAATTAACATCCAAATGGGGTAACACATGGTTAGGAGAGTGGGACGAAGGGCTTGTGGTGCTGGGGAGGAGACACATTCATAGAATCTTAGAATGGTTGAGGTTTGAAGGCACCTTAAAAATCATCTAGTTCCAACCCCCTGCCATGGACAGGGACATCTTTCACTAGACCAGGTTGCTTAAAGCCCCATCCAGCCTGGCCTTAAACACCTCCAGGGATGGGGATCCCCAGCTTCTCTGGGAAACCTCTTCCAGTGTCCTCACCACCCTCAGAGTGATTTTTTTTTTTCCTGATATCTAATCTAAATCTGTCCTCTTCCAGTTTGAAGCCATTACCCTTCGTCCTGTCACTACCTGCCCCCTGTAAAACGTCCCTCCCCAGCTTTCTTGTAGGAGTACCTTCAGACACTGGAAAGCTGCTGAAGGTCTCCCTGGAGCCTCCTCTCCTCTCCTCTCCTCTCCTCTCCTCTCCTCTCCTCTCTCTCCTCTCCTCTCCTCTCCTCTCCTGCTCCTCTCCTCTCCTCTCCTCTCCTCTCCTCTCCCTCTCCTCTCCTCTCCTCTCCTCTCCTCCTCCTCTCCTCTCCTCGCCTCTCCTCTCCTCTCCTCCCTCTCCTTTCCAAACAACCCCAACTGTCTTCATAGGAGAGGAGCCTTTCTTCATAGGAGTGGTGCTCTAACTCTCAGAAACCCAGGGACCTGCTGACAAACTTGTGGCTCATTGCTTTAACTCTGTGGAGTCCCATTGGACTCGTAAGTCTCTTGGGTTTGAATGGAATTACCTCCCAAAAGTCCTGCACCGAGGAGCCGGGAAACCCAGTTCCATGTGGTATTAGCAAGTGCCAATGTCTGGTTTTTCAGTGCCAGTCCCACATGAACACAAGAAAATATTGTACCAATATAAACAGGAAGAAAAAACTCCACGAACTCTGTTCTTCAGTTCCCTCAGAGGTTACCTGCCTTGGCCTTTTTTCTTCTCCCCAACAGACTGAAAGCTCTGCTGCTGCTCAAGATGGGGATCTGATAGGAAACACCTGTGAGCAATGTGAATGCTTGAAGCAATCTCATTTGTTTTTTCACCCGCCTTAAAATGTCTGCTCCCAGACCCAAACACAACCATAGCTGAGAGTGCAAGTCTACTCAAAAGCAAAAATAACACAGGGAAATGTCCACTCCTGTTTGCAACCATCAGAAAGGGGTCCATTTTCCTGTGGGAAATGGGGTAGGAAAGCTCAGCTTACTGAACTCATGTTGCCAACCCTTACAGTTTAAAAGGTTAAAATTGCTCTATCAGTGATTATTGTCCTGAGATGTATTTAATTCTTTCAGACTCCAACACCATTTTTAACTTACCTCCTCTTTTATTCCTGTATACATTTCCTTTTATTCTTTCACTCTTTCTGGTCTGAACGTGTGTTTCTTCAAATTTGGTGAGTTGTACACAGTGTTTTCAGATACCATTTGCCACTGTTTTAAGTGATAGGGTTAATATTTGTCTACAGTGAATTTAAAAAACTCTCCAAATAATATATCTTACCATGCGTTTACCTTCCGTGACCACATCAGACTGCTGGACAGTAGCCCAGCCTCACTTTGCCCAAGCCTTTCTACCCTCAACAGGCACTTTTACTGTCCGAGTCTTTCCTTTCTTGCTTCTCCTCTCACTGTTTCTCCTTAAAATCTATGCCAAATGTGAACCTGTAGCAAACAAACCACGCTTGAAGCAAGTGTATTTCTATATTTAGCAGCGAACGCTCCTGTTGTGCTGCCACAGAGGCTTTTTAAAGAGCTGCATCTTCCAAGAGGTCTTCACAGAGCCACTGAGCCAGAAAGTATTGGAGGGGGGTTGTCTACAATTCAGTGTTGTTAAGCTTATAACTCTTAAGCCTATAGCTGGAGGCAGAGCAGAGGGACATTTGCATGGTTAGCTCTGTTTCTTTTCTTCCTAGAAATCGAAGAGAAGGAACACAGGGTGAAAAATTAATGCCAGAGCTAAAAAAAACGCAGCGTCTGGCTGTAATAGCACTGTTTCTCTTTCCCATATAACCTTGTTCAAACAAGCACCAAGACACATTGCACGTCCATTGCAATGACTGATAGCTTAACACCCCTGTCTCAGTCTTTTTTCCCAGAATAGATGTGAATATCCATATCCACTCTACTTATAGCAATAAAACTGCATTCAGTTGCATTCTGCTTACCTAAAACTGCCCCTGAGGTTTCTACTGGTGAGACCAGACCTGACATCCCCTCCTGATTGATGTCCCTGGTGGTAAGCCCAGCCCGATCCTTTCAAGAGAAGCAATAGATGTTGGAAGAAGTCTTCTTAATCCATGCAGAAGACAGGACACTGATTGCTTCTATACAACCAGGGGTCTATATCCTGCCCTTCATGGTTTATTAATTTCAATATTGTTTATTGATTTTTATGGTCATGGTGGGCTCTGTGAAGATATCTCATCTGATGTGAGTCCATGGAATTTGGGTTTCCCTGTTCTGCAGAATACTTACAGGACTCTTCTAAACCAATATTAAAAAGATGTGACTGCCTCAGCACTCTCCACATTGCATAAGATGGAGGAAGAAAGTGAAAATTACAAGTATTATTAGTTCTAGAGAAAAGCATTGTGCAGTTTTCAAATATCCGGTTATTTTAATGTGGATAAATATCTGTATGCTGCAATTATTTGCATAATGGTTATATGTGTGGGGCACAAAGAGCAGAAATTGACCATCTAGATTCTCTGGAACTTAAATCATTATGTACTTATTAATTAACAGCTAGCTAAAAAGGACAAGGAAAGATTTCAAGCACAATTCTCGCAGAGTTCTCTTAAAGATAGACATTTGTTCTTCAAGTATCAGTTACATTGTCTTTTTTCTGATTTTATTCTGCCATTTTATATCTGCACCATTTTTATTCCTCTGTCCCTTTATACCCCAAAGCTGGCTGGGTTTAAGTAGAATAAAGATATCTTTACATCTCTCATATCCCACTGAAGCACCATCTCTGAATAAGCGGCCATTAAGGTCAATGAGACCTTTTCTGGGTAAGGATTTCATGGACATCCCAGGATTTGGGTTCACAGCTCCAGGGGCTTTGCAGGAGAGAAGCACTGCAACTGTAAAGCCAGAGTTATTGTCTCAAACATCCCTTTCTCAAGGAAAAATTTTTCCCTAGGTGTAAGATCTTTGTGGAGATTTCAGGATTCTCTGTCTCATTTTCGGTTTTTGCTATAGTTAAGGAACTTACCACTGATGATTGTAGAGAGGTCAGCACTGCTGTGACAGCAGCAGGGGGCTGTCTGGGGGTAATGAGAATTAAGCTGCCAGCAGCAGCTTTCTTCCAGGAAAAGAATGGCATATTTTGGGGGGCAGCTGCCAGTAAACCAACCCAGCCATGCCAACATCCCAGTTGCTTGTCAGAGGTGATGGATCATTCCAGTGGCAATGGAGAACGGGGCCATGCCAGCTGGGTAAGTTGCATGGTGCTTGCTTTAAAGAAGTCCTATTAGGACCCAGGTATTTTTCCTTTTCCCGTCCTGTTTTAAGATGTAAGTCAATGGGCAGAGAAGGATGGAAGGAATTTCGCTGTTGTCATATGGATGACTTGTGGCTCTTTCCTCTTAAAAGCTAGACTTGACCCCTAAAACAGAGAGAATATTAAGCTTGACGGGCAAATACTTTAAGCTGACATGTCATGTTATTCCAAGATAAGAATTTGCTAGTACTGTCAAGCGCAGAAACATCTGCAGAAGTGGGTGGAAAGGAAGTGGTTTGGGTGCACAGATAATTATTGGGATTGTTACATGATAGATGAAGTTATTTTCTCAGTTTTGTGCGTGCAGTTCATAATGATTCTGTCCCCATGAAGCGATGCGACATCCAGTCGCTACAAGTAAAAGGAAAGACTATTGCCGCCTGACTGTCAGCCAGAAGATTCAATGGCCTTTTCACTCCAAAGACAAAAGCAAGGGGTTGTTTATTCAACATTAATTCCTATTTCTCTGTAAAAGATGAGGATCAAGACCTACAATTCCTGGTTATAAGATAGAGTAAGTGCTGGATAGGATTTAGGAGCCTACACACCTTTGTGATTCCGGCGTGTTGCTCTTCACATCAGTCCATACACACTTCAACTACAAGAGGTCTTGTTTTGAATCTCAAATACCTTAAAAAGTTATTTGACAAGAATATAAGATGTTTTAATTGATTTGGTGCTAAATGGAAGGACACGCATATGCAATGTTGTCCAAATCCATAGCAAGGGAGGGAAAAACTGGGAGAATTTTTTCCCCACCGTATATCAACATTTTGATTTCATTGTCCTTGGCTTTGTTAAAACACTTTTCATCTGCCGTTACCTTATTTTTATGCTTGGAATGAGGCCACATTTCTGAAATTCATGTAGATAAAGCTATTGAGTATACTCAGTGTGAGTGGAGAGCATAATAGCAAACTATAAAAGTAGAAGGTCTGTTTATATGAGTTATGTCACTGTACCCATTCTGGAAGATACTACCAGCTCTAGAGTATATTACACTGCTGAATGTACTTGAGCCCACTCAAGGTTACAGAGTGGTTGTTCTCCTCCATCCTGTGAGCTGGGTAGTGGCTGTTCTACTCTGAGAGAAAGGGAACATAGCTTTTGGGAGAATGGGGTTTAATGCATAAATATGCCAGCACACCAAAATTCAAAACGTACATGTAGTTGAGTATGAATTCATTTGGCTTACAGAACTGATTTACCAAGGGCAAACCATGCCAGGCTAACCTGATCACCTGCTACAACAAAATAATATGTTCTGTCGACATGGGGACCTGGACTTCAGCAAAGTGTTCAACAGTTTCCTACAGCCTCTGCTTAGACAAAATGGCAAGATAGAGACTGGATGTGTGGTGTGGGAGATGGGTAGGGAATTGGCTAACAGGCTGCACTCAGACGGTGGTGATCAATGGTTTTCACTCAGGCTGGCAGCCTGTCACAAGTGGGGTCCCCCAGGGATTCATACTGGTCACTACGCCGTTCAATATCTCCTTAAATAATCTGGATGATGGGATTAAAAGCACCCTCACTGAGCTAGTTGATGACACTAAACTGTATGGTGAGGAGGACACATCAGGAGGGAGAGCCATTTTACAGAGAGACCTGGACAGGCAAGCAACAACTGTATGAGGTTTAAGAAAAACAAGCACAAGGTCCTGCACTGGGGACGATATAATCAAAGAGCCTGGTACAGACGGGGACCTGTGTGGTTGGAAAGGGACCTGGGGGTCCTGGTGGACAGTAAGATGAAGAGGAGTCAGCAGTACGCCACTGCAGTAACAAAGGCAAATGGAATCCTGGGCTGCATCCACAGGGACATTGCTAGCAGGGGTAGAGACATGATCATCCCACTGCACCTGGAGTACTGTGTCCAGTTCTGGTTCCTACTATTCAAGAAAGACATGGATAGACCGGAGAGGCCTAAAGAAGGGCCACAAATATGATCAAAGGCCTGGAGAAACTGACCTATGAGGAAAGACTTAAGGAGTTAGGTCTACTCTCCCTGGAGAAGACAAGGCTCGGGGGATTTCCTCATGGTATTCCAGTACTTAAAGGATGGCTACAAAGAGGACAGAGGCTCTCTCTTCACAAGGAGCCACATGGAGAAAACAAAGGTCAAAGGGTACAAGGTGCACCAGGAAAGGTTTCATCTTTCACCCAAGGGATGTGGTGGAGCCCTCATCCCTGGAGATTTTCAAGACAAAACTGGACAGGGTGTTAGATATTCTCATTTAGGCTCCCTTTATCATGAAAGTTTGGACCAGATGATCTTCTGAAGTCCCTTCCAATCTGGATTGATCAGTGGTTCTATGTTCTATGATTCTTTGAAATCTAACAGGAGAATAGAGTCTAGCATGTTAACAACAACATTCATCAGTTTCACAGAAAATTCAAATAAATTAACACGTTGCACCAAATTTCATAATCATCTTAGATTCTTATAAAGTACCTTTCATCTCCAAGTCATTAGAGCTGCTAGAAACGACTTTAGAACACTAAACAATCCTTGTTTGCAGCAGAACTCCCATATGTTCTTGTCTTAGAACCCATGCCCTCTCTCATCACTTTTCCCATTTAAGTTACACCATTTTGACTAGGAAGCAGTTACATATAATACATATAGATATAACATTACCAAGAAATCAGGCTGTTTGCACTGGAATCAAAATAACAAAAATGTCTTGTGGGACTTGAAGAAAAATACTTCTCCCCTATTTTTCCACTAAGACTAGCATACCTTGCCTGGTACTCTATATTGCTGTAGCATCCGGTTCTACCTTCAGCTAGATTTTCTAGCTGAAAAAATAGATAAAGTCATAGAATGGTTAGAGTTGGAAGGGACCTTAAAGGTCATCTAGTCCAACCCCCATGCCATGGGCGAGGACACCTCCCACCAGACCAGGTTGCTCAAAGCCCCATCCAGCCTGGCTTTGAACACCTCCAGGGATGGGGCATCCACAGCTTCTCTGGGCAACCTGGGCCAGTGTCTCACCACCCTCAGAGTGATTTTTTTTTTCCTGATATCTAATCTAAATTTCCCTTCTTTTAGTTTAAAACCATTACCCCTTACCCTATCGCTCCACTCCCTGATAAAGAGTCCCTCCCATCTTTCTTGTAGGCCATCTTTAGATACTAGAAGGGACTCTAAGGTCTCCCTGGAGCCTTCTCTTCTTCAGGCTGAACAACCCCAAGTCTCTCAGCCTGTCTTGATAGCAGAGGTTCTCCAACCCTCAGATCACCTTCATGGCCCTCCGCTGGACCCACTCCAAGAGGTCCATGTCATTCTTATGTTGGGGGTCCCAGAGCTGGACACAGTACACCAGAGCAGAGTAGAGGGGCAGAATCACCTGCCTTTGACTTGATATAGATGCTTTTGTAATACAGTCTTTTGTATCATAATATCACTTGATCACCTTTCTTGTACTCTGAACAGCTCTGAATCCTTCCCCAGTTTGTGGAAATCCGCCCTTGCCCTTATGCAGTAGAGGAAAGAGTTGATTCAGCATCTATCTGAGGGTGTTCATCCATTCAGCATGATGGGGCTGCCTCAGCATAACCGACTGTGCAATGAATACTGCTATATACATTATCTATATCTTATTTGAAGGCGTATTGCTGGGTGGTGACTACTGATGTTTAACCTGGGACTTGAAAACTTTATCCACGTATTTCGCATGGATATTACTGCAATTCTTCATGGTATTATTTGTCGATGTTGTCCACAGTTGCACCAGTTTGCAGTCTCTGGAAAGCATTTTCCGTATACCTGGTAAATCATAAGTATTTTCCAGTTATTCCTGGAGAGAAATCTGTCAGATTTGAAGAACTTTCATACATTTTTTTCCTGTAAGAGGACACAAGGCATTATTGTTTAATGCACCAGGATGGATCAGGGATCCTGGGACAGTTTTGGCTTCACCAGGGTGTAATTGTCACTGCACCTTGGTTACTTCCACCGCTTTGAACAGACAACTCAAACAAAAGAAACAGCTTATCTATGATTGATTATGGTTCCGATCTGCCTTTACACAAAGTAACAGAAAGAAAGAGCAGGTCTATGTCACATTCAGCATTATGTCTTGCTGCTTATTGTCCAGAAGAACAAGACTTTTATGTTTTCTCCCGCTGGTATTGCTTAGGATTAACTCCCTGGAATTTAGCAGATCAGAGATAAACCTGAAGGTTAAAGTCACTGCACATTCGGTTAGGATGTCCTCCAATGTACAGTTCTCAGCCTGTCCCCACCAGGATACCCACAAGGGCAAAATTCCCCCTCCACTTTGGAAATGGAGTGTTTGGAATTATCTAAAGGCCAGATATAAGGACTTTAGCTAGGAATACTCATGTGATTTAAATTCCTGTCCTGTTTACATTCAGATATGAATAAATCATAAATGTCTTAGCAAAATAAATACTAAATGGAAGCACAATCTGCCTGTTTAAATCTATGGGCATCCTTTCGGATCACAGGAAAATCTACCTGCAGAAAAGTTTGCCTGAATCCTGCATGGCTCAAAAGCTCTTACTTGCTATGCACCTCATGCACAGAATTGCCTTCTGCTGAGAAGTACAAGGAGCACAGACTGTATCTGTTTTTAAATTGTTTGATATTGCTCACATTGTTCAAAAAGATTTTATGACATGTCCTTTTGCTCTGGTAATGATTTGTTGTTCCATTGTGTTTCATTAAGCTATTATTTGTAAAGTGTTTTGTGATGCATTGCATGAAAGCTGCGATATAAGCAATTTTATGGGCTGGAATGACAACTCAGGTACCAACAGGAAAGGATTAATGATGCTAATTATTCAATAAAATTGTTCCTTTCTTTAAGTCCTTTGTTAAGGGGGGGGGGGCTGAATTAAAATGAGTGAGTGGATGTTACATAGAATAGGTGTAAGTATTTCTGCTGATGGAAGATACAAGAGGAGATCGAAGAACATGAAAAATAACTCCAAATATTATCTATTTGAATGTAGCTACTATATGTTATGTAAATTACTCAATAAAGTAGGACTGTACAAGCTACAGAGCAAAACTCAACACTTCAAATAATCCATTTGCCAAAAATGGGAAAAAAAGGTTAAAAATGCATCCTTTATCATCTTCACCACCAACTCTAACACACATCAGGTTTGCTGAAGTGGACTGCACCATTCTAAAATTTTCAGTGGGAGGCACATGTCTACTGAACCCAGCTCTGTTCAGAGCAATCTGCTGGAAGAAGCGTTAACCCAGTGAAGAAAAAACATAGCTACTGGGTTAAACATGTTCAAGAGGTTTCCTGTCTCTGGGACAGGGACAGTGTCTCCAGGACCAATAGGACATTTTAATGCATAATCCTAGACAACCCTTGTGTTTCCTGCTTCGCAGGCTTGATCATCTTGGCTTGCCTTCTCCAACATCTGCTTGTCAGTCAAGATTTTAGGCCTCGTTATGTGAGCTTCTGCCAATCCTGAGCAAGCGATAACTTACTGGCCAAAAACCAGCATGGTACTTCCATGTTAAGTAACATCTGTAATAACTGCAAGGATCAAATGTTACTCAAATATAGAATCATACAATCGTACAATGTGTTGGGTTGGAGGGGACCCTTATAAGTCATCTAGTCCAACCCCCCTGCAGTAAGCAGGGACATCTTCAACTAGATCAGGTTGCTCAGAGCCTCATCAAGCCTGGCCTTGAATGTCTCCAGGGATGGGGCCTCCACCACCTCTCTGGGCAACCTGGGCCAGTGTCTCACCACCCTCATTGTAAAGAACTTCCTCCTAATGTCTGATCTAAACCTACCCTGCTTTAGTTTAAAACCATTGCCCCTCGTCCTATCGCTACATGCCCTTGCAAAATATAAGGTGAAGAAGTACTTTATTTTTTTTTTTTTTTTTACTTCTGCTCTGTTTTGGGGAAAAGGATGCTCCAACCCCAGTGTGCTGTTGTTAATCCTTAATGGTAGAAGATTCAATTTCTATCAAATCATCTCTTCCTAGAGAATATGATTTTTTAATGTTTATTCATAATGATGTATTCATTTGTTTCATTAACTTGCTCTGTGTAAGTGCAGATCCTCTTGTTTCATACAAAAAGAGTGCCCATCTAGCCACAGGCACCTGACAGAGGAAATGACGTCCCCTTACCACAGAAGAAACATCTTATAAGATTAGGATTAAAATAAGCAGCCCTCCAGCATCACTGGAATCTCTTTTTACTGATCTACATGTTTTTGCCCTATGATTTCCCTTAAGAATCCAGGAACTCATGTTAGAGGAGCTCATGCACATTTCAATACAGAGACAAAGTATACATTGAAAATTTTTTTTCACTGTGAAGGCAGTGGACCACTGGAACAGGTTGCCTAGAGAGGTTGTGGAGTCTTCATGCCTCGATATACTCAAAATCCAACCAGTCACAGTCCTGGGCAACCTGCTGTATATGACCCTGCTTCAGCAGGGGAGTTGGCCTAGATCTCAAGAGGTCCCTTCCAATCTCAACCATTCTATGATTCTATGACTGTTGCTTGAAGGATCATAGTCTTCAGTGACCTGAAATCAGTGGTGGGCTGTGGTGTGATGAAGATTATCACAGGTCAGAAATTTAGATTATCTAATGTTGTAGTTTAACTTCAGTAGGCAGCTAAGCACCACACAATCACCCACTCATTCCCCTGCCCAGTGGAGAAAAAAGCGTGAAAACTCATGGGTTGACATAAAGACAGTTAAATGCAAAGAGATAAATAGAAAACAGGGGGAAAAAAGGGAAAAAAGAAAACAACAAAGCTGAAGACAAAACAAAACCAAAACAAGAAAAGCAAATGATGCAAAAAACCCAGTTGCTTGCCACCAACCAACTGATGCCCAGACAGTCACCAAGCAAAGGCAGCCCTGGCTAACCTTCACCTCACGCACAGTTTTATTGCTGCAAACAACGTCATATGGCATAAGATATCCCTTTGGTCAGTTGGGGTCAGCTGTCCCAGCTGTGTCCCCTCCCAACTCCTTGTGCACCCCCAGGCAACACACTGGTGGGATGGGGTGAGGAGCAGAAAAGGCCTGGACGCTGTGTAAGCACTGCTCAGCAAAAACTGAAATATCAGTGCATTATCAGCAATGTTTTCATCACAAATCCAAAACATAGCCACTTACAAGCTACAATGAAGAAATTTAACTCTATCCCAGCCAAAACCAGTACAATAATCCAGATTTCTTTAAACATTTAGATGACATGGGTATAGGATCCCAATGTCTGGCACTTCATTTAGGTCAAGGGAAGTCATTCTCCCCCTCTACTCTGCACTGGTGAGGCCACAACTGGAATACTGTGTCCAGTTCTGGGCTCCCCAGTTCAAGAGAGACGGGGAACTACTGGAGAGAGTCCAGCGTAGGGCAACAAAGATGACTGAGGGATTGGAGCATCTCCCTTACGAGGAAAGGCTGAGAGAGCTGGGACTCTTTAGCCTGGAGAAGAGAAGGCTGAGGGGAGACCTTATTAACGTTTACAAGTATCTAAAGTGTGGGTTTAAAGAGGATGGAGCCAGACTCTTTTCAGTGGTTCCCAGTAACAGGATGAGGGGTAGCAGGCACAAGTTGGAGCATAGGAAGTTCTGATCAAATATGAGAAAAAACTTCTTTACGGTGAGGGTGACAGAGCACTGGCACAGGCTGCCCAGGGAGGCTGTGGAGTCTCCTTCTCTGGAGACTTTCAAGACCTGCGTGGATGTAGTCCTGAGTAATGTGCTCTGGGCAATCCTGCTTTAGCAGGGGAGTTGGACTAGATGATCTCTAGAGGTCCCTTCCAACTCTGAAAATTCCGTGATTCCATGATTCATTTTAAAAAGACTCATCAGGATAATTGCCTTCTTTTTTTCTCCTTTTCAGCCTGGAATGAGTTCTACATATATTGCCCCACGCTGAATCAACAACCTCCTTTGTGTTTCCATTCCCCTACAGTGGGGTTTTCCCCACGGCGATCTCTATTAAGGCAGGTGAATCTATCTACTCTATACCAGGATAAAAGACAGAAAATTTTCAGACAGAGTGGAAGTCCCCATTCCTACTGGTGCTTTACCCCACCCCACTAAGGTCCTCTGCTGAAGGGAAATGTTTGCGCTGGAGGTTCTAGTTGCACTGTCTGCTGTACCATGTCCCAGACTGCCACTAGGATTAGGCAGGTGGAGAAAAACATGAAACAATTTCTCTGCCAAAGTACAAACTGTGGCTTTACGAAGCCAAAAACTCTTTAAGTAAAGTGCCCTCTTATGGCATTATTTGTTACCTGTGTTAACTAGATTTGGGGAGACAGATTGGGGAGGTAAGTTCGAACTTTTCCACATCAGCCTTTTTTCATTCATGGGTTTCCTCTCTCCTGCTAAGTTTCTACGCAGTGCCTGATGCACCTGGAGATTTTTCTTTATTGGTAAGTGCAACTAGGAGCATCATTCTGCAGGACATGTCAATCTTCTTTACATATAAGAAAACAAAAAAGACGTGAACAGGCTGGAGAGGGTCCAGAGAAGGGCCACCAACAAGATGATCCAAGGACTGGCAAGCCTGCTGTATGAGGAAAGGCTGAGAGAATTGGGTTTGTTCAGCCTTGAGAAAAGGCGGCTCAGGGGAGACCTTATCACCATGTTCCAGTATTTAAAGGGTGGCTACAGAGAAGATGGATACTCCCTTTTTACAAGGAGTCACATGGAAAAAATGAGGGGTAATGGGTACAAGTTACTCCAGGGGAGATTCCTATTGGACACAAGAGGAAATTTTTTCCCAATGAGAGCAATCATCCATTGGAATAATCTCCCCAGGGAAGTGGTGGATACACCATCATTGGACACTTTTAAGATTCAGCTGGACAGGGTGCTGGGCCATCTTGTCTACACTGTGCTTTTGCCAAGAAAGGTTGGACCAGCTGATCCTTGAGGTCCCTTCCAACCTGGTATTCTATGATTCTGTGATTCCATACAGCCTGACTTCTAGCTTTGCCTGTTGTTTACTCCCTGCTTCCTAAGTGCTGTCACGAGAATGTTTTATTCACACTGCTGTACTGATTAAATCCTAGACGAAACAGAACAACTTGTAGAGCTGACAAATCCAACAAGAACACAAAGTGAAACTCCTGCTTCCTTTCTGTAGGCTTCAGACGGGAAAAGAAGATGCTGCTTGATAAGGTAACCAGTCTAAAGCATGACCTCTGTGTCTGTGAAGTTCCACCTTTCTTGCTTCCTACCAGGGCAAAAAAAAATAATAGTTGAGCTGAGGGACGTACATAGGTCTGACACTAGTGGTTAATTACCAGCCCTGGTCTCCCCAGCAGCAGCGTGCTCGACTTGGATCTCTCTGAAGCATTGCTGCTCTTTGGAAACCAAGGCAAGTCATATCTTGCGGCTGCAGGGCCGTGGACCAAAGCAGGACCTCGTTACTAATACAACCAGATAATTATCCCTGATGGTTAATGTGTATTCATTATAATGTGTATCTAATGCAAATAACTCATTTTGATTTTGTTCTCTCCTCCCTACGCACACTTAACTCCCATTGACAGGGAGATCAGAACAGACCCCCTACGCTTTTACTTATTAGCAAGTGTTACAAGGATTATTCTGGTCGGGGAAGGTTTTGGGTGCCCTGCGATGATGTGTCTGACTCATGCCCTGTGATGAGTATTATTTTTTCAGTGCTAATATGAGAAAGCATGTGGAAAATGTAATGCTTCAAAGAGGTGCCTTCTGTGGAGAGTCATTGCTGATTAGGTGGTATGTGGGTGTCATCTGGGTCTCTGTAAACTATAGGTCATGCCAATATTTGAATCCTCAGAAGATTTTAGCATAATTAGGGGAAAATAATTAGCGTTTCACCTTTCATTTGGTAATTGTGATTAATTATCAACTAACCCTTTTTAATGATTTTCAGGATTTCTAGAACTGCTAAGTTCCTTGCTGCTTTCAAAGCTGTGTGCTTAATGACAACCAGAGGGCATGTGGAAGTCTTATTGACTATCACAAAGGGTCTCCATCTCTCTGATCCAGACAATTACTGTCATCACCTCGTTATGCTGAAACATTGTCTTTACCCACCTGAAATGTGGACCATATTGTGCTAAGTTCTACATCTCAATACAGAAAGACAGAGTGCCCCTTCTAACCTAAACAAAAACTGGGAAGGAAATCAGAAGTGTTAACTGCTTTGTAAAGAGTCACTTCACATAATAAAGCAGACTCAGGACTACAGGACTGAAGCCGTCAGGCTGACACACAGACACTTCTCCTGGACAGAAATGTAAAGAGTACCTTACTCTCTTCCTGGGGTTTTTAGAGCGATGAACACCAGGGTGTCATGGAATCATAGAATCAGAGAATGTTTTGGGTTGGAAGGACCTTAAAGATCACCTAGGTACAACCCCCTGCCCTGGGCAGGGACACCTCCCACTAGACCAGGCTGCTCAAAGCCCCATCCAGCCTGGCCTTAAAAACTTCCAGGGATGGGGCAGCCACAGCTTCCCTGGGCAACCTGTTCCAGTGTCTCACCACCCTCAGAGTGATTTTTTTTCCTGATACCTAATCTAAATCTGCCCCCTTCCAGTCTGAAGCCATTACCCCTCATCCTATCACTACCTGCCCTTGTAAAAAGTCCAACTTTCTTGTAGGCCCCATGTATGTCACATTGCTTCTTTCTGATGGAGATACTCAGTCCACACAGAGGTGGTGAGTACAGCAAGAGGCAGGTATGTGAGTAAACTCTAAACCAGATAACTTAAATACTAATTACAGTGTAGTCACAGCAGAATCCCCCTGGGACTCTGGAGACATCTTGTGCTAAGCTCCTTGATGTTATTTAATTAAATGTTTTCTCAGGTATGTGCCCGAGAACTGCAGTCACACTTTTGATTGACATAAAGTCTTTCCCGTAATATGAAGCATTTCTGCTCTTGCTATTGATCAATTATGTGCAATAAGGATCAACCTCACCAGAGATGTTCTCTGAGTCTGCTGCTCCCCTGCAGCAGTATCTATCCCTGTGCCTATGTTATGGCCATTGCTGTCTTGTGATCAGCTCTGCAATTCATGTCTGGAATCAAAATTCCCTAATTTGGCAGGTTTCCTGTTCCTGTGGGGAGAGTCCAGAGTCAGATCATTTTCACGGAGGAGCAAAGTCTTCCTTTTTTGCCTTACATTGAAATGGGCAGAAGTTTAACCTCCAAGAACACCTGTCAAGCCATGCCAGGGGTGTCCATCCAAGATCCAGACAAGAGGCCAGGACTCTCTGCTCTGTCTGATAGACCCTCAAATATCAATTTCATTACAGCCACAGGACCAAATCTCCCTACATCTTAAATGGGATTCCTGTAACACAGCTGAAAGTATCTTAACATATCCCAGGCTAAGGATCTCCTCCTGGAGCTCCAAAGCATTGCTGTGCTGTTGGGAAACATGTGCTGTGGACCCATGTAGCAGTCCCCTTGCATCCTAAGGGGAGAGAGAGTTCTGTCTCCTGATTTTATGTGTAAAGCTGACAGACCCCCAAGCAGTATACTTATCCAAAAGTAGAATGTGAACTGTTAGTTTAGATCATTCTGCAAGAAAATGATACTGCCCTGTCCATGCTGTATCATGGCTTTCCTCTTCTCAGCTACAGGTAGAGCAAGTACATAATCTTCAGGTGTCACATTTTCATTAGAAACACCTGCAGTCTGGTTCCCAAAAGCCTTTGATGAAATGGCATTAAGTAGGACAGAGCACAGCCTCAGTATTTTTGATTCCCTGCTGTCTTCACCACTTTCCGGACAGCCTATGGGATGCCCTCTTAGGAGCACTCCAAGACACTTTGCTGTGTGGCATTTCAGGTGGTGTCAGCCAGCAGAATCAAGCATGCTTTGAATTGCAGTGGAGGACCTGCAGCCATCTCCTGTCCAACTGTGGACCGTATGGTGTCCCTGGCAGGTTGCAACCAGCAACACTAAACGTAGGAGCTGGCAGTGCTCTGCCCGTTCTCCCTGAAACACCACAGATATCGGAGGAGTTGCCAGCCATTGACAGGCAGGAGGTTCGGCCGAGAGCCATCTGTCCACGCTTACTTTCTGCCACTGCTGTTGCTGATGCCCAGCAAGTTCCCAAACGCCTGCAGAACGAACTGCATTTGGCCTCACATAAAAGAAAAAAATGGTGCTGAGAGGGAAATGAGACATGAAGCGTGTAACCTTCACCTTAATAAAAGAGGTATGCATGTGAGAGGAAATTAGGGAGAAGAGGAAGAACAACACAACCACCTACCTTGCTGGAACACAGAGGTGTGTCACCATATGTGCACACTTCAGGTCCCCAGGGATACCGTGCTTGGAAGAGAGGTGACATCTTCATCCAACAAATTAATAACAGTGGTGCAAATAAAGACTGTCGTTTAATTACTCACACTAAAAGCTCAGTAGTGGAGGCAAGTAGTGAAGGTGATGTGACAGGTTCTGCTAACCTACCTAGTTTAGACATGATATTGCCTAAACCTTGTGCATCATTAGACTTCACAGCTATGTGAATATACACCCACGTGTATGCTACAGGCTGGGATAGTGCCGTGGGAAGTCTGCGGGTTATGTTGGGGAGCAGCAGGCAGTTCCCATGCACTAAATCACCCTTGAAGATAAATGCATGCAGGCAAGGGGATGCCCCAGCAGCTTGAAACCCTGCCTTCAACATCAGCTTGACAAAGCAACTTCAAATTGTCAGACTTGAGAGACCGAGAGTTTCAAAGGGGTGAGCACCACTGAAGGAAAAGTGGAAGAGCAAAATTTACATGTGCTCCATGATGGCAAGACAGACTAAATCGCCCTCAAATGTCAGAGAAGCAGCCAGTGACTGGATGCACTCACAGAGGGGACTGCAGCCCAGGCCACCTCCATAGAGCATCCTTCCAGAATCCATCTTCTTTCTCTCTGCTTAAACCTCCGGTGTGTTTATGACAAAACCCCTGAGCCCTAGGGGAGCAAGAGTGGAATACTGGGACTGAGACGGCTGTAATTGTTGCCCAGGGACACTAGATGGAGAAATGCCTTTAGGGATAGAGTGTAGGTGAGGGGTTGTGTCACCAGCCTTACAGAAAAAAAAAAAAAAAAAAAAAGAGGGAGTAAGTGCCCTCAGCTCACTCTTATTAATGCCATTGGCTTTAGGTTTTGCTTAAAAGCTTTCTGTTTTCAGATCCCATTACAGCTCTATACAGACCATTAGTTAATTAAGTTATGCCACCAGAGTCTGTCAAAGCTTGGATATGTTGTTACTCACTGCCAGTTCTCTCAGGTTCCCCCTCGCCTCCCTCCCCTTCACCCCTCACCACTGGCACAATTGGAAAATACAGTAAAAAAACAAGACCCTGAGTGGCTCAAAGAAGTTGTTGTATCCTTGATGAAGTTGAGCCAACACAGCTTCCCTGTGCCAAGTACATCAAATCACTATTTCCACACAGCTATGGCACCCACAGCATCATCAGAAGTCATTACTTTCTTTTTGTCCCTACAAGTATGTTTCTGCCTCCCTCCCATCTCTCCCTCTGCCTCCAATGACACACCTCCTAGGAATAGGAGCTTACCTATAAGAGGAACCCTCAATATAGAGCAGTCAAGCCATCTGTGCCTTGTGGAGAAAGGCATCCGTACATCCTCCAGGACACACAGAGGAAGAAGGAGGTTGGCAAAGCCAAAAAACTGACTGCCCCCGCCTCTGTTTCCCAACTCATGCGCCAGCACCAATGGTTTCTCCTGGGAAACAACCTCCCATGGTACTCATTGTCATCATTTCTTGCTTGAGCTCTGGGGTATCTCACGGTGTCTGAGCTAGCAGAGCTCAAAATAACAGCAAAAATGGAAGCAATGGACCCATACTGACAGTCTCTGCACCTAACGAGCAGAGCATGTTGGCATAGTGATATACTAATATGGTTCCCAAAACCATTATCATGGCTGTGTTCAACATTGTACTGTGTGGCTGCACCAGCCTGGCTCTACACTTGGTTTCTGTGCAGCCCCGTATCAGATTTATGGCTCTAATCTTCTTATTGCTGATGCTATAGACCATATTGTCTTATCAGTTCTCCCACTGACAGCCTGTTAATTAAATTAATGTGTGAAAGACAATTATGTTTAGGAGTGGGTATCTATATGTAAAACATGCAGATGATACTGGAGGTCTCTGAAGACTGTCTGGATGCATCCCTCAAAAGAAGGGACTCAAAGTGCTCTGATGCATTTGTTGCTATGTGGGAAACTGTGACCGGTTGGATAAAGAAATCAGGACTGATGATCACCATGAGCTGCACTGAAACAGTTGTTTTTCTGGGAAGTCAGCTGCAGAGGGCTATGAAGATCAAATCAGTCTTAGAACAAGACCAAGTTGCTTTGAGCAAGTAACAGTTGTTACTACAGAGAAGAGTGGAGTCAATGTAAATGATGAATCTTGTACCTGGCATAGGCAAAATTTTACTTTTAATGTCAAGGGCTTGATGGTGATCACAACATCCTTCCAATTCTTTAAAGAACCCTCTTCTGCCAAGAACTGTCCTTGAGGATGGACAATTCAAGTAATACTAAAGCATGGAGTCTTAGAGAATCCTAGAATCATAGAATAGTTTGGGATGGAAAGGACCACTAAAGGTTTTCTAGTCCAATCCCCCTGCAATGAGCAGTGACATCTTCAACTCAATCAGGCTGCTTAAAGCCCTGTCCAACCTGACCTTGAACGTTTCCCGGGATGGGGCATCTACCATGTCTCTGGGCAACTTGTTCCAGTGTTTCACCACGCTCATTGTAAAAAATTTCTTCCTTCTATCTACTCTAAATGTCCCCTCTTTTAGTTTAAAACCATTACCCATTGTCCTATTGCAACAGGCCCCACCAAAAGTTTGTCCCCATCTTTCTTATAAGCCCATTTCTTATAAGTACTGGAAGGCTGCTACGGGGTGTCCCCGGAGCCTTCTCCTCTCCAGTCTGAACAACCCCAACTCTCTCAGCCTGTCCTCATAGCAGAGGTGATCCAGCCCTTTGATCATATTTGTGGCCCTCCTTTGGACCTATTCCAGCAGGTCCATGTGCTGAAGGCTCCAGAGATGACATAGTACTCCAGGTGGGGTCTCACCAGAGCAGAGCAGAGGGGCAGAATTTTTACGCAAGATAAAACGTGCAAACTCATCCAGCCTCTGCAAAAGTTCAGTGAGCAGACCTGCTGCTTTTGGAAGACAAGCCTTTTAACAAAAAGGTTAGGATTCTTAGAAAAAAAAATAAATAAATCCCATTGATTGGGAACAAAATACAGAGCAAAGCCATACAGATATTCACCTTCTTCTTGATAGCTGGAGATGGTGATTTTACAAGCCTGGAACACAACTGATAAAACTGGTAAACCTGAAGCAGCTGTACTTTTCTCTTAGCAGGGGGTTATTTTATTCTTCAGTAGAAAGGAAACAGTACAGTCGTTACCAGATGATCTAGGTTGGATTTTACCCAGTGCAAAAGCAGAACCCAAAGGCTACTTAGCAAAGGGAAGAAACAAACTGCTTTTGACAAGTGACAACGTGTTGTACTCAGACTGCTTCTTATCAGAACATTTTAGGAATTTCTTACTTCTTACATTTTCTAAAAGTTTATTTTTAGCCTCACTGACTAAATTAGCTACCTTCTATCCTTTCTCAATATCCTTATTGCAAGTCATTGACAGCAGAGATGCAGAATAATCCAGTACTTTTCACTTATCGGCTGCATCTCAGGGCCTTTGCTGTCAAACATGATCTGAGGTGTGGAGGCTTTATCAGATAACTGACCTTATGAATGCATGAAAACAGTAACTTGTGGTTGAAGTGCTGTTACTTTGAAGGCTGAAAAAAAATACTCTGTGTGTGTTTGAGCAGAAGGAGAGAGCTGTGAACGTTGAGAAGCTCAGCCACAGTATGTTTGCTTTTCTCAGAGCCAAGAAGTTTTTTATTATCAGATATTGGGACTGTGTCAAGTAAACTGAATTACAGACAGGAAAGGGTATGAACTCAACTGAAAACATAGAGGAGAGAATGAGAAAAAAGTTGAAAATGGCAATAAGGACTCTAAATCCAGCTGCATTAAAGCTCAGTGGATGCTAGAGTTTTTATTATCTGAGTGCTGTGTTCAAAATCTCCCCGTAGTTTTAAAATAAAGCTGATCAGACCTAATTCATTCTTTCCTTGCCTTGCAATGTCAACTTGTTAACACCGAGGGCCTTAAACTGCCCAGAGCCAGCACTGGCTTTTCTTTGACACAAAGGATGTATTTCGATCAGGAGGAGAAGATGTAGCAAAGCAACCACATCATGGGCCTGAAAGGAGGGGAACTTGGTGCTGATAACCTGCCACTGGTTCCAGAGAGTGAGTTCGGGATGGCAGTCTCCACCACATCACAAGTAAGAGCAAGCAAAAGATGACATCTTCAATTCATCCCTAAATTAATTTGCAGAAAATACTGGATCCAAGTAAAAATTGAACACGGCAGTGGAATGCTCATCTCAAGACAAGTCTCAGCCCTAGATCAATAAGCAGCTTCCAAACTGCCAAATCACTAGTGGTCAGACCCACAAAGAAATGTAGGCACCTGAATTTCCACTGGGCTGATGAAATTTAGAATCTAAACACGCTTGTGAATGTTGGCCCAGGTGCCTACTGAAAAGTCTAAGTGTTGAGTGTGTTCAGGATCCCATAGGACCTTGAAGGAGCTTACCATGAAGCTGATAGCAGCCATTGCTTTAGTCAAAAATCGTTAACTAAACTATGCGGCTTTGGGTTTAAAGACTTAGGGAAAGGTAAAACAGTTTGGAAGTGACTCTTAAATAAAGATCTAGTATTTGTAATGCTTTAGACAGATTCCTCTTATATGAAACTACTGAGCCTTACCATGGTCTTTTGACATAAAAAATAGAGTCAAAATGCAGAAGGTCATGTAGTCTATCTCTCTGCCCCAAGACAGCATAAGTTCTGCCTGAAATAACATCAGACTCACTTCTGAGATGCAAAAACTTGAAAAGCAAAGACTAAAACTCTGAAACCTGGGGGCTTAAAATTAGGTAGTGCATTCAAGGCACAGATCCCGTATCTTAGAGATGCCAGAGTTCAGTGGTATGCCATGTCTAGCTATAGGCAATTGTACTTCAACTTAGGACTTTTAGGACCATCTGTGTGGAAACGAAGTGTTTGGACAAAATAGCCCCTGCCATGGAGTCCATCCTCGATTTCTCATGGTGAGGAGCTGGAGCTCCAAGTGTGGGTTTTTCACCCTCAAAGGGAGCAGTTACCAGCTGAAATGGCAATGGGAAAAGGTTAGGCTCCAGGCAGGAGTGCTTCATCAAGACACTTGTCTGACAGCACTTCACTGAAAACACGTCCAGAAAGAGTCACGTGGATAGAAATAAGCCCACAGGACTGAACTTATAGCAAGAGAAAGTGGAAGCAGAAGCACTCAGGTCTCTGCACTGCAAACAGGCAGTAGCTTGCTCCCAGAAGTTTGGGAGCTATTCAGGACCACTGAGTATCCAACCTGAGTATTTCCTCTCACTGTTAGTTTGGCCCCATTTACACTAATCAGAGCACAGTCAATCAGCTTTGTGGTACCAGCACAGCAATTAAGCTGCAGACGTGATAAGGCCCATCCACATGACCACACCAATGACCACAGCATGTCAGACCCATTTCTGGGGCATGGTTCACTGTGGTCCTTATATGGGAAGGGCACAGAACCCATGGATCAGTCTGAGATCATTTCTTCTGCCCCTCCACAGAAAGGATAAGTGTATTTCTGGTCCTACAAGGTGGTGGCAGGATCCACTCATGAGTGGATCAATGTGATAGACTGGACTGAGATGGAGGAGAGTCAGCTTCTGTTTCTCACTCTGCCAGGAAATCAACTCATCCTCTGTGCTTCTATTTTTCTTTCCAGATTTTGTCAACTTAAAATGTTAATCTTCTGGAGCAGGAACTGTTTTTCCGAACAGTGCCACTAGGGCAATCTGCTGCTCACCAGTTCCCGGTGTGTCCCCTTCCTTCCTGGCAGGGAACTGCATCTCCCTCTCCCAGTACTTCCCCACTTTTGTCCTGGGGCCACCCTTCATCTATGCCAGTACAGCAAAGGGGGAACAATGAAGTTGGGCTATGCGAAAAAATCTCCCTTTCCCTTTTGTTGTTACATCGGTTTTGGCACCCTTTCATTGTGAAACTCTAGAAACAGCTGCAGGGATGGGACACTGGTGGCCCAAATGGCCAGACCCAGGAGGGGCAGAAGGAAGAGAGATAGTTGGGTGGCTCTGCTGCATGGGTGCAACCATGCCCCCATCGTGTCTACATTACCTGGTCCCAGGGCCAGGCTGCAGTCTAATCTGGGACTTCTCCTAATTATTGCCCCGAAGTGATAGGCTATGACAGATATCAGGCCCATGAGCACCTTGATGCTCAGCATGCAAAGCCTCTCTCCATGAGATGGGTTTTCTCAGGCCACTGTGCAAAGCCTGACTGATCTCAGAGTGCTCTGACATTGCCCCAGCCAACCTGACCCCAAATGCTCGCTAAGCAAGCACCAAGCGCCCTGTTTTGCATTGCCTGTAACATCCCAAAACAGTGTCTGACTTCTCAATTAGTCTGAGAGCGGACTCTAAACTTGAAATCCAAACTGATGGACTGTGAAATCCATATCACGTTGTCACCCACAGCACACTCTCCCTGCTCTGCACAGAGCTATAAATAGACTTTCATTATTAGCAAGCAGACAAAGGCAGGCTGGAAAATGTTCCACGCTGACACTACTCCTGGCTTACTGATTTCTTGTTTTCACCTTGGTATAGGAGTGAAGATGGGGACAAGCAGGGAGGGGCTGCTCTGCAGCAACACAGCCGAAATCACTTCTTCCCCTAACCAGGATTATTTCTGGTTTTTGTTTTGGGTTCTGGTTGCTGGTTTTGTTTTTGGTTTTGGTTTTGTTTTTTTTTTAACATTCTCTCCCCTGAAGCCAAGAGGCTCAGAATACATTACCCAGTGCAACAGTATGCATTACACCCACCACCTCTGTTAGGTCACCTGTTTAAGCTCCTGGAGTCTGACTATTAACTCCCAATCAATGTAGTCATTAAACCCCTAATGTTTTCTCCCTCTGTGTTTGATTTGTGTTATTAAAAAAAAAAAAAAAAAAAGAAGAAAAAAAAAGGAAATTGATCCTTGCTTTAACTATTTAAATGTCTTATGGGAGCTATCAACTTGGAAAAAATGGAAGGAACTCGAATCTTCTGGGCGGAGGCAAACCCTGACACATCAGTCTTCTTTACAAACCCTGATGTTGCAAAGAATGTGCTTGTACATGCCTTTCTAAAAAAAAAAATAATCCACAACAAAAGTGTCTGATCACAGACAGTGATGAGGCAGAGAAGCTGTGACCCCGAGGCATAAACCTGAAGGTTTGAGTCCTTTAGCCACTAGACACAGGCACCCCTTGGTGCACCTTTTCTTTCAATGGTCCTGTCATCCTTTAACAGAAAAAAAGAAACTCACATTAGGAGCTCAGATGAGCAAAATGGTTAACTTTCCTCACCCGTTCATACTTTGAATCTAAATGCCAGCTCTGCTCTTAACCATGCACTGGTCCCCTGTGACACGCCGCAGCTTTGTTTCTGCCTGGTTCCTTGGCATTTACATCAAGGTCAATTAAACAACACATTGGCTGGCCACTGTTTGTAGAGTAGGATTTTATTCCTCAACTAGCAGAAGAAAAACGGCTTGGCAGAAAACCCAGGAGGGTTTAGTTTTGGATCAAATAGCAGACTGAAGTCTTGAGATAGCTGGTGGCGTTCATTTGCTCTGCAAGCTGCTCTTTTGTATCTCAGCGTTCTTTGAAAATGAAGCAAACCCCCAAACGCCCATAGCTCATGCGTGCTGTGTCTGTCAAGAAAATCTTACCCACAGAGCTGCATCTGAGGGTGTTGTTCCATTAACGCTTCTTTCCCGCAGCAGAGAAGTTCACATCTTTCCAGCCCCTTTTTGAGCCCTGCTGGCCATTTCTTCCCCATAACAGTTTTCAGATCCATAGCTTCTGCTGAGCCACTGAAATAGTTTGTGAGGCTTTGCTGGGAGTTGGATCTTTGGGCAAGGGAAGGAGTGGAGTATGTTGAACCCAAACCACTGTGACCTACATCTGTAAAATGATCCAGGCTTTAAAAGTTTTTGTTTTAGTGACTCGGTCTAATGCATGGCCCATAAATGGTAGCACAGGTAAAGCAAGGGGACAGTACGTTGCAGCTTGAGAGCAGGGAGATGCATTTTTGGCACTGAAGGGGCTGGAAAGAAAACGTTAGGTATTACTACAGCCACAGCCCTGCACAGGCTTGGAACAGCATCTTTGAGAGAAGTAAACCTGTCCAGTCGTCTTCATGAAGTGTTACCTGAGTGGTTAGTGAACATATAGTAAAGTTAACTCTTTGGTTCTTCCTGCCAGAAATTAAACAGGAGGTCATTGATCTGTGGGTGACATCTTCTATAGGGTGCCTCAGTGGGTGACATCTTCTGTAGGGTGCCTCAGTGAGCGATGCAGGGAAATGCAGCTAAGAAGCTACACACTTATTCAAATGTTTCCCCACAAAATCTAAGTTCAAGGACCGTAACAAAACCCAGCAGTACATCATCTAAACCTGCATTTCTTTTTTGTTTATTTGTGATTGGAATGAGGGCTGTAGATGGAGTTTTTCCTATGCTACTATCCCTCCTTACCCACAGGTGATGAAAACAGATTTCCTAATTTCTGAAGTTGTACAAAGCCACGATCAGCCATAATAATTTTCATTTACCTAACCCCTTTTAGAAAACCTCAAGACTAATTAAAGTTCATATGATGCAAAGACACTTTGGAACTCCATAGTGCACACTCACTCACTAATGAAATGAACATCAGGACAATAAGGAATATTACCAGAATAACAAATGCTCCTGAATCTTAATAACAGCTGAAAAAAAAGGGGCAGATACTAGAGGTTTTAAATCTATTAAGCGCTTCTGCTTTGTGTATTGACACAGGTAATGAGTTCTACGGAAGGAACGCCACACTTGAAAGCCTTTAACACTAAAAGCTTAATTTAGTGTACAATGAATAATACAGGGAGCCCATTCATGGGTCGATCAGAATGGGATGAGAGAGCACCAAAGGAGCAGACAGATCATGTTAATAGGAAGCTTGAGGCTTATTTAAAAATCTATACTGTAGTTAAAATTAGAACGCAAATTGGAACTTGGCATTCTGTTGCTCAGGAAATTGGTAATGGGATACTAAAACCTTGCACTTCTCTCTGTCTGGTCCTAGTTAGAAGAGGACAAAGGCGATGACAGTCACAATGTCGTATACCACAGGGAGCCATTAAAGAAAGTGATAACATAAAGAAATCAGCATTTTCTAGCTATTCACACACAGAGTGTGGTGTGTGCTGTATTCCTTTATTATTCCAAGTGTAGAAAAATATGGGTCAAAATGTAGAAGAGGACATTGTTATTACCTTCTTCATGACTATTCTAAGGGTGAATTATAATTTTGACTTCTGGTCTTTTTCTTTAGGTGTGAATTCACAAAGAGCAGTCAGCCCTCAGTGGCCAGTGGTATCATCTGGATCAGATACACCATTGAGTCTTCTGCATTAAACAGCTTTTGGCTGGGCATGGTGATGTCTGGTGGCCCTATTGATCAGAGAAAAAAGTGTCAGAGGTTTTTGTCTCTTTCCCAGAAGAAAACTATTCTTATCTCGAAGTTCATCCTTACAGTTAGGTAACATTCATCAGGGCAGATCCTGAAAGCAAAGGTGAGAAAGGGAGAAGAACACTATCTTTTTGAGGGATGATGCCTCTGATTCAGGGCAGACCCAGTGACAAATACCTCACTTCACTGTTAGGGTTTTTAATGGTCTTCTAACTAGGCTCTGTGACCCTACTCCAGGGACACGCATTTCACTATAGACAAATATGTTGCTACTTGAACCACAAGCTGGGAAGCAGAAAACAGGGAAATGAGCCCAGAAAATCCAATGTTTAGAACAAAAGTATGGGGGACAGCCATCCATGTCCCGCTGCAAAGGGATCAGAGCAGCCGGGTGACTTCTCCCTCTCGTAGAGACCTGACCTGACAGCCTGGAGAACAAGTCCACAGGGACAGTTCAAAAGAAGCAGACCATCAGGTGGATTTACATCCTCAAGGAAAAGGTGCCTGGAGAGTCTGGAAAACATCCCTGGAGTTCATTTTAGAAATAAACCACGGTAAAAAAAATACCAAAAATTCTTAGGATAATTGTTTCCCAGAGTCACAGGAACAATGGAGATTGGTTAAATAACTTCTTGTTATTTTAAAACATATAAAAAGTATTAAAAAAACATTTTAAAATGTGTGTTCTGAGCAATGCCTTATGCAAACATAATGATTAAGATAAAAAAATTATAGGCTTAACTGGAGGAATAGTCACAATTTTTTTACCACTGTTTGATTCTAATTTTTTCTTTTTCTATTAGAGCCTGACATCCCTGGCTGACAGTTTAATTATTAGGGTAATGTGATGGATAAAGGGACTTGCTCTGTAGTGCCTCCCACTTACTAAACACTTGCTTGCAACCGCAGCTGCAAAAAATGCCACAGTTCCTCAAACCAAAGATAATAATTTCCTTGTTGTCAGTGCCCTTAACACTTATTACATGAACTCTTAAAGGAAAACCACTTTTTCAACACTAAGAGTAGCTTATAGAAGTCAGAGCTGTATGTGGCTCTAGATCACTGAAAGACTGTAAACTACCAGTCTTGAGCTGCTCTTGAGCAGCCACACACAAAACCAAACTCTTCCACTTCATTGGGATTATTTGAGGGCAACCAGAAAAGCACTTTAAAAATTTTGAATGTGAATCTACAGTGCCTACAAAAAGGCTCTGTTCCAAATCAATTTTTCAGACCGTTTGATTAAAAAATAAAAAATAAAAAAAAATCAATAGGTGTGAGAGTCCAGAATAACCGCATAATCAATAGAGACAACACCTGACTAGAGGCAGAAAATCTTGAGTGATAGGACAAGAAACTTTACCACAGATATGATATTACACGCTGTCATAAAAATTGCAGAACATTGCAGAATGGTCTTCTGATGTTGGGAGAGAAACTAGCAAATGAAATTCACAAATAAATACAAAGAATTGCATGGTGGGTTCAACGGGGAAAAAAAAAAGCCAAAACAGAAAAACCAACCTTAGTTGTACCTACATAACAGTGGACTCTAACATTTTAAATATACCTTCAGAAAGAGATGTTGATTCGACGCATACAGCTCCATAGAGATGTCAACACAATGTGACCATGAGGCCATTAGTCTAATAGCGTCAGGGATTATTAATAAAAGAATAGAGAACGAGCCAGAACATTTCCTTCCAGTCCAGGGTACGCTACTAGTGTTCCCAGTGCAACACGTGCATTTCTGATTATCCCATCTAAGAAAGGTGCAGAACAACTTGAAAGACTACAGGAGAGGGGATCAAAGGTAATGAACACCCCTGAGCAATGGCAGAGTCTTTAGCTTTGAAAATGAGAAGATGCAGAGAGGCTGTAGCAGAATTTTGCACAATGTGGAGCCATTACACAAGAACTAGTGAGTACCAGATGAAATGATCAGCCAGAAGATTTACACAAAGAAGTGCTTTTTCACACAGTGCATAATTAAATCATGGAATTCATTGCAATAAGATGCTCTGAAAGTTATAAATAGGTTCAAAAAGCAATTAGGCACTGCATGGAAGAAAAGACTATCAGGGCCTGCTAAAATCAAGGCAGAGATACAACCTGCAGCATGGGAAAGCCCCAAGCTGGGGTGTGCCTGAAGGTGGGAGAGTATGCCACAGAAGTGGGGCGATATCGGTATATGCCTGCGCTACTTTTACATTCTTTCCTTACTCTTTCCTTAGGCATATTCTATGACCACGGACAGAGAGAGGTTATTGAGCGCAAAGAACCATCATTTGATGCAGTATGACACTTTGGTGCCTTAACTCCACCCCTGGAGCTTCAAATATATCTACGTATGAGGTGTTACCTCAAGAAACAGTTTTTTCAGCCCTTCCACTACGGCTGAATCAACCAGAACTGAGACCTGTATGCATCCAGACAGAGAAGGAAGTCAGAGCCCATTCTTGCAGACTTAGAAGTGTTGACACCCGCCTTGAAGTTGGTCTTTCCTCCCAGATATTTCCAGACTTTTTAAAGAAGAAATTGTGAAGGAACCCAATCCTTCACATACCCTCCCAATGAGAAGGACTATCCCACTTTAACAGTGGGATAAGCATGAAAACTGGAATATGTTTACATTGAGACAGCTTGTTCTGGAGGGACAGAAAGAAAAGAGGGTGTTGTGTTTTATGTCAAGAGCATGTGCGTTTTCCATGAAGTCCAGAAGTGATGCAGGTTTGCTGCTGCCTCCACATGAGTATGAGAAGGAGTAATGGGAAGAGGTGGGTCTTCTGTAGGTTGTGGACACTTGAAGGACAGGTTGTAGTGTCAATAAGGAACATCAAGTGCCGAAATATTTGATGGGAAAGCACGGTGGGTTCAAACTATTTATAAAGTCCTTGAAATGAATCAGGGACATATCAAATGGTGGAGGAAATTAGAAGGAGAGAAAGCATTTTGAATTTGGTTCTGTCTAATAGAGAGGAACTGGTGAAGAATTTAAAAAGGGAAGGTGACAGGTGAAAGGACTGTGAATCACTGTGAAGAAAAAGGAAAGAGTCAGAGACAAAAAGTAAGGATAATGGACTTCCCCCCTAAAAAAACCAACCAGATTTCAGCAAATCCAGGGAACTCATCTGTAGGGTATCTTGGGAAGGTAATTTAAGGGATAAAGGAGGGCAGAAGAGCTGGCAGTTATAGCAAGAGAGTGTATTAGAGGCACAATAGCAGCCTATCTTGATACAGAGGAAGGACAGAGAGCACAGTGAGAAGCCATTATGACTGCATCAGGAGCTTTTTAAGGGCCCGAAAATAAACTAAGAAGAAAAAAAAGACACAAAAGGCAAAAAAAAAAGTGCGTCATTAAGGACAAGGGATAAAAACCTCAGGGCGGGTTTGGGATAAAATCGTTTACAGGTTGAAAGGAACATAAGAGCCATAGGAAAAGGTTTTGTAAATGCATTAAAAGTAAGAAAAAACATAGGAAAGTACCAATCCATTACTTAACAGGGAAGGAGAATAAATAGCATGTGAACCAGAGAAGACTGAAGAATTCAATTCTCTCTTTGCTGCAGACTATGCTAAAAATTTAATTATGAACAGCTACTTAAGGCAATTAATTTTAACAAGAGGACAGGAGGACAAGCTCAGAGAAAAGGAATAGGTTAAAGAATATGTAGATAAGATAGAGCTATTCAACTTTGTAAGGTATAATGGAATTCACCAAAGGATTTTAAAAGAGTTCACCAAAATAATGACACAAAGCTGGGGGGGGTGGCTGTCGCACCGGAAGGCTGTGCCGCCATGCAGAGAGACCTGGACAGGTTGGAGATCTGGGCAGAGCGAAACCTTATGAAATTCAACACGGGCAAGTGTAGGGTGCTGCACCTGGGGAGGAATAACCCCACGCACCAGGACAGGTTGGGGGCTGACCTGCTGGAAAGCAGCTCTGTAGAGAGACATCTGGGAGTCCTGGTGGACAACAGGATGACAATGAGCCAGCAGTGTGCCCTCGTGGCCAAGAAGGTCAATGGCATCCTGGGGTCCATGAAGAAGAGTGTGGCAAGCAGGTCAAGGGAGGTCATCCTACCCCTCTACTCTGCTTTGGTGAGGCCTCATCTGGAGTGCTGTGCCCAGTTCTGGGCTCCCCGGTTCAAGAAGGACAGAGAACTGCTGGAAAGGGTGCAGCAGAGGGCTACCAAGATGATTAGGGGATTGGAACACCTCTCTTATGAGGAAGGACTGAAGGATTTAGGTCTTTTCAGTCTGGAAAAAAGACGGCTGAGGGGGGATCTTATCAATGCTTGTAAATACTTAAAGGGTGGGTGTCAGGAGGATGGGGCCAGGCTCTTTTCAGAGGTGCCCAGTAACAGGACAAGAGGTAACGGGCACAAACTTGAACACAGGAAGTTCCATCTCAACATGAGGAGGAACTTCTTTCCTTTGAGGGTGGCAGAGCACTGGAACAGGCTGCCCAGAGAGGTGGTGGAGTCTCCAACTCTGGAGACATTCCAAACCTGCCTGGACGTGTTCCTGTGTAACCTGCTCTAGGTGACCCTGCTGTGGCAGGGGGGTTGGACTAGATGATCTCCAGAGATCCCTTCCAACCCTATGGTTCTATGATTCTATGATTCTATAATCTGTGAACTGTTTGCAATTACCTCTGAGGACTTGTGGTAGACACAAGAGATGCCAGAGGCCTGAAGCAGAGAAAGGAGAGTACATAAAGAAAGGGGGACGCAAAGCCATGCGGCCAGTCAGCCTCACCTTTATCCCTAGGCTGATGCTGGAGGGAATTTTTGAACAATCTATAGGCACTATGGTAAAAAACAGGTGATAGAAAACAGCCAACAGGTATTCGCGAAGAATACATCATGTCAGAATGACGGAATTTCTTCCTTGACAAGGTAGCACAAGTGGAGGCAGTGGTGGATGTGATTTAAGCTGACTTAACTGAGGCTTTCTTACAGTCTCACACAACATCCTATAAGCAACTGGGAAGAAGATGGTGTAGACGGTATTTCTAAAATGTGTGTTCATCGTTGCGAACATATTTATTCACGTTCAGGATGCTATTTTCTTTGCCCCGAGAAGATCAAACATTCAAATTGTGTTTAGCCAGACTATCTTAGCTACCTTGGGCAAAGACAGCAGGACAAGAAGCTGACACTCACTAGCTGCTTCAGAAGAATTGGCCTTTTCCCATTGATAAGGGTGAGGCAGCTGGAAGTGGCTTGCCCCTCTATTAAAGAAGGGTGATTTATCATCTTTTGCCTTGCATGAGAACATATAACTTGTTTCTTCACAAGGACAGTTAAGGAGATGCAAAAAACTTCAGCCTCCCCTGTCTGCCACTCTGTATATAGGAAGTGGCCATTGACCTGGTGAACTTAATGAGTGGTGTCCACGCATTAAAACCTTTCCCTTTAATGAACCCTGTGCACAGGTGTGAAGTTTAGATTACAGACATGTCTTGGATTCAGGTAAATACATAATTTAAGGTCCCTTCCAACCTAAACCATTCTATGATTTCAAAAGTTAATTGGAGCTCGATATCAAACTTGGAGGGCTTTGTAAGGGGTCCTGTGAGGGTCTTTCATGCATGTGGCTCATTCAATATTATTTTTAATACCTTGGTTAGTATAGAAAAGGCCCATAAAATTTCCTGATGAAGTCAAGCTGTTGCAGGGACCCCAGAGGACAGGATCACAAACCAAAATGATCTTGACATATTGAGGAGTTGCTCTGATAAAAACAAAATCAATAAATAAGTGCTCTGCGTAGGAAGGAGAATTCCAGTGCAAAATGGGAAGTAACTGGCTAAGCAGTGATACTGCGGAAAAGAAGTTGGTGTGAGAGCTGACCACTAAATAGGACTCAACAATATGCTGCTGTTGCAGAAAAGGCACATCTCATTCCGAACTGAATTAACATATGGAAGACACTGGAGGTAATTAGAATTATTCTCCCTTATCTTGGTGGTGAAACCTCAGCTGGAGTATTGTGTCTAGTATTTGGCATCCCACGAAGATGTAGAAAGATTGGAGAGAGTCCAGAGGATAACAGCAAGGATAGCAGTTTCTAAAATGGCCTGTGGGGAAAGTGGCTTTGTTTTGTTCAGGAAATGATGATATGAGGAGGGATATATCAATGGTCTTCCAGCCCATACAAGGCCCTATGGGGAAATAGAAATTTGCAGAATAGACAGTTCACATTAGACTGTTAGAGGTTGCTGATGAAGAAGGGCAGCAGAAAGACCTCAGACAATTTGGAGAGCTCCTCCTACAGAGCTTTTAAAGAACAGGTTAGGTGGATATTTATCATTGATGAGATACAGATATGCTTAATCCAGCCCTGTGCAGGAATAAATACCTTCCCAGCCCCGCCCACACCTCTGGGTGAAGGAAGCTCCTTTCCCCTCCTTCTCCCCCATGTCTGAAAACTCTGTTTCTACACTTGGGAGGGGGCCACGTAAATCAAAACAGAGAAGCCAGAAAGATCTCATCTGGCTGGACATAATGTGGAGCCAGGAAAGAGCTGTGACACTTTCAAGGGATGGCTGAAGGCTGGATTCAGAGGAATCAGCTCTGTAGCTCTGAATCAAGCAGTGGATAACCAAGATTTTAACATCCCTGTCGTCAGCATCTTCCGCTGGCTCGCTCTGGACACCTGTGTGCTGAGCACAGGGATGACTTACCCCTCTTCACCCAGAGTGCTGCGTGCTTTGGTTACTTTTATCATCTTTTGGATACTGTATTGTATATGGCCTTGAGAAATTTGCTAGAGGGAAAGCAAGGAGTCAATGGCGAGGACAAGAATGGGTCATTTCTGCTCCACATTCATCCTTTATTCCTTGAATTCAAGTCTCAGCACTTTTTTCCTACCCTGCATCTCAAAGGATTAGTAAAACAGGGAGAAGGTAAGGAAGTTTTCACCCACAAAATTGTCAGAAAAAATAAAAGAGAAAAAATAAAAGAAAAAAAATAAGCATTCAGGGGATGTTATCTAGAAATGTCATTTTTACTCAGAAAGTAAAGAATTGTTTATTTCTGAATGGCTAGTGAACATATTTTTTATGAAGTTTGTCTGTCTTTGTCACCATCACAACTGCTGCTCCTGTCAGATTCCCTCATTTCACAGTTCCCTCCCACAAAAATTATCTACTTAAAGAGCAAGTAAAACCCATTTCCTAGTAGGTTGCAGCTTGTCAGCAGAACAGCATGATTTAAATCATGTGCATGAATGGTTCTTGCAGTACTTTAAAGCTGTCCCAGTTACTTTCTCCCAAGAATAAAACAGAGGTTACCATAATCTCTGTTTTCTGAGAAATGAGAGGCAGGTTCTGACTTGAGATTCCTGCATTTATGTCTTAGCCCAGGCAATGAGCATTACAAAGGAAGATCTCAGGATAAAATTTAGCTTTAAATGCATTTCTTCCCTGAAAAGCGCATCTTTCATTCTGGAGTATACTTAGAAAGCTAAATGTAACCAAAGAAAAGATGCCTTGAAAAGACTGTTCCAAACAAACACACTTTGCCAAAATCAAATTCCCTCAAAATTTCTCAGACCTTGGGACATGTTGGTTCATTCCTCTATAGAATAAAAATTCAGGAACGATAAAAACTATTATATCATCTGGTGTAGCTCCCTTCCTGAATAAGACAGTTCTTATATTGTGTTTTATTAGCCATGCAAGGAAGAGAGAGGGAGTCTGGTTAGAAGGCTGATCCAGGACTCCTGTCTAGCAGAGGTGGTTTGTGCTGCTGTTAGTGAACCAGCACTTGCTTTTGCATCTTCATGCTCTGTGCTGTCAGGATGATCCCTGTTTCCCCAGGGCTTCTGCAGGTGAGGCTGGAGTAGTCCAGCAGCAGGGGAAAGCGATGGGCCAATAGATGGGAAGTATCTGCCAACATCCAGGAGTGGCTTGATCATTCAGGAACAGCAAGACACTTCCGTCTCAACATCAAAGCCCATATGGCCCAGAATAAGGCAAGGCATATGCCTGCCATGGTTTCTCCCTCATCTAGCCTGATTGTCCCATCAGGCACTCCCATGGCAGTGCCCAGGGGTGCTCAGAAGGGACCGGGTCTGGATGTAGGATGGAGGCTGCTGCTCTAAGACCATTCAGGGTTAGCCGTGGGATGACTGGAGCTGTCATGGTCAACTCTTCCATAGTGCTCAAGTGAGTCATCTAATAACAAGCTTACAAAAAACCCAACAGATGAATCATAGAATCATATAACAGTTTGGGTTGGAAGCGACCTTAAAGATCATCTAGTTCCAAGCCCCCTGCCATGGGCAGGGACACCTCCCACCAGACCAGGCTGCTCAAAGCCCCGTCCAGCCTGGCCTTGAACACCTCCAGGGATGGGGCAGCCACAGCTTCTCTGAGCAACCTGGGCCAGTGTCTCACCACCCTCAGAGTGAAAAATTTCTTCCTGATATCTAATCTAAATCTACCCTCTTCCAGTTTGAAGCCATTACGCCTTGTCCTATCACTACATGCCTTTGTAAAAAGTCCCTCTCCATCTTTCTTGTAGGACCCCTTTAGGTACTGGAAAGCTGCTACAAGGTCTCCCTGGAGCCTTCTCTTCTCCTGGCTGAACAACAGGCTTCTCTCAGCCTGTCTTCACAGGAGAGTTGCATCTTCATGGCCTTCCTGAAGTAACTGAGACCCACACAGCAGACTTATGAGCTGCAGTTGAGCGAAACAAAATCTTTGGCCAGGGTAATGAACTCTTCAGAAAACAGTGCACGGTTCAAAACGGTGGCTGGTGAGAGTCTCAATCAATGTGGAAGAAATGGCTGCATTTCCCAGACAACAAATCCCTTCAGTAAACACTGGCAACCACATAGTTTACTCAGATTCCAAAGGAACACTTGCTCAGGCAGAGGCAGGCACCCGAGCTCGCAGCAGGCAAGAGACACAAATAAATCAGAGGAGAGGAACCATTTCACTCCTTATACATCACACCATTGTAACAATATTGCGGAACCTGGGAAAGTGCTTGTAAAAGTGAGATGTGCACCGAGTTCATGAGAAAACAAGCCAGGGGCTCTGAAACAGAAGAAGGAATCCAGTCTTAAATAATTAGCTCAGGCCTTCATTTTCCTTCAAAGCAGGTTTTGTATTAATAAGTTGGGTTTAGCAGGGTTTCAGTATGATTAACTCATTGCCATGACAGTGATTTGCAGTTCTATCCTCATTCTGCAAGGTAACACGCAAGCACGAAACCAAGCAAGGCTAAAGCTCAACCTGCCTGTAGCGGCCGGACATCCCAGGGGAGCCCTGACCCGGGAGCATCTGCAGCGCTGAGCCAGTGCACTCCCGCTGGATGCAGATCTGAGCCCCCTCCGGCAGGTCCAGCCTGAGTGGTTTACAGCCACAGCAGGGTTAATCCGTGCCCTGGATAATCCCCTCACGAGTAATTAAGAATTGACCATATCCCGGAATCGCCTGAGGAAGGTGCACAGCACCGTGCTCATTGCAAGGCTCACTCCTTTGAAAATACATCCATGGGCACTTAAACGTGTTTCCCTGTGGACTAGAACATGCAAAGAGAGGAGCAGGATGGGCACTCTCCAAAGCCAGAAGAATCTTTTTGGTGTGGTACTGGGTTAAACAGGCGTGGCAGATAGATAGATCTTTAAAGTACCTCCAATTTGCTTTTATTCAAATGTTCTGCATGGGAAATCACCAGTGTGTAGTCAATGCTGCCTGCTATTTGGATGAACGCACTGCATTACGTAAAAGATAAATATGCATATATTTCTCACACAGCTGGACAACTTTCATCGGGCATGATGGAGAAACTTCAATTAATATTTAATAAGGAATAAATCAGATCAATAGCTGTGTGAATTTTTGCTGGTGCATTTACTGTTCGATGGATTAAATTTATACAGAAACAATACTACAGTACTTACGCAATACCAGATGGATTATACATAGACTTATATGACCCAATCAAATATTTTGAACTGCTTAAGGAACAACGATGACTTTACTGAGCAAAGATGTGCCATAAATTAACAATATTTTCTGGCATGCCAATTTCTGGATGCTCAATTTGAGGTGTTTTAAAAAAGGCTTGAGTTTCCTCAATGTACTGAGTCTGCTCACGTCTTAGAACAAATCAGGACTCCCCACTCCAGACAAGGTTTCAACCCATAAACTGAGACACCCAAATTCATCATCGATTTTAGAAATCATCTGGACCTAAAACAAATAGGCTTCAAAATGGGAAGATGAAAGTAAAACAAAAATTATTATAAAAAAATAAATAAAAAAGAGGTGCCTGGCAAAGCAAGCTGCACTCAAGTTTTGTCTTTTTTCCAAGTGTGTGTCTGCGTAGAAGTTTCTCTTTGGAGATTGGAGGTTTTTTTCTTCCTCTGATCTGATTCTCAGCACTTAGGAAAGCTGCCAGCAGCCGAGGAGCAGCCACGTTTCACATGCTTACCTTGAACTTTATTTGATAGAGCCTAAACCATTACGTTATTTGATTGGATTAGGAGGAGTGCACTGCAGCATTGCATCATTACCTGAATTTAGTTGACCTCTGGGAAAATGTACTTCTGACGTCTCCATCAATACGGCCTTGTGTTTTATGTCCGGCAGGAGAGATGCTGAGGGAAGCTCCAACACAGCAGCCCAAGCCAAGCTCCCATGCAGGATCCGTCCCCCGAGAGCAGACAGCCCAGGGGCTGACGTGCTTGCGTGACTTCTGCAGGCACTTGACTTTGTACAAGGAGACTGGCCCCAGCACAGGAGAGGGGAGCTGAACCGGGAATAACACAGCCAGACGTGGTGCTGAGAGTGCTGAGAGTCACGGGAGGAGTGTGGAGGAGGGAAAGGAGCCTACTGGTCTGTGAGGAAATTTTTCAAACAAGTGAGAAGCCTTTTCTCCTTTTTTTTTTAATTTTTTTTTCCCCTTAATTTCTCAAACAACCTCCATTAATCAACGTATGAAGGAGATTTATTATAAAAGAAATACCCAGTCTGCAAGAAGATGACACTGAAGCAACTGTAGGCTCTCAAAACACCCAAGGAGAGCTTGATTTCCCACAGCTTACAGCCTTGATCTCACGATCAAGGACCCTGGAAAGAGGTATTGATCCCTGCCTTTTCCATGTAGCCATACCAGAAACCTTTTGGGATATGGATGGAAAGACCTAAAGCAACTGCTGGCAAAAGCTACTGTCCTTTTCCCACAGGTGTGGCTGTGCTGAAATCCCTCTCAGAACATGAGCGAGGGGGTCAATTTAGAGTTATTGCTAAATAAAATCTTAGTCATTCGAAGACTTCGCTTGTGGCAGAAGGGTTCCTGGGATAGACCTGTAGCTGGGTTTGGTTTGGGTTCCTCTTTCAAGACAGGTTTCGTTATTTCCTCCTGCGATCTAATTCTTTGTACTTGTTTTGTTGTCACAGGAGTTTTGTTTATTTAGGACAAGATCCCAGGTTTGACAGGGAAGCATGACTCAGTGGGGCAGGTTGCAGCGAGCCAGGCACAGACAGGGCAAAAGATTGTTTCAGTTTCTCATTTTCTGAGCGGTGCAGTGCCACGGGAACACCACAGACGTTCCTCTCTCTCCAGACTGAGACTTCAACAGTGTCACCCCCAGAACTTCTGCACGACTCCAAAGAGCTGCAATGGAAAGTTTCACTGGACACCGTGTCCCACTGCAGATCAGAGCTCATACAACCAGCTTTGATCTGAAACCGGCTCCAAAACCAGCCCCACCACAGGTATTTTCAGACAGAGAAGGAGCCTAGAACGATTGCCCCAAGCCTCTGCAATTCTCATTTTGAAAATAAATGTGGTCAAATAATCCTTGAAGATTACCTGTAAAGGGTTAATTTATAACTGATCATTCAATAAGCCTTCTGAAATTAGCTTTTAGAAAGCCCAGGAGCCCAACAGGTTGCCCACCCCACAGTTTTCGTAATTAAAAATGCCTCTCATCCAGGTGCTTGTGTCTGTAAGATGCTTATAGGAGCAATTAATTATTTACTAAACCTTTAGCTGTTTATAATGAAAAATTCATAGAAAGTGTGACCGTAAACAGACTAAGCTAGCAAATGCTTCAGCAGATGAAGAAAAAAGAAAACTAAAGGCATTTCATTTCAGGCAGTGTGACTTTTCACCCACCAGATCATGGTGCAGAATGGAAAAGGCCCTTTATCCTACACTAATATATAGGATGCCGCTTGCCATCAGAGAGAAGCATCCCATCTCTTTGACAGCACTTTCTTGCTTGCATTAGGTAACTTTCCATGCGGTGGTCAGCTCTGGGCAATGTTCTGAAGTGGGGTTTGATATATTAAAGCTGGGAACTGATGCAATGAAATGCCAAAGTTAAGACTCAGTAGCCTCGGTGACTATTAAGCAGGTATTCTTTATTGCAGCACCGGGCGCACAGGGGATTGGTCCACCTAATGTGCGCGCCAACTGATTTAGATGTACAGTTTAAATACATACTATGTATGCATATTCACTAGTTTTCCAAGAAATGATTACTTATTCATTAACTCATAATTACAGGTTACTGCCCAGTCCCGCATGTGCACTACACTAGAGTCTCTCGGTGGTCTTCAGAGACATCTGGTGGTTGTTTACTTCCTCCACTCCTCTTCATCATTGTGACTTCTGGGTCAACTGCAAGCCTCTGCTCTACCTCTTTATTCTTGCTGGCGCATCAAAAGTGTTAGCTTTGACTAAGTCTCTGCATTCCTCAGTAATCCTGGGCCCCTTGTTTTGAGAGATAAGCTTCTACTACACAGTTATATTGTCCTAAAGCATTCTTTCTTAAAAAATAGGAGATAAGTTCTGACATTTAGTACTACAACTGTTGCATCTGCTCTTTGTACAGCCTTAAAGCACCCAGTCTCCTAAATTAAGCTCCTACTCTAATTTACAGTTCTAATATATTAAGCACCTACTTCAATTAGTTTACAGCTTTAATATATCAAGCTCTACTTCAGTTCAAAACTATTTGCAAAGCTCGTCACATAGCCAGCAACATCCTGACACTGTGCTGTACAAGAACTTTCTCTTGCAAAGCAACTTCCCATCCTCACACAGCACGCCCAAGTATCCTCGCTTTGGCAGGGTGAAAAGCTCTTTCACTCTTCCCCTGTGACACCATCGAACCATCTGATTTTTGTACCTCCCCAGCATTCCCATGTAATGGGCTTAGGGGGATTGTTTTGTTGGATATCATGTATTCAAACACAACAGCAAGTATCAAATGCATAAAAACACTGGGTTTGACTACCTTTGACTACCTTTTTTTTTTTTCTTCCTGAGAAAAAGCCTCCTTTTATCTTAAAACATGGATGTGCTATCAATTCCTCTGTACCATAACCCAGAAGTAACAAGTTACTGCTAAAGATTTGCTTGACTGCCTTCATCATCAAATCTCATTTTTGTCACTGGCACTATCTGAAAAAAGCATCCACACCACATGAGGCAGCCCTAAACGAATATAGCAATGGAAGGCTGATAGAAGCATTGTAAGGCTGTTACGAGAAACAGAAAATAAAGGTGTAGGACATATTTGCAATAGCTAATACATGTAAAAAATAAAGATAACCTCCTGGAAAATATTCTTTTTCTACTGATCATCAGGCAAGAGGGATCCAAATTCCAATAGGAACCTGGTACATAGCTTAGATGATAGGAAATGTGGAGGGTTCTTTGTCTCACATTCCACAAAGCCTGCAAAATCAAACCTGACCTGACAAGAAACATTCAGCATCTCCCAATTTCACCCAGTAAAAGAAGGGGAGAGAAAGGCACAAGAATCTGTCAGACCTCAAGGTGCTAGGGGCACATACAACTGATTTCATCTATCTTAACCATCCTGACCTCTTTGACATGGTCCCACACAACATCTAAAGAGTTGCAGCTCAACGTCCAAATGGAGGTCAGTAACAAGTAGTGTCCTTCAGAGGTCGGTATTGGTACTGGTACTGTTCTGCATCTTTACTAATGGCATAGACAGTGGGATGGAGTGCGCTCTCACCAAGTCTGCAGATAACACAAAGCTGGGTGGTGCAGATGATACTCTAGAGGGAAGGGATGACATCCAGAGTGACCTTGACAGGCTTGAGGAGTGGGCCTCAGCAAACATCATAAACTTCAAAGAGGCCAAATTGAAGGTCCTGCACCCGGGTTGGGCCAATCCCCAATATCAACACAAGATGGGGGATGAGGGGATTGAGAGCAGCCCTGTCAAGGACTTGAGGGTACTGATGGATGAAAAGCTGGACATGAGCCAGCAATGTGCACTTGAAGGCTGGCAAGCCAATTGTATCCTGGGCTGCATCAAAAGAAGAGTGCCCATCAAGTCAAGGGAGGTGATTCTTTCCCTCTCTCTTCTCCTCCGCGCTCTCAAGAGCTCCCACCTGGAGTATTGTGTCCAGCTCTGGGGTCCCCAGCACAAGAAAGACATGGACCTCTTAGAGTGGATCCAGAGGAGAGCCACAAAAATGATCAGAGGGCTGGAACACCTCTGCTATGAAGAAAGGTGGAGAGATTTGGGGCTGTTCAGTCTGGAGAAGAGAAGGCTCAGGGGAGACCTTATTGCAGCATTTCAATGTATAGAGGGGGCTTATGAGAAAAACAGAGTGAGACTTTTTGCCAAGGCCTGGAGTAGCAGGACACGGGACAATAGTTTAAATTGAAAGAGGGTAGATTTATAGTCAATATAAGAAAGAAATTCTTCACAATGTGGTTGGTGAAACATTGGACCAAATTGCCCAGAGAAGTTGTGGATGCTGCGTCACTGGAAGTGTTCAAGGACAGTCGTGGCACCAAACACTCACACTAAACCTGTTCCCTGTACTTCTCTTCCTGTTAATCTCCTCCACCTTCCTCTCTGCACTGCACAGATATGCCATGGGAGCCTTTCTATATGGGCGAAGATGTGTTCTTTCAATTATCTTTTATAGTGAGGAAGTCCCCAACAGAGGCTGGAGAAGTTGGGGTCATTGCAGCTGTGCCATCTAATACATATGCTCTGTAAAGATCTCTCAGTGAGTCGTGCTCCTAAAGACCTGGCTTTCATGGCAATGGTGATATTAAATCCGATTTTCCTCAAAATGCTCATCGTTTGCTGCATGTTGATATAAGTGTTACATGACCATATTTCATTGCCTGGCCTAGACATGAAAATTATCTGATTTGTTCTACCTTTTGGTTTACCTTTTGCAAAGATTTCCCATGGTGCTCTGTGTACCAAGGCAGTAGGAGGTACAGCAGGCACATGAAACACCCGTATTTAAACCAACATCACCCTGATTCACTTATGTCCTGCTATTTCACTTCTCTTTTCCACCTGCAACCTTCACTTGTGAAAAAAGAGTTGATAGACAAAAGTTGCTGATATCCCTGTGGGTAGGGGATTGGAAAGTCTCCATGCACTATGTTTTCTCTCATTTTTTCTTAGAAATTCTTCTTTAAGAATGAAAGACATAAGACTCATGTGGCTACATCTTCCTAAGTGTTTGTGCTGGGTTTCGCTGGGATAGACTTAACTTTCTTCACAGTAGCTTGTATGGGCCTATGTTTTGGATTTGTGCTGAAACCAGTGTTGATAACACAGGGATGTTTTAATTATTGCTGAGCAGTGCTAATGCAGAGTCAAGGCCTTTTCTGCTTCTCACACCGCCCCACCCGGGGCTAGGATGGTGGTACACAAGAAGTTGGGAGGAGACACAGCTGGGACAGCTGACCCCGACTGACCAAAGGGATATTCCATACCTTATGATGTCAAGTTCAGCATATAAGTCTGGGGGAAAAAGAAGGAAGGGGGGGACATGGAGTTTTGATGTTTGTCTACTCAAATAACCTTTATGGATGATGGAACCCTGCTTTCCTGGAGATGGCTGAACATCTGCCTGCCGATGGGGAGCAGTGAATTAATTCCTTGTTCTGTTTTGCTTGTGTATGCAGCTTTTGCATTACCTATTGCACTGTATTTATCTCAACCCACCAGTTTTCTCACTTTCACCCTTCCCATTCTCTCCCCCATCCCACTGAGGGAGAGTGACCGAGTGTCTGTGTGGTGCTTAGTTGCTGGCTGTGGTTAAACCGTGACAATGTTCAAAGCTCTGCTCAAATGAAGTAGTCAGAGAGCTTGAAACGAGGCCTTTCACCTTCTTTTCAGATGCCCTCCTCAGTGCATTACATGGTTATTTGGGACAGAGCCATTTCATTTTTTTCTGTTGACACTGCTCTGCTTTGCATAGCTGAATTAATACCTAATGAGCAAGAGAAAGTGAAAATTTCTCCATAGTACAGTAGTTTGGGCATTCACCTGGGATGCAGGACACTTTTTCCTAGTTCCTGCTCCAATGAGTAATTAATTATTTATGCTAAAATGGAATGGCTTCAATATGTGTAAATGAGAGAGACACATCTTCATTACTGGAGAGGCTGAAGTTGCTGCTGGTGAGGGCTGTAAGAAAATGCAAGCGAGGCACATTCACAGCAGTTTGCCAGGAATACATGATAATCTGCCAGCTGCAGTTTGGCTAGATCTTCCTTTTCTCCTTTTGTTTTGGACTTCAGGCCAAGAGCCGTAACAAATAGAGGCAGGAGGACAACATCCCATCTCTCGACAAATCTCCAATGGTACAAGATTTTTTTTTTCTTCCTTTCATGAATATTCACTCCATGCTTTATTCTTTCATTGTTTTTCTGTTTCTCTTGGAAGATTACTGTACAAGGACAGAATTAAGATTTTTTTTTTTTCCCGTTTCTGTGTATCAGATTGTCAGCTTCCTTCAACATTAACAGCCACTGGTCCTAGTTTTTCTTCTTTGTATTTTTCTCCCTTTTGAGAGCTTTTCAGCCACTTCTTTTGTTTCAGAGTCCACACACACCCCACACATACACACACACACACAGCCCCCTGAGTGACCTCTCTTCCACAGCCCTTGCTCAGTGTCCCATCAGGCTTTCTTTCCCTTTTTCTTGGTGGCATCTGTAATCTTGGCTCACATTTCCCACTGTCTTACCTCTTGGACACATCTTCTGTAACAGCCTTAGATCAGTCTGGTCATCATTGACGGCTAGTTATAATATGTCACAACTCTTCTTAGACCTTTCTTTGGACACCCAGCCCCCTTTGAAGGTGGGAAATGTTTCTCTTTCTTTTCTGCCTAAAATGCTGCTATATTGTGAAGAGATAGCACCGCTCTCCCAAACAGCTGGGTTGGGCTGGCTGCACTTCTTCACCAGGATGAGTTTTCTGTCCTTCTTTCCACACTTCTCTCTTCTATGATTCTATGAAAATTGCAGTCCATCGACAAGATACACTTCGCTCTATTTGTTTTCAGATTCCTTTCTCATCTGACTCCAAAACTCACAGGACTGTCCAAAGCCTCAGATATTTCCTCCTCTCTCAAAACCTTTCTGTACCATCCTCTTTCCCTCCTTTGCCATTTTCTTTCCCCCTATTCATTAGGAGTGACAACAAAACCAAATGGAAACTCACAGCTTAGTTGGGTTTTTACAGTCAAATGTTTGCAGAAGGCCAGATGAGGCTCTTTCTGCAATCTGGTTCCCCATTCAAATTCAGGATTATCTCTCCTTCCATGGCACTGAGCCGGTCTGCAGATGCTGCATTTTATTCCATTTCTTCTTTGTGACTTTGGCACTCAGATCACATGTTTTGGCAGTTTTGTTCCCCTTATTCATGCAGCATTCTCATCTATAAGATCTAAGAATGATATTGCTTCCACGTGCCTGAACAATACTTGCTTCCCCACACATCAATTTAAAAAACAGCCATGCTAAACACCTCTCTATAAATTCTCAAGGGTTTCATTTGGGGGTTTTAGGGTTTTTTTTTGTTTTTTCTTTTTCTTTTTTTCTCTTTCTTCTGGCCAAGCTTCTACTTCCTGTTAATATTTTGCATGTCTCTGAAGATGAAAAATATTCAACCATTGTTCAAAGGTTCACTAAGACACTATTTAAAATAAAAAAAAAAAAACAATAAAAATAAAAATACTCAGAGAACTTTAAAAAAGAAGAATATTAGCATAACCATCCATAAGCACTACATCCATAATTGAAACATTAATCAAAAAAACAGAGGGCATAAACCCACATTTCTTTTCTCTTCCCTGGTATTTTTAGTCCATTTGACTTCTTCCAGGAAATGCTGTTCTCACACTTTCCTCTTTCTATACCAGTAAGAACAGAATATGTAGGCTGGACTGCAGCCCCACAGACCATGCTCTGCACCGCAAGCTTCCGCTGTGGTCAGAGAGAGATTGGTAGGAATGATAGACTGATTGTATAGAATGATAGAAAGAGCCGTGATTTATGAGACACACAATCTCCCTTAAAACAGGACTTAATCCTGTGAACTCATTTTCTCCTCAAGTGAAGACAATTTGGTCAATGTTGACCCATTCTAGAAGAGAAAAAGTGATGGAGCTTACGAGCCATCCTCTCAGCCTTTGACATTGAAATGTGATTTGACTAGTTAACTCCCTTCTTGAGCCTGCTGCCTGCTTAATTCTCTGTGGCTCTGGTTGAAGAAGGTGCATACAAGGACAAGCTAGAGCAATCCAGAGACCTTACACACAAGTATATGGGGGCTGTACTTATTTTCTTGCCCCAGCCTTCACCTTGCAACGTCTGCCAAAACCACACCATTTTTCAAGCATATCCTGACATGGTGAATGGACCAACACAACTTTCTTTTTAGAGAGTGATCCCGTGTTCCTCTCATCTACTGAGCAAAAGATTAAGTCAATAGCAGGCACCTTTGGCAGCTCCTGCTGAGACAGAGATCTTACTCCATACACACATGTGGAGAGACAGTTGACTCTGGCATTACCAATAGACAATAAAACATCAGAGTCTTTTCCATGGTTGTGCTGCAGGTCAAAAAGCAGCTGTGGATACAAACCTTGGTTTCCTTCCTTCTAAACCTGTGCTTTCCCCATTGCCGATCCTAAGGGAAAGAATTGACCTTCACAGGCCCAGTAATCATGTATGATGTGCAACTCCTATGTCACATGCTATAAATAAGTGTTAGCATCCACTTATTGTATTTATTTATATATATGTGTGTGTGTGTTTGTGTCCACACTGCCCATCTCTACACATGTGCATATACGCTTTACATTTAAAAAACCCAGAATGTTCTAAAATCAAGCACTCCTTAAAAATGCACAAACATCAGAAATGCACCCATATGCACCCATAATTTGACACAAAATCACACACAATAGTTGAATCTGGAAGGTGGAAGGAACCTCTGTGGATCATCCAACCAACCTGCTCAGAGTGGGAACAGCTAGAGGAGGTTGCTCAGGATCGTTGAATATCTCCAAGGATTGGAGACTCAACAACCTCTCTGGGCAAACTGTTTCAGTATTTGACTACCCTCACAGCAAAAAGTTTCATTCTCTCCTTTCTGTTTTCAGTGTTTTTCCTCCCATCCCCATCTACTTGCTTCCAAATAACTTGAATTCTGTTGGTTTTACCAATTTATTCTATACCAGGCAATTTAGTTGTTACAGCTGCTTTACCACCTTTCACAACAAGCATGTAGTCACTTCACCAGTACCACTAATGACACCAGCAACATTGCGTGTCGCATATGCAGACTGTGGAGCAGACTGATATTGCTATCAAAACATTTTTGTTGTATCTATGAAATGTGTGGGAAAAAAAATTAATTAAGTTACCTTAATTCACTAAAACTTAATTAAAAATTTGGGTGCTCATTGCCCAGAGCAAGTTAGCATGAAATTTAATTTGTGCTCATCTGCTTAAGACTGCCGGAGTGTAAGACAGTGCCTGAAACACCCCATTCTAAAGTCTACTGGTGCGTGCTATTGTTTGTATTACGGTTGTTTTTCGTATCCCAACAGCATCTGAAGGATCCAGTGTCCCCCTATAATAATATCCACGTTCAGCACTTACTACACATTAAAATATCTAAGTGTTGGTGTGCTCTGTCTGTGCTGAATGCTTGAAACATTTTGTACCTTCTCTGGCAATACCTCTGGGACACCTTTCTTCTGAGTCCACACAACTAACAGATGTTCAGGAGCGGATGTGTCCCTTATCTTAAAAAAGTTTCCTCTGGCTTTGTCTGCCACCGCGTCAACTGCACGGAGGCATTCAAGGTGCTATTACTGACGCTTTATTCCTGCTCTGTGACTCTGCATATGTCACCTCCTTCCTTCCCTCAACAAGAAAGCAGGCCTGAGAAGAACCTCCTCAGTCTCCAGATCCACAGACCTCCTCCAGTAGGACACACACATCAGCTAATCTATTCTGGAACTGGATCAAGTCCCCCTTTTGAAACAAGTTAGTTTCTTTTTTCATACAATCCACATTCATGCCCAGTTTATCCAGCTCCTTGAACATTTTACAATGCGTATGTTAATTCCTGATCTTTTTGCATCATTAGAGAAGCTGACACTGCGTCAATTCAATCACTCTACTGACATCCAGAAGCCAGAAATATACTGTGTTTCTTTTATCGAGAAAGTAACCAGCTGGGTCTGGCACACTCTAAGTGCTGGTAAAGCCACTTGGCAAACATATTTTTCACTGACATCCTTTCCTAATTATTCTTTGCTTTGAATTTTAGAGTGTGATTAGTCAAGTAAAGAGCTATTCTTCCCTTAGCACTTTCATATTCCATTCATCAAAACACTCGAGTACAAGCCCATGTAACGTGGTGAAAAGTGACAGAAATAAAAGAAAATGCAGATCTCAAAATCAAGAGACTGATGCTTAGTGATACTGAGAACATACATGAATGAATGAAAAGATGAATAAATGAATGAGTAAATGACTGCAGTACGATGTTTAGGTAAAGTGGTGAGAGAAATGACATGGCTTTAAACTCATTAATTCTCTTCCTAACCAGCTCCTGCTGGGTGACCAGCTACAGTTATTTCCCAGTTCTTAATAGATGATCAATTACATTTTAGCCTGCCTATGAAGCTATTATACCATTATAGATTCCCCTGGTATAACACAGTCATGCTCTTTAGCTGGCAAATGCAGCCTGAGGCTAAAATTTCTAGTTGTGTTAGATCAGGTAAGTCTAAAATGTTATTCAAAAATAAGGTCATAGAGTAAATAAAACACTGAATTGTGGAAGATAACATAACACTTAATTCTTTCAATTCTTTTAGTTCTATTCCAGTAATTCCATGGCATGACAAATAATTTGTATAGGTGTGTCAAATAAAGACTTACCCTTTTAACTTTCATTACTTGAAATTACTCTTTTTATTAAACTTTCCAGACCTGGTGGGGCAAAAAGCCGCATCAAGCATTACTGAGGCCAGCTGGGAGGTGCTGCAGTTAGTCATTCACAAAATGTATTAAGAACAAAAACACGACAGCTCTAATTATTATAAATGGGTCATTAAATCCCTTTCAATTGCAACGTGAAATACAATCTCTGAATAGCAAGCATCTCCTGGAAAAAATCTCTTCTCTGAAGTTAAAAAAAAAAGATGGGTTCTGATCTGAATGTGATAGAAGGTGAAATGCATTTTCCTAATGAATGCTAGTGTTATTAAGACATTAAGAGCTACTAATGGGGGGAGGACTGGCATGAGAGAAGTAATATTTATAGAAAAGGTAATCTGCAAAAAGGAAAGACAGCCTTGGATTGTCATACTTCAGACCTAGATTTTACAGCATTAAAGCTCTTGTGGGGAAGGATGAATAAGGTGACCTTAGAGAAATTTCCAGTAACTTTCTGAAAGTCATCTCTTGGAGAGAAGAAGGACTGCTCTCATACATTGCCAAGGGAGCTGCTGGGAGTCCCTTTCCTGAGTACACTTGAGAAGACATGACTTTGTGCTTACGCATCAGCCCTTTCAAAACAGCAAAAGAAAAACAGTGCAAAAGGAAAACAGCCCAAAGGGAAGAACTGAAGATACAGCAAGCAGTAATAATTCCCCAAATGCCATAATAGACCTTTAATTTCAGCTATTCTGTTCCAAACTTCAACCAATAGACTGAGCACAAGGGGAAGACAGAGAACATGTGCGAGGCGTGAGCGCACAGGCCAGAGATCCTGCTTTAGTGTGCAACTTACACAACATGCCCAGGACAACACACTTACTGTGGACTAAGGAATCAGTTATACATTGGTTCACACGAGCTATTAATACACAAGACCATTAAACAGATTTTTCTGTAATAGGGAATGTTTCAGGCCAGAATCTAGACCTCCTGGTCTGTAACAGCAAGGTTAAAAAAAGTGATCAAATTAAAGGGTAGACATCTGTGAAAGGTAAAAACCAAAAGCTTGTATACAAACCATTCTGACTGCAGGCAGTGGTGGCAACAAGCCATTTTCATACAATCTAAATCCACATTAAATAAATTTCTCGTATTTACATGGGCCCGTAAATACAAGGGCTTATTCTTCTTCCGTGCATGTCTCTCTTCTGGACTGGTTAATTCCCTTAATAGGGACAGAACAGAAACAGAAGAGCTATGGATAACTAATTCAGAGTGAGAGACACGGTGAAATGTTTCCTACGCCTCTAAGTGGAGGTCTGATGCAGCAATAACTACCAGTTCCTAGTTCTGTTTATATGCGTGCCCTTGCAGTTATTGAATGCCTATGCCTCTGGTGAGCAGTGGTCAAAGAAAGCAGCATACACATTTGATATTGGATAAAGAATAATGTGTGTGACACATGCAGCCCCCATGCCCAGTTCTGCTTTCCTGAGAAGAGACAAAGTCCTTCACCACTGGCCATGTGATGACCTCTGACAGCATCAGTATCAGCACAACATGAATTAGGGGACTTAATACCAAAAAACAGCGGTTGAATCATGCCTTGCCTATCTTTTCTCCCATCAGACACGATCATAAGTAATAAATCCACACGCAAGTCCAAGTCCATTCACAAGAGCCTTTTAAAAAGGCAAAGGCAGAAATTCAATAAATGGTCTGTACGCTAATAGATAAGAGGACTTCACGAGAAATCCCATCCAGCCAGTCTGCTGGCACTACAAAAACACAATGTACAGTTAAACATCCACGTGAAACAAATTTTTATGACCTTGGAATGAAGGTCAATGTCTTATGTCAGCAAGTCCAGCTCCCTTATATTCAGAGTTACAATGTACCACCCTCATTAAACACATCAGATGATTGATTCTTCCCTATTTCTCATTCTGAAAAGCTTTAATTCCTCTGATAGAAACTTTCTGCCAGTTCCTAGCCAAAATGCATTTCTGGTCACTTTATAACTGTTTGCTCTCTTGCCAACATTGTTGCCTATAAATACACCAGGAGGGTAAATACCTGGGTGGCAAAAGAACTATTTAAGCTAAAAGACAGCCTCAGCTCCAGCCAGACTGGTTTTTACGTGTCTGAGCAAGCCAAGCTCTTTCAGACCCTCCAGTTAAGAAAGGCTCTCCACTCCTGTTAACATTGAAGTAACTCCTAGCTGCAAGTTCCAGTTGGAGTTCATTTGCATTGAGCATAAAGATAACATGCTTTCAGTGCACTCTAACTCCCTGTGTCCACTACCCTGAGACACACGTACCCTTTAATACCCTTTCCGTGGTTTGACCACCTTGGTATTTCATTGCTAACCTGCAGACAACCATGTGTTTGTCCTCCTCAGTGATTTCCAGCTGATGAGCTCTGCCACATTGCCAGAGTTCCTGTCCTCAGTCCCACATGACCTGGGCATTCTTCGGATTGTATTTGATTTTATTTCCTACACTGCAACCTTCTAAGTCATCCAACGCCTAGCTCACTCATGATAGACCCAACTCCCTTTGCATGGAGGCTGCATCATTACTATCGCAAGTTAATGTTATTTTCAAACCCCAATTTTATGCCAATTTAAAAAAGAAAATATTAAACATTATAAAACATTAAATATGACTACTCTTAAAGTTTTTCTGTGAGGAATTCTGTTAGTAACACCCACTGGTGCTGATACTCATTGTCATTGCAACCAGTTAGTTACTTCTCTGCAAGCTCGCTAAGCACTGCACCCATCTCCATTTCTCCCATTATAGTGCTCATTTACATTGAAGAGCTGTAGAAAACACTCCACATCATTGTTGATATCTAGTTCTTTCCCATAAGACAGCTACTGGGTAACTTAATACATTCCTAATCATAAACCCAGCTTGCCTTCTACCCCATTTATCGCTCTTTAGTCACCCTTGCCTTTGAAATTCATTTAGAACTTGATATTCCATGGGATTAGACCATGCTCTTCTTATTTATTTTTCTTCTTATTTCTGCTCTTCAGATATTTAATTCAAGAAAAAATATATGTTCTGAAGAAATATGACAACTGTGAGTCTGAAACATGAAGTCTGCACTTCTTGTTTTAAGAGCACTTATAAATTAGGTAGGGATTTCAGTTATTCAGATCACTAGCAGGTACAGTACATAGGAGATAAATAAAACTGTAAGGACTGGAAAAAATAGGGGGATTTTTTTCGACATTTTCTGTCTGGTTTCTCAAGAAAATAAGGCTAAAGCCATTACGGTCTGTGAGTGACTACGAGTGTGAATCTGTGTGCGTCTCAACGGCCTGCCTGTCTAGCAAGCCTTTGAATGAGAGAGACTCTACCAGCCACTTCAACCCGGCCTCACTCTTACTAAAAGTTAAAGAATCCACTGCCCCTTATGGATCCACAGGAAACTAGGCTATCTTGTTTATTTGCTCATGAAACTAGCTATTTTGAGAAAGTATGATGTTACAGTGCCATTACGTCGTTGTGAGTGAGGTCACACTGAAAGATGCACTGAAACACGCCATTTAAGTGGGGAATGCTGTTCTTCAGCTAAATCTAAATTTACCCCTCAGTGTCTTCGAGCTACAAGTTCATACCTCAGTACTGTGAAGGACATCAGAAAAAGTCTGGCAATTACTTCCAAGTGAATAATTTATTTAACAAATTTAGACACTTCCCTTTCATAAATTGTGCCCTGTGAGTACAGGAGAACACAATTTTCTTTAATTCGTTATGTTAAAAATTCTGATGGATATATTCTGCAAACAGTTTTTGATGTGAAAAATGAGGCCATTCTTTCAACAGTCCAGTAATCACAGCGACCACAATTATCTCATGATCACCAGGTAACATTCTTCCTCTCTTTGTTATATCCTTCAATTGTTTTATTCCACGTCTGCAAAAAGCAAAGATCTTCTCTTGTTTTATCTTGATGCACGGTTTAACACAATGGAGCTAAGCACTCCACATCTCACGGTAATATGAATAGTAATTCAGGCTATGATCTGTGTTGTCAACACACATCAATCTCAGCTATTATACAGTTCCTCTAAGAGAGGCAGCAAAGCACCTTATGGTATCCTAACAACACTTCCATTAGACACAGGAATTCTAAAATCCCCACTTATTGGGTTCTTTGATCGTGGCCTGATCTACAAAACGCCTGGCCTGCTGGTAACACGCAGGAATACCTTGACCTCCAGGGGAAAAAGGGTTCTAGGACAAGAGTTATCAGGACTCATTGAGAGGGCTTTAAACTAGATTTGAAGGGGGGTGGGGATGGTACTGGGCTTGCTGGTGAGGTGCCAGGGTGTAGTTGCTCAGCGCTCGTGGGCCAGTGTGCCAGTATTTCTGAAAGCCAGAAGGCACACCACATGTCAAGGGTCAAAACTACACACACAACTCCCTCTCTGAAATGCTTATACACCAATGCACACAGCATGGGGAATAAGCAGGAAGAGCTGGAGGTCTGTGCGCGGTTGCGGGGCCACGATCTCATTGCAATTACTGAGACGTGGTGGGACAACTCGCATGATTGGAATGCTGTCATGGATGGCTATGTCCTTTTCAGGAAAGACAGGCCGGCAAGGCATGGTGGTGGAATTGCACTCTATGTGAGAGAGCATTTGGAATGCATTGAGCTCTCACTAGGGGCGGATGAAGAGCGGGTCGAGAGCTTATGGGTGAGGATTAAGGGGCAGGCAAATATGAGAGACACTGTTGTGGGTGTTTATTACAGGCCACCTGATCAGGATGGGGAAACTGATGAGGCTTTCTACAGACAACTGAAGGTAGCCTCGCAATCGCAGGCCCTGGTTCTCATGGGGGACTTCAATCACCCTGATATCTGCTGGGAAGACCACACAGCCAGGCATGGACAGTCCAGGAGGCTCCTCCAGTGCATTGATGACAACTTTTTGACACAGGTGGTACAGGAGCCAACAAGGAGAGGAGCACTTCTAGACCTGGTACTGACAAACACAGAGGGATTGGTGGAGGACATTAAGGTTGGGGGCACCCTAGGTTGTAGTGATCATGAAATGATTGAGTTCAGGATCATGGATACTATCCACAAAACAACAACAAGAAGTAAAATTACAACCTTGGATTTCAGGAGGGCTAACTTTGACCTCTTCAAGAAACTGCTTGGAGAGATCCCGTGGGCTAGGGCTCTGGAAGGAAAAGGGGCTCAAGAAAGCTGGTTGATATTCAAAGACCACTTCCTCCAAGCTCAGGATCGGTGCATCCCTGAGAGAAAGAAATCGGCCAAGGGACGCAGGAGACCTGCATGGTTGAGCAGGGAGCTTCAGAAAAAGCTCAAGTGGAAGAAGGAAGTTTATAATAAGTGGAAGAAGGGACTGACCCCTTGGGAGGATTACAAGAATGCCACCAGAGCGTGCAGGGATGAAACAAGGAAAGCCAAGGCCGCCTTGGAATTAGACCTGGCTAGGGACGTCAAGCACAACAAAAAGAGCTTCTACAAGTATATTGGAAGCAAAAGGAAGACCAGAGAAGTTGTGGGCCCACTGTTGAATGAGGCAGGAGTCATGGTGACGGAGGATGTGGAGAAGGCAGAGTTACTGAATGCCTTCTTTGCTTCGGTCTTTTCTGCTCGGCCCAGCCCTCAGGAGTCCCAGGCATTGAGTAAAGTAACAGGGAAAGAAGAAGGCTTCCCTTGGGTTGAGGAGGAGCGAGTGAGGGATCAATTAGATCATTTAGATATTCACAAGTCCATGGGCCCTGATGGGATGCACCCGAGAGTGCTGAGGGAGCTGGCAGAAGTCATTGCTGGGCCGCTCTCCATCATCTTTGAAAAGTCCTGGAGAACAGGCGAGGTGCCTGGGGACTGGAGGAAAGGCAATGTCACTCCGGTCTTCAAAAAAGGCAAGAAGGAGGAGCCGAGGAACTACAGGCCGGTCAGCCTCACCTCCATCCCTGGAAAGATGATGCAACAGCTCGTTCTGGGTGTCATCTCAAGGCACGTGGAGGAAAAGAAAGCTATCAGAAGTACTCAGCATGGATTCACCAAGGGGAAATCATGTCTGACTAATCTGATAGCCTCCTACGATGGCGTGACTGGATGGATAGATGAGGGGAGGGCAGTAGATGTGGTCTACCTTGACTTAAGCAAGGCGTTTGACATGGTATCCCACAGCATCCTCATAGGGAAGCTTAGGAAGTGCGGGTTAGATGAATGGACAGTAAGGTGGATAGAAAACTGGTTGAAAGATAGAGCTCAGAGGGTTGTGATTAGGGGCACAGAGTCTAGTTGGAGACCAGTGACGAGTGGTGTTCCCCAGGGGTCAGTACTGGGTCCAGTCCTCTTCAATATATTCATCAATGACCTGGATGAGGGGATAGAGGGCACCCTCAGCAAGTTTGCTGATGACACAAAGCTGGGGGGGGTGGCTGACACACCGGAAGGCTGTGCCGCCATGCAGAGAGACCTGGACAGGTTGGAGATCTGGGCAGAGCGAAACCTTATGAAATTCAACAAGGGCAAGTGTAGGGTGCTGCACCTGGGGAGGAATAACCCCATGCACCAGTACAGGTTGGGGGCTGACCTGCTGGAGAGCAGCTCTGTGGAAAGAGACATCTGGGAGTCCTGGTGGACAACAGGATGACCATGAGTCAGCAATGTGCCCTTGTGGCCAAGAAGGCCAATGGCATCCTGGGATGCATCAAGAAGAGTGTGGCCAGCAGGTCAAGGGAGGTCATCCTCCCCCTCTACTCTGCCTTGGTGAGGCCACACCTGGAGTGCTGTGTCCAGTTCTGGGCTCCCAGGTTCAAGAAGGACAGGGAACTGCTGGAGAGGGGACAGCAGAGGGCTACAAAGATGATTAGGGGACTGGAACACCTCTCTTATGAGGAAAGGCTGAGGGATTTGGGTCTCTTCAGTCTGGAAAAAAGACGGCTGAGGGGGGATCTTATCAACACTTATAAATACTTAAAGGGTGGGTGTCAGGAGGATGGGGCCAGGCTCTTTTCAGTGGTGCCCGGGGACAGGACAAGAGGCAATGGGCACAAAGTTGAGCATAAGAAGTTCCACCTAAACATGAGGAGGAACTTCTTTACCCTGAGGGTGGCAGAGCACTGGAACAGGCTGCCCAGAGAGGTGGTGGAGTCTCCAACTCTGGAGACATTCCAAACCCGCCTGGACGTGTTCCTGTGTAACCTGCTCCAGGTGACCCTGCTCTGGCAGGGGGTTGGACTAGGTGATCTCCAGAGGTCCCTTCCAACCCTATGGTTCTATGATTCTATGATTCTATGATTGCTGTGGAGGTAAGGGCCATGTATAGATTGATTACTTTGGGCATCTGTTGAAATGCTTAATAAGAGCAGCATACTTCCAACCATCTATCTTAGGTAATAGCCAAGTCAGTGCAGGTCAATAGAGAGGATTAAACACCCCAGAAGGGCAGTTCAGAGTTGTCTACAGCATTCATGTCTCTCCAGTGATGTTTTCAGGACGTTGCACGCTGTCAGTAGGGCTTTGTAATGTTCCCAACTGGGAGTTCAGCTGCTGTGGGATGAGTTTACAGGACCATTCATTCCTCATGAAAAATACTTCCTTCCCTTCCTCCTTGCCCCAATCCACAGAGTTTAGAGGGTCGTGAGGTGGGGAGAACAAATAAAATAAACAACTGTCACAGGAAACCTCATAGTAAACCGGAATGAAGATGGAAATCCAGTAGGAAGCTTCATTTTCCTGCACGCTTTGCTGTACATTTCACTGCACCTAGCAGGCGTGCTGCATCAAGGATGGCACTTGCAGATGATCTTTGTAGGTCCCTTCCAACTTAAATAGTCTATTTTCTTCTAGTCTAATCTGTGAAGGCTCACAAATTATGGGAGGGGAGGAAATGTGTTTCTGGAAGCAAACTCTAAGTTGTTGGTAAGAATTATAGAGCAGGACTCCACAGGAACATTCTCTGAACCATTCCCAGTGCCAACCCCAGACCTGACTAGAAGCCAAGTCCTGATGCCTGGCTGAAAGAAGCTGTGGGAAGAAGGGTAGATATTTATTAGGATCTGTAGGAAATCCTGGGAGGGACAGAGCAAGCCCAACACCAAAACAGAATCGACTTGCAGGCACCATAGGGAGGTCTTCATCTAGAGATGCGACAAAGCAACAGGCCCAGAAAAGATCCAGCTGGACACCATGAACATTCACTTTGAAGAGCAATTGAAGACAAAAAACCTCCCTTTCCTTAACAAGACATAGCACAGAAATGAATCAAATTTTGGTCATAAGCAACAAAGATGAGACAACATATACAGACACATTTAAGGAGCAGGCAGAAAACCTGACGTTCAGGCTCAGGCTAAATATGTTTCTGGTCCTTTGCAAATGCTAGAAACTTGAAAAAATAACCTCGGAGAACTACAATGCCTCTTTTAATTGCAAATATTGAGTTAAAAGAAACTTGGGGGAGAAATGTCATCCATGTAGCAACATGGCAACGTACTTACTCACGAGAAGGTCTGCTAAAGCAAACACAAAAGGGGAACGATCACAGAGGAAGTGAATTCAGCATTGTTTTTTCCCAGTAAATGTGTTTGAACTCAGTTCCCACAAGTAGTTAGTAGTATTAATCCTTCTGAATCTCCACAGTGCCTCTGGAAAGATGCAAGAAGCTGCTAATGAAGCACTCTCCTTGGGCTTCCCTCTGCATAAAGATGGGGATTCATATTATATGTCCAAGACCTATCTGTTTTCTCCGGGTATTCAGCAACTAGGTCCTGGCTCCAGCATTCATGCACAGTAGAGTGGTAAAATTAAATTATTTCTTGCTAGCCAAAAAGTGCAATTTAGGGTTTTTGTAATTTGCTTTTTAACATGAAATAAAGCCCTCTTTCCTCTTTTCCTGCAGAAAAAAGTCATTTTACTAGCTGCTCCTGGCAGCTCCAGTCAGAACCACCTACATGACTCTGTTCTATCCCACATAATTTCATGAGCCATCAACAAAGTGCTGCTCCTCACTTTGTATCGGCGTAGTGACAGTGCTAATTGCAGCCAGGCAGCCCAAATATTCTGCCACCATGGCGTGGACAAGAGCACACAGATTTTTGAGGACTGACTCAGAGAAGAGGGGAGAGAGGTACTTCTATCTTCCCTGGAGGAAGAGTATTGCTTCAATCCGTTCCAGCCCATAAGGACATCTTCCCTGCACTTCATGCAAGCCAAAGCCGCGCACACTGCTAATGGCTACATGGAGGACATCAGAGAGCCTGAAGACATAGTTGTTGCTATGCGAGTCCAAAAAGCGTATCACAGATACCTCTTCCCTGCTTGATGAAAAGCAAATTTGGGAACAATCTTAGGCAACCTCAGTCCTCCTTCTTCTAAGCTTCCCACCTGTTCTTCTGACCTTGGCTCAGTACCCAAGCTCCCCTCACGCTCTGCTCACAGCTTGGGGGCCCACCCAAAGACAGGCAGATTGCGTGAGTATAAAACCCAGCTCAAATTGATCTACAGGGTGTTTTTCTGTGTGAACAAGACCTTGGTAAGAGAAAATACAAAAGCTCTACCTCCAGCTAACGCTGTACCAGAGGCAAACGCTACATGAGATGTCTTCATCCTTTTGCGTGTAATAAATATTCAAGCCACATGTCTTTAAGGCACTAGGTTAAGGTGCTTAACATTTGAGTACACATCATTGAAAAAGCAGGCTGGTACTTTAGTGCTAACTCATCTCTATTTTTAGTCTTAACACAGCTATAACATCCCTGGAAGCCTGACCACCCTGCTGTGATTAAATACCATGCTTGTACAGTGAACTGCTGCCTAGATTTTAGAGCAGGTACATTTATTTTAAATCTCTGATCAGCATAGTAAACCCTTATTTTCAGTCTAGGCTACTAAAACAGAAGAGCCATTCTTCTCCTTTTTCATATTTAACCATGCAAAGGAATTGTTAATGGTGATTTACATTTTTATTGGAATTAGTGGAAGGACTTGTATAAAGTTAATTGGGAGTTTTCATGCCTGTCACATCACTGAAAGTTGCTGGGACAATGAGGAAAAGTAATTTTGAAGTGATAAAATATTTCGAGTGGGCAAAGAGGAGTCTTCTAAAGATTTAAGATCTAAAATAGCCAGACAAAACAGACAGGTGATGAGCACTGGAAGGGGAACAGGGGATTCGAAAAGTGTGCTTATGGCACCACCTGAAGTATTTTTATTTCTGAATATCTGTATAAATGTTTTAAGTATTAAAGTACTTATTTATTACTTGTATTAAAGTACTTATTTATTATTTGTATTAAAGTAATTCATAGAAACCCCTGTATAAGACAAAGGCTCTTTGCAGATACAAAGCAAGACATGGGCTGGGCAGAAAGAACACAGTCCAAGTAGGCAGGACAGAACATTTTGACAGAAAGAAGTGTTGTCAGATACATTTTATAAGTGGGAGAAATGAAGGAGGGGAAGACTGGATGGGGCAGACCTCCAGGCTGAGGCTCTTCAACTGAGGTGTTCAGATGCAGGTTAGTAAATGTCAGCAAGGTACTCAAGCTCCCATTCCAGGTAATGGAGATCCAGCCAATGCAATCAGTGGAAACTGGGTGCAGCTCAGTATTGTAGTGTGTCCAGGATTGCCCTCTAAGTTGCATTGACCAGATCTCACCCTACTCCATTGCCTAGGCACAGTAATCCAATTTAGGTGCTCAGGTACCCTGTCTGTTCTTCACCTTCCTCTCAAGAAACTAAACAACCTCCTCCAGACCTTCTGCTACATCTGACAGGTATATACAGATGCCTGAGATGTACCTTAAATATGTCTCAGATGGTACCAGATAACTGTGGTTAGACAACTCCATTCTACTCCTCCTATGACTATCATGGAGGTTTCAATAGAAGTGTCATCCATGTATATATGTCTTAATTTGGAAATAAATTCCACCATTAGGGTTTCATTTGTGGTTTTACATTTTGAAACTGGGTGTTGGTCACATTAAATACTGTGATGTACAGATCATCTCCATATTCACGTGTCCCACCACATTCTGGCTGTTCTCTAACCACCGCTAAGCAACCAGAAGTCTCCTATCGATTCTGCACCATATCAGCCAACCCTGCACAGAAGTCTTACACCCTGTGGGGTGCTTCAAAGCAAGCAAAGGAATCATGCTGTGACTCAGCCATTTTGGGAGTAAAGTTCAGCTGCCCAAACACACCCTCTGGAGTCACTCTGGGCGCTGCGTGTTATCCTGCTGCTGCTCCAGAACAGTGCAGTTCCTCTGCCATTCAGACTTGGTACAACACATGTTTCCTGCCTGTAGTAACAGTCTGTCCACGCTCTTACCCCACAGTCATTTAAACAAACCTGAATTTTACTGAAGACAAAATGCAATGAATTAAGAGGGCACGCACAGACAGCTACCAGAGCTCCAATGACTTGCAATAATTCATTATGCAGTGCTAAGTCTGACCATCCCCATCTCCTCCAAAACAGCCAACTGGTCCAGCCCAAATGGCTGGATCTCCTTGGCCTCTGCACTGAGTCTGGCCCCATCCACTCTCCAGTTTGGCAGAAACCCTACAAAATGGCAGGCTGTGAGAAAAAAAAAGCCTGTGCGTGGCTGGGAAATTTATGGCTATCACGTCAGAGACTGTCTATGTAGTAAGCTGGGACTCGTGTGCTTTCTGCTACCAACGGACTAAACATCGAGCACACAGCTGGTGTGTGTTATTGCGGCTTGTTACAGCCGAAAGTTTTCCCTTTTCTTTTCCATCTAGTCCTTTTGTTTGTGTCAGCCACCTTTTATGTCTCATCCATCGAGAAAAAGGCATCTCAGAGTAGGCACAACCATTTGCTTTGTATTTGTACAATTGTCATGACTGCAGATGAGATGTCTGAACACTAACTCTCTGTATATATCAGTTACTCCTGGTGGTTCCTCCAGGCACTGTCCAACCACAAGTATCTACATATTAATGCACACTAAACAAAGTTTTAGGACTGGAAAAAGGACTTTAAAAAAACAGTTCTCCTTTTTTGTAGTTGCTCTACCTACTCCTTTGCTCTGAAACCTCTAAAACACAAGGCAGCTCCAGTGCTGATGGGAGGGTGACCTGTATGAAGGGAACCCTCTCCTTTCCTCACGCTACTGCAGACGTTCAAGTCAAGTGTATAATCCAGCAACGTTAGGGGCAATTGGGAGGCCAAAAACAGTCCAAAAAGTAATAAAACCATCTGATTTTGCAGTTGCAAGATAGCAATCACAGTAAAATACTGGCCTAGTCATATTCGCTTGGCAGAAGCTTTGCCCCTAGTGTGTCTGCATTACAAGCAAATGGTTGGTAATGATTTGTGTGCATGCAACACTTCTAAGTAATTAAAACAAACCTCTTTCTGCTGCAGAATGCAAATGTGCCAACAAACTAACCCAACCAGGCCAGCTTTGTCTAGGCTCAGTAAATTCACTGCAGTGAACATTCCCTTGGAGTCGCCAATTGCAAGGCAACAGCTCTAGGAAGCCAGCTGGACATCCACTTCTTTAAAGACAAGTAACTCTCCTGCTGAGATAGCACTGTGTGTTGCCTACCCTGGCTTGAGTGCTTGAAATATCATACTAGCAAGTTTTATACAAATTTTATACATCAGTTATTGTTTCCAGGGGAAATGGCAATTGTGGCATGAATTGATGTAGCAGCAGAACTTCATACATTGCTATTCAACATCTTTCTCTCTGAACTGACAAAATCTCAAAATCTTCTCCACCGAAAGAAGGACTGACAAAATTAAGACATCACTTCCAATGATCAGAACACAAAGCTTGTGATTTTTCACCTTCTTGGTGAGAGGATCCCACTCCACTATAAGGGATTGTATCACTTCGACTGGAACTACATAGAACTTGTGACAAGGTGAGGGCAACCATGAAAGGCAACAGTAGATGTTTTCATTATTGGCTTCTGCCACCTGACACAGAAGGTAAACCACTGCTGTTAGCATCTGCCTTAGGAGAGGGTAACAGCTGATATCAGTATTTCAGACATCACCTAGAGATATAAGTAGTTCTTCCATTTGAGTAATTTGAATAAGGTCAGTGTGGGAGGTAGGAAGACACGATGTTTCCCAGGTGAGGAGTTTGACCCCTAGAAGAAGTGGAAGGACAAAGAGTGTTCATGTGTGTGCTTGTGTGACGGGTATTTTGAAAGTAACTTCGAACTGGCTTTTTGGTCACAGCTAAGAAGAAAACCCTCACAGACAAACAACTCCCTACAGAAATTAAATAGAAAGCTTTCATCTGCGTGGCATGGCAGGAACCATAAAACATTTAATGATCTTTGCTAAGAATCACTGTTTCTTTACATAAGAAAGAAGCGTTTTCCTTTTCCTTGGTATATGCTATTGATCTCGCCCCTTGTCTCTTTGCCCAATTTGGCATGCATTTGAAATTGTTCATTCATGTGTCTCAGAAGCTTTGATGTCAGTACGGTTTTGAGGAAATTGCAAAATGCTGTTGTAAGTGCATTTTCTGTATTATGGTAATTGACTATAATATACCGAAGGATAATATTAAAGGAAAATATCCTGTGCACACTTGCAGACTTGTGCAGAACTCAGCACTCAGATTAGCATAAGAAAAAAATGTGTTTTTATAGTAAATGTGATACAGGACAGTCAGTTGATCCAAAAATAATTTCTTAAAATATGTGTATAAACTTCTATTTCTCCTAAATACAAATGCAAGTAAAAATTAGGTAGCAACAGCTTTGTAACTTTAAGAAACGTGGACAGAAAGTAAAAGAATGATTTTTCTTAACCTTAGATGAAACTTTCACCTTTGAACTCTTCTAACACACATCTCTAGCAAGCATTCTCTGATGAACCTGCTGTCATTGTCAACTCACTTCTACTGCCAAGGAAATCACTTGCAAAAGTAATTTAAATGTCGAATAGTTATCAAGGTTATTATAAAACTACAGGAATTAAGCGAAAGCACTGTCTTTATTTTCCTCTCTGCAGCAGAATTTCTCACATCTCCCTCTATAGCTCCCCATTTATTCACACATTTTCCCTTAGATATGGCAAGATTTATTTCAACTAACTACAGCCATCAAAAAGCTAGGCTTGGCTTTCTAAGATTGCCCTTTAAGCTCATGCTATTTTCAACAGAGAAGGACTTAAAAAAAGAAAACACACTTCAGAAGATAATTCATCCTGTAGTTTTGAGCTTGTCTGGAGGTTCTAGCAGGGGAGCGCAGCTACCGTATACCCTTGACCGATGAACGATACGTCTCTATCGGGGAAGGTCGTCCTTTTCGACTGAGCATGCAGCTTCAGGAGGGACGCACATGGATCGGTGAGGGAGGAAGGGGACACCCGCCTAGCCAGCCAGATCAGCCGAATCAACCCTGGCGATCAATGGGGTGACAGATCTTGCAGCCAGATCGCCCTCACATCCGAGGCGATGCCGCCCTCACATCCAATGCCTCAACAGAGGCATTTATATGCCTCTGTTTTGGTGGGATGAATTGCCCTTTGAAATTGCTGATTCCTTTGCATTGACTACAGGGTGAACATAGAAAACTCTCTTAAACCATAGATCTACCTCCTAAATGGTTAAATGAATTCTAATCTCTGTCTTTCTCTCTATTCGGGTCCCCACACTATGTGCTGCTTGGCTTATTCCCTCATGTCTCCACCAATTATCTATCCACTTAGGAACCGATCTCCTGGGTAATCAGTTCCAGTCCTCAATCATGGCAGGAAGTCATGTCATATCACCCCAGTCACGCATTTGTCAAACACCCTCTTAAAAATAGTTATGTGATCTGTACCCACTACTCCAAGTGAACAGCTCATCTGCATTAATCTTCTTACTCCAAGGCTTCTTCTAATTCCCTGCCTAACCATATTTATGATCAGTTTATACCCCATTTGTTCTTTAGCTTCTATCTCTTCCTGGAATTTACCTGCTTGTAGATATTTATAAGCAATAATTACATCCTCTGCTAGCTTTCATTTTGCTAGTCTGAAGAAAGCAAGCTTTTATTTTTTTTTTTTTTTTAAGGTAGTTTCTCTATTCTTCCATTCTAGTAACCTTGTTCTTATTTTAATATCTCTCTTGAATAATGTAGATGAGAGGTGTACATTGTATTCCAGGTCTGTTACAACGGCATTAAAATTTCCCTCTTTATATGGAGAAATCCCACCTAAAATACCCCAGTGAGCTTTCTCCTGACAGCCTTGCTCTGGTGGGTCACAGCCATTGTGAGCCAGCTCATGTGTCTCTATCTTTTCTTTTTTTTTTTTTTTTTTTCTGCTGAGAAGACTTCATCTTATAACAGACCTTTAAAACTTCTAAACTTTCCTCCAAATTTCATCCTACGGTAGTTTTTCCAGATTTTGTAGCCAGAAACTCCTTTTCAATGTTAATCCAATACTCTTCTACCTTGATAACGAATCCCAAATTTTTTGTCATCACTTACTTCTGCTGATATGGTCTTATTTTTGAGCCAATATCCTTGGTGAAAACAATAGATGACATGAGCTGCAAGAATTATCTTTGAATAACTAATAGATAAATTCATAGCAATGTTTTTACAAAATACTAAGTTAATTATATATTGAATTTTTAAGACGTGAACTTTAATGTGGAGCCTATAGCCACTTAGAAAGGGTATCTGGGGTTTTTAAATGTCATACTAGGGGAAAGAGTTCATATATACGACATATGAACTCTGGTCTCTCTAGCGCGTGACACTTCTCAGTTCATTTAGTTGGGAAGATTTTTGTTGAAATGTTGCTGTGTTCTGGTGACTAGAACAAGAAAGAATGAATAAATTTTTCACTAGTCACCTAGAAGAAGACTGGATAGATATCTTTTGGAGGCAAATAATAACAGTCTGCTAACCTAGACCACACACTTGGCCTCATACTTCCCTTAATTTCACCAAAAGACTTCCTGAACAAAAAGAACTACCTTCACGTTATTTATTCATAATCCTACCATTGCCTTCTTTTATCATCAGTAAGTTGTCTCTGAATTCCACTCATTTTTAATATCTCTTGAACAATTTAAACCTCCTAATTCTCTTATTAATTTTAAATTATAAGAACTGCGACAACCCATTCAGGTAGAAGAGCTGACTGCCTTCCTTTGCATTTCAAATGTTGCTAAGTTCTTCACTTCCAAAATAATTCCATATAGGGAATCTAGTCTTGTAAACAACTTTATACTAGTGCTAAATCTGTCCCAGTTGGCCTACAGGAAATAAAGTATCATGGAATCACAGGATAATTTGGGTCAAAAGGGACCTCTGAAGGTCCCTCATCCAACCTCCTGCTCAAAGGTGGTTAGACTAGACAAGGTTGTTCAGAGCCATGTCCAGTCAAGATTTGAACGTTTCCAAGGATCTTTTACACGGCCATGGGACCTGTGAAATGCCCTACTCACTGGATCTTAAATAAAAGCATTGCCATTAGCTAAAAAAAAAACCAAACACGCCCCCCCCCCCATATATTTGTAGAAATGTAGAGAATGCTAAGACATAGAATGTCTAGCTGTCTGCCTGAATATGACAAATACATATGTACATATCACACACGTTATGTATATATGTATATAAAAATTTAAGAAAGAGAATTTGGTGCTAAAGATGAGGAAGAAAAAAATGAATCACTGCTACTCTGCATCTAAAACATATTTTGCAAACTCGACCGAGTTAAAACAGATATGCCACTTCCTAAATGTGCATGCACCAGAACCGTGAATCTCTCTCCCTTGTGTTGCATTAAGTATGGGCTTTTTTATGACCTTTTTTTTAAGTCTTCATTTTACCTTTCATTAAACATTACAAAATGTGTCTCATCAGAAAGCATTGTTTTTTATGGCAACATTTCAAGCTCAGTAACTGAGGAGACTTTATTCCGCATCTGAATATGATCTTCATTTTTCTTTTAATGAACTATTTTTATAGCACAAGTGCATAAACAAATAAGAAAATGAGTGAGTAAAGCTGCTTAAGGTGCTTTTATAGGAACAAGCTTAATTAATATCCAGCTTTCAAGAGAGGTAATTTGGAATCTGTGTAACTGTTTTATTTGCAGGCATTAAGAAGAAGCTATAGGGCAATTAGCAAGACCTTGGTTCTGGAAAGCTAGTTTGAAGCCTATTGCATCAGTTTGAAATTGAGCCTTCCATCAAATACTGCTTCCATGCAGCTGTTCAAGGGAAAGCTCATCAAAGTTTTATCAGGAGGAGAAACCTGGCTATGCAACTCAAGTGAGAAGATGAGTGGTTTACTAAACAGTTTTGGCTGACCCTTGGGAGTTATTAAACCACAGCATCTCTGAATGTTGGGCCTGGGACTCAAGTCTTTCCTTTCCATCAGACAGTCATAAAATTAGCCATTTTGCAACAGCAGCAACAATGAAAAAAACCTACCAAAAACCCATCTACAAAATCTGCCTGCTTAGCTTAAAGCCGATAATTCCACATATCCCTGCTGTCTAACTCTACTGTCTTTTGAGTGTCTTGCCTTCCTTGTGTGAGCAGACAGAGTAAGGAGGAGGAGGTGTACAGTTTCTAACATTGTTATAATCTTGACTGAGACTGAGCTGAGTTCTGCTGTGGTAAACAAAACCTGCTGTGGCTTTCTCCTGAGTATCCCAACCAGACTGTTCCTTAACAGCCCTACGGACTACATCTATCTCCTATATAATTTCTAGGTCAAACAAAGGAGGCATTTTTTCCTTTGTTTTGCAGAATTTCTCTGCTGACAGCATCTGATTCACTGTAACACATTCCTCTCTCTTAATAGGAAGGGTTTCTTTGAGTAACTTTAAGTCCCATTTGTTTCATTATGCTGTGGAGAAGGAGGGTCATTAGTACTCCGAAGAGCAGCTTTGACTGTCGTGGTCTTTAGCTTTTCTCTCCAAGCACTGTTCATCATCAAGAACAGTCATTCCACTGAATTATTACTTTCTATTATACATAAGCTACTTCTACTTGGCATCAGAATATCTAATTTTTTTCCAATAACTAAAAATCTAACTGATCAAATGAAAACACTAAGGCATTTCAATTATTTGAAAAGAATAGCCATGGATGCCTCTAAAATCCGGGCTGTACCAATCAAATAATGATGCATGATGACTTCAAAGATATGACCGCGTTAGCTTACATAGGAAGCAAATATTTTCAGGCTTAATTACTGATACTTTTTAACAAACTTGGCAGCAAATCCAATTTTAACAATAACTAACTGCACAGTCATTAATCCTGGAAGTTAAGCCAAATGTAGTCTTCCATACTGAGGACATCTGTGATTGTCTCCTTTGGAATTTGTTCTCTGTGCATCTTATATAAGTGTAGGAGAAATCTTCCAACACTGATTCTTTTGTTTTATTTACAGCACATGAGAAAGCAGGCTTGGAAACCTGTCAACTAAAGTTTAGAGGGCACAGAGAAGGGGAAAAATAAATTCTAAAAATAGTTCTGATTAACTTGTTTCACTGAAAAAAAGAATAGAAAAAAGAATAATCCTTGTAGTCTTCATTTGTACATGCATAGAAGATAGAAACACGCAGAATGCAGTCAGACCAAAAAGCGCCTAACAAAGATTTATTTATTGGTGGACGCTGAAGTTTACTCAGGGCAATGGGAGTCTCCATTCTCTTCTCCTTGCAGTTAAAAGAAGCCCATTCCCAAAATCCTGTTTCTTTCCCCAAAGTTACACAAATCCTCTTCCAAGGAAACCCCCTGATCATGGCTTCCTTGAACCCAGGTCCTGGCTTACGTATATCAGTACATACTGATCTATTTGGATATTTTAGTTCTGAAAGAGAAGAGTATCCTCCGATTTCATGCTGGCTCACCTTGCCTTCATCACGCTTCACTTAATGGTGAAGCAAAGGAATATTTTTAGTTACTGGGGAAACGAATAGTGAAAGAATATGCAAGATTTCCACACTATTCCTTCCTGAGTTAATGCCTAAATGCTTCTCAGAAGGATGTATAGATCAAGGCTTCCCACTTACACTTCTGCTTTTATATCTTCTATTTACTACAGTATATATAGTTATTGCCACTGAAAAAAGTGCGAGGCATCTAACTTCAAATGGTGCCCTTAAATGGTGCTGACAGTGTACTTTACGTGCAAAAACCACAAAGCGGAACAAATAAAAAGAGCTGTTGTAAGACTAGCTAAAGAGGTTCAGGTACTTGCCATAATCATTTTGCAGCTGGAGATAAGCCTGAAAGAACATTAAAGTTTCACAGCAGAGATGTGATGTGGAGTTGATCATGTCAAAAGGTTAAAAACCTTTTTTTGCTTATGCTTCTGGAGAGTAGATTGTGAGATACGTATAAATCATTCATATTCTATTAAAATAGAGGTCTGATTCACTTTTTGAGAATTTCAACAGATTACCATACTAAAGTACACTTTCTGTCCAGATTCCACTCTTCAGCTATCTGTCTTCTTTACTCTATTTCATCCTCTTCAATATGATTTCCACATCAGTTTTGAAAGCTCAGCACTTTGCAACTTTCATTTTCTGGCGCTATTATTTCTTTCTTCTTTTCAAATAACTGTCAAAACATACTTCTTCACTTCTGAAAGCCTTTCCCTTTTTTTGTGACAAAAATTCAACACCAACTGGTTTTGGTAAAAGAGTGCAAAAGTACTACAGAAATCAGATTCTTTTAATAATTCAATAATTTTAAAATTCTTCGAACAAACATATATTTGATGTTGCAGATTATTGCCACTATGAAATCATGATGTCAAAAGCATTCATGTCATTTATTAATGAAAAGTAACAAAACTAGATTACATCACGGCAGCCCTTAAAAAAGTGATAATTTGGAATATTAAAGAAACTTACTTTAGATTGAGTTAAATTGGGAATTAACAATATTGAGAAGGTACCATTTTAAAGAAATTCAGAGCATGATGTTGGAAAGTCAGGGACCTGGTTCTAATTCTGGTATTCTGGGAAACATTTCTTGGGGAAAAGTTGGATCTGTTCAGGCTCATCTTTACATTATGTTAAGCCTAATTTAAGTCATCTGAGTAAAGATGACCACATGTTTTATTGCTTTGAACCTTGGATCTTCGAGCACATTCACTTGTAAAGATTATACATTTCTGCGGTGTCACATATTACAGTAACGAAAAATGCCAGTATTGTACATGGGCATAATATGAATGCAGAGAAAAATTCTATTGCATAAAGTGTCTGTCATTATTCATACTGAACATTGAAGTTATTTCTAGCGTGGGTCAGGCCTACCTTTTTAAATATTTTACTGCATACATTTGGCTAAGTAAAATATTCATGAATATATTTCAGAATAATTGAATCTAATTTAGATTCTAATTTAGAGCTCTTCTATTCAACAGGTCGCACTCTTCATATTCTGCATAGTTGTGAATTGGAGAACTGTTTCCCGCGCTGGAAAACACTTTTGAATGTTAAACAGATTGTACAGAAGAAGTACTACTCATTATTTTCCTACGAATATATCTCAAGCATCCAAGCAGGATGCAAAAAAACAGGCCACGTGAGCTAACACATACGATGAATAGTGATGATTTGAAGTAAACAGTTTGCAAACAGTGCACAGATTGAAAAGTTTTTGTCAACAGTATTTAGCAAGAGCTTATAAATAACACACATATTCATGAAAGTCGGGAAACATTTCTGAATTAAAATGAGACTTAAGCACGTGAAGGTTTTGGGCTGGTATCTCCTCCTTACTGTGTCGTACCTTTAACTGTGCTGGATCTCTGATTCTCAAGGTGGTGCTTGGTGTAGCAGCTGAATGTAATAAATTCATGCCAAAGGTGGAATTTCTTTTCATTTATAATATGTGGGAAGTGAGAGTGTACAATGCAGGATACTCTCATATCTGGTATCTAGCATCACATTTCTTGCAATGGAAAGCATATGGACTTTCTAAGCCCCAACAAAAGGAAACAAATCAGAGGAAAGACCAGCACGCGTTACAGGTCCATGTAGCCTGGCTTTTCTCAGGCTACACAAACTTGGAGGCAATGCCAGGTGCCAGCCATGATAGCACTGCTACAGGCAGCAATTCTGGGTACATACAAACCTCCTCCAATTTTAAGGATTACTCCATTGCTTGAAACAGACCACTGAGATTGAAAAATCACAGAATCATAGAATCATAGAATGGTTTAGGTTGCAAGGGACCTTAAAGGTCATCTGGTCCCATCCCCCTGCCATGGGCAGGGACACCTCCCACGAGACCAGGCTGCTCAAAGCCCCATCCAACCTGGCCTTGAATGTTTCCAGGGATGGAGCAGCCACAGCTTCTCTGGACAACACGGTCCAGTGCTTCACCACCCTCATAGTGAAAAATTTCTACCTAATATCTAATCTAAATCTCCCCTCTTCCAGTTTAAAACTGTTACCCCTCATCCTATTGCTACACTACCTGATAAAGAGTTCCTCCCCATCTTTCTTGTAGGCCCCTTTAGATACTGGAAGGCTGCTATTAGGTCTACCTGGAGCCTTCTCTCCTCCAGGCTGAACAATCCCAACTCTCTCAGCCTGTTTTCATAGGAGATGAAGGCAAACGGCATCCTGAGATACCACAGGACATAAGCGGTGGTATTTCTTTCATGTTTAATTCTGCTGCACTCCCCGCCAAGACTCAGTGCTGAGGAAGCAGGATCGGGCCAATGCACTGACTCTACCACCATGGACAAGCTGGGAAGCAACTAGGCGCTGTTCAAAAGCTGCATTAAACAGCTCATTTCAGCAGTTTGCCAGCTTGACTTTTGTTTCAAGGTGAAAGCAATGAATTGGGCTCTGTCAGCACTGCCTTCAGTTTGGTCTCACAGCGATGTGGGGACTGATGTGGCAATGGGAACACTAGCACTAAAACTGGTAAAGCGTTCAAGGACTTCTAAGGTTGTCAGAGCTTGCATCTAGAGCCTCAATTATTTCTTGCTGTTTAGCTGATCAGAAAATCCTCCAATTTTTACATAGATTTTGATGATATCACAAACTGTAAATGTGTACTATCAATTTACATACCTAAGCATTCGTTATGTTTCCTTTTTTTTTTTAGTTTTTTTTTTAAAAGTCTGATTCATCTCTGAGACTGGCACAGCATTTGAGTTGGATGAAATGAAGAAGTTCCCCAGGAAGATATGAATAACCCCCCTGCCTTCTCTCATTGTACAAGATCAGCAACTATTTCTGCTGCTCCTCACTCAGAATGATGCCAAGAAATGACAATGCAACCATCCATCCACTGCAACAGACATTTTGTAGAAATAGAAAATGGGTCTCTCCTCAAACATTACAGTAAAACAGATTGAATTGCCAATATGTATATCTGGACTAGGAAGATCCTGTCAACCTCAAGGTGGTTCAGTGCTGCCTAGGGACAGGACAACCACAATGGCCACAAACTGGAACACAGGAAATTCCACCTCAACATGAGGAGGAACTTCTTTCCTTTGAGGGTGGCAGAACGCTGGAACAGGCTGCCCAGAGAGGTGGTGGAGTCTCCTTCTCTGCAGATATTCAAAACCCACCTGTCCAAGCTGCTCTAGGTGACCCTGCTTTGGCAGGGGGGTTGGACTAGAGGATCTCCGAAGGTTCCTTCCAAAACCTACCATTCTGTGATTCTGTGATTCTGTGAAACAGGAGTATTCAGCATTTTAGCCATCCTCATCTGCCTCCCTAAATTTCTGTTACATTTTCACCTGGATAAAAAAATCTGCTTATGCAATGTCTGCTATGTGAGAAGGAGATCAAAGAGCAAAGTCCCACCTCAAGGTTATATCCCAAATTCAACCATCAGGAAGGTTTTTGACCTCACATGTGATGAACAGTACTTTATCACTCATTAATTTCTTCACAAAGGCAGCAAACGAACTCTAGAAAAGCTCCAAGTTTTAATCAACGTACAGAATTTGCCTACGGCAACAGAAGGAGTCGGTGTCAAAGCTAGGATAAGAGCAAGGAAGCATATCTGTGAAAAAATTAGTAGAATTTTTTTTTAACACAAATTTGCCATAAAAATTCTCCAAGCACTTAGCAGGAAACTTTGAATTGATTCATTTCTCTGCAGTCTAGAGCACAAATGGTACAACAAGGTTGCCATAAAATTGCCTTAATGCATTCAATAGACCTGGTTGTGGTCGTCTCTCTCTGCATGTGAGGATGTTTATTTGCCTCAGGGCATCTCATATTACTGTTGGTCTCATGTTCTTGAGGCTTCAAATCATTATTTATGAAACATTCTTCAATTTAAAATGAAAATTTGCAGAGAAAATCATACACTTGATGAATACCCCCTGCTTCCAGAAACACCTTCAAAATGTTTATATATATATACATTTCCAGGTGATAGGAATTAACCTGGCCTCTGCTAAACTGGTTGATTTAAAATGCATAAAACATCACAGGAGCTCAGGAGAGAGCAAGTTAATGAATGTGGTGTTATATGCTCAGATTCCTTCTTCATCAATATTTATTTGCTTCCTCTACCCCGCCTTCTATGACTAAAAGACTTTTACAAGTCTTTCCTCATTTTAAAGATGACTCTGAACCAAACTCCCACTCCAAATGAGAGTCTACTGCTTCTAGTAATACCAATTTAGCTTATACAGAGTGGCTGGAACAAATCAAATCTTCACGTATGGTGTCAAAGGATCCATTAGGAATTGTTTCTTTAATTTTGTTGCTATGGAAACACTTGAACTTCTCCCCCTGAATTAGCAGACTTCACACCACAATCATTTCTTGGGTATGTGGAAGCTTCTGATCTTCAACACCAGTGAGCTGCCTAGACCTGTCCCCCTCTTATCCTCACCTACCTGGGGCATGGCCACCTCCATCTTCGTGTTTAGAAATAAGACATCCTTCAGGCTAAGAAGGTTGCCTTGATAAAACTGCAATTAGATGCTGCAGTTGCTGGCGCTGTTTCATGCTAGCCTAACAGAATGTTCCATTTTTGCCATTGCAAGCACCATAGTGCTTTATGTGAGAGGAGGTCCATGCATTTATGATGATTCACATATCCCTGGAGCCCATATGGCAACTTGCAGTTCAATGATTGGCTTATTTTTTCATGACATTGCCACTGATTTTGGGGTCCACGGTGAAATTTCTTCTGTGATAGTTTCCCATCAAGACAGCTCAAGTTAGAAGAACAGTTCTTACATGTTCTGCCCCATATGGTTTATGGCATTTGGTGGACTGAAGCTTCAGTTAACCTTCCCCACACACAGTTGCACAAGGGCTGGTGTCTGCCAGCCTCGATCCATGTGCCCAAGCCCCACCTATGGCCTTGGGCTCAATGCTTCCCTTGGGCTGAATCCAGGCTTTCAGACACATCAAGCTGGTAGAAAACACTAAGCCCAAGGGCTTAAGTGGGACCAAGGCCACCTAAATCAGACCAGTGCCTTTCCAGACAGATGTTAAGAGGACAACGTCTCTTGTTTCCTACCCAGTGCCCAGGGAGGATCTTGACACCCAGTGTCCCCCTCTTCTTCTGGGAGCACACCAGGAACTTCCTAAGCTGAGAAACTTGGAGCACAAGTCATGCCCCAAACAGGATACCCACCCCACCTGCTTCCAAGCAGAAATTAAATAACCCCTGTAGTCCATAAAAAGATGTTTCCCTTAGGTTTTGTTTATATTACACACCAGGTTTTTTTGCTGCTTCTAGTTTCAGGATTGTAAAAAACTCTTGTCCTGGAAAAGGCTTCCCCAGCAGAGTGAAACCTCAGACTGAAAACAATTTTCAGATCTTTCGCCATTCAGTGATCTGGAGCATTCAGCAATGTGGAACGTTACAGTTTGTCACCATTACCAGAGGATTTATTAATTGACTTTTCTGACAAGGTTACCTAGTGGTTACGGCCACCTTGTAATGGAGGTGTCAGTTCTTACACTGTAGAGAGTAATGATAGACCTTTTTGAATGCCTGTGTCTGAATGAAGGACAGTTTGACAGACCTTCACTCCAAGTAGCTTCAGGTTTATGAAAGCAGAGGTCATTCAGAGTCTGTCAAGGAACCAGCTGAACTTAAAGCTCTGGGATGCTGTCGCTGTGAATTAACCGAGTTGTCTCAAGCAAAATCACACTATTTCCAATGATATATATCATGGAGAACAAAATAGAGACATTTCAACCCTAAAATAAACTGCAGAACTTTCCCTTGTTTTATAGGTAAGCTTTTTGGTTCCAAGATTTTCATCTTCTGTCCATCTTCAGAATCTTCAGATGCGTAACAAAAAAAAAAAGGGTAACTTTCTCACTAAAAGATAAGTTCTTTCCACTGTTAAAATATTAAACACGTAACCGATGACTGAAAAAAGACTAATTTCTCCCATAGCGTCTGCTGTACAGCAATCCCTTCAAACAGTTTGAAATACATCAAGAAAAAAAAAATGAAAGAAAGGAAATTTAAAATACTTCAAGTGAAAAAGTCAAATGACTTTTCTTCTATGAAAATTTCCCTTTATTCCTCTCACATGCACAGAGATGCTTCAGAGGGAAGTCTTTGGTTCAACGAGTCACTTGCTAGCACCAGCAATCTCTCTTAAGGCAAGAAAAAAATCATTCCACTTTGGGATTTTAGGTCAAGAGGTTTTTATTTTTTTAAAAATTATTCCCATGAGTTCTTTTGATGAAAACAAAGGAGTGGAGGGAAAAAAAGTAAAAGAGAAGCCATGCAAACTTTTGTCTGATCCTCACTCGTGCACTTGTGTCTCAGCTTAGCCTGACATCTGACTGCCATGCCTTGATGCTAGTACTCCTGCTGGCCCTAGGCTGTTTGGTTTTGGGTAACTTCCCAAGCACATTGTGCCAGTTTTGTCCTTGAATTGGATTACTTCCAAAGCCAGATGAGACAGAGCCTGGAAACTGTCAGACACCTGTGAGTTGGAGCCCTTCTTCATGGATTTTCTTTCAAGCTACTAAGGCTGGTCACACTTACCTGCATTATCTCCTCTGTCTGGTTTGTTTCTTGAGTAGTTCCAGAGCCCCTGGGTGATGCTTTATTCTTTAAAGGAGAAGGAAATGCTGCCTTCTCTCCCAGCTAGGGATCACAAGTCTTCAGGCAATATTTAAAAGCACAATGATGTCAATTTGGGCTGAGTTCCTCATCTGCTTTTTGAAGGTCACAGTAGCACCTTGTTCTATCTTTGATATCTCCAAGAACTCCACAAAAACCAACCATCTGAGGTATTCACACTGGGAGGGTTACACAGGAGCAAAAGTCCTCAGAGGAGCGGCTTCTCCTGTCACTGCAATGCTGCAGCTTCAGGAGGAATTCACAAGTGTCCTTCCTGATCAGAGCTGCTGTTTCAGGTTGGTATCATCCAAAGAGGGGTCCCCAGTCTGGAGTGTATGCTTCTGGCCCGGATCCTGGTTGTGTACGTCGCCGTCACTTTGGAAGCAGAGAGGAGAGGCCAACTGGGCTGAGTGAGGAACCAAAGGGGGACAACCCCCCTTTTCCTCTCATTGCTTCAGCTGCAACTAGAGCCTGCACTGCCCTTTACTGCTGAGGAGTCCGTCTCTATAACCTGGCTCTGTAACGTTTTTCCCCAAGGAAACATCACTGTTCATATTCCTAGACAGGGCATTTCACTGGTGCTTGAACTAGCCACAGGTGTTACTTTTATGATACAGAAGTGGTGTGATAGAGGAGCAAGAAAAAAAGCTGAGCCATTGGTAAGGAATTTTCTTCTTCCAAAGATGAACTCTAGAGAGCACTCCTGTGATTACCAGTTTTCTGAAAAAGAGATGAATATGATGTACTGGAATCTGCAGCTCCCTCCACTCCACTTTGCATTTCCCTTCCAGCTCTGTAAATCAAGCCATTTATTCTCTAAGATCATCAAATTTTAATTCTTTTAATAACCAAATTACCAGCAAAACTAAATGTGACAGGTCCATTTCCAACCCTTTTAATGATCCTCCCATTTTGCCATCCACAGTTGCCTGCCTTTATCACTTTCTCCCTTGTGCCTTGGCTCTGACACCTACAATCCCCAAAGGCTTTATTTATGTTAATTAACAAGGAAGTTTCCTTCCAAGTGAATAGCCAGATTACCTGACTCTTGATTTAATGGCAGAGTCAGCTTTATATACTGTGATTTACTGTTAAAAAGTATGAACCAAGAGAAAACTGGTCTTCTGAAGTGCTCGAGCAGACAGCAGTAACTCTCCAAGCTGGGGTATTTCGGCTCTGGCTGGTGTCCCACACTTGAGGCAGATATGCAGTTTTGCAGTCACACATTTACTTTTCCCATTTATTTGCAGATTTCCTCTGCAGCCCCAGCTCTCTGCACGTGCCTGGTAGGATGATTGCTCTCTTTGTGGCATTGCTCATCCTTCACCTCTGGGCAGCAACTTGAGGATGAAGCTTGCCCCAGAGACACCATGTGAAATAAAGTCGTGCTGTAGGTGGTGCGGTGTGTTTGCAACACGGGCAAGAGAAGGCAGCTTGACAAAGTCACTTACAGTGGATTTTATAGAGGGAGATTTTACAGATTTAGCAAAGCCTGCCTCTCTCGTGGCCCAGGGTATTTGCTGGAGAAGCGTGCTATTTGCATGAGTGCTTCAGAGGGCTAGAGGTGGGGGGAGGATCTGAACAATCAAACGGGAGGCTCAGAAGTAGGTTGAAAGCTGAAGATACACATTTAAGGTCTCCACAAAGACTCAACACGCACAAATCCAGGCACTGCAATTAAGTCAGCATGCACAGTTACTCATCCATTAGTCACTCACTGGCTTCTCCAAATACATCATGGCTGGAAGTCCCTTCATTCCCTTTATATAGGAAACTACCCATTACTGATGCATGTGCAAGATTTTAATGCCACCTTCTACAGCTCTACACATTAAACCACTCACCATGGCATCCTTTTCATTCGGCAGGCCAGTGAAGGTAGAGGCCTTTATTTGGTTGGACCCATTTTTAGGACATGAGACCCTTCCGATACATGTGTAACCCTGACATTTCCATCTCATCCCTCTGTGTCCCCAGCATAGCCAGCTGCCAGCACTGAACAATAGCTCATTGAATCGTCTGTAGGAACAACCTCCATTAACACCGACAACTGGAAGTAAAGGTCTAGCAAATCAGATAGGAACATTGTGAAGGTTAATGTACATGACAACGTGTGTGCTCACTTCCCTCATCTTGCACCCCAGGACCAAAGCTGCCTTGATGAACCTCCAGCACAGCATGAGAACTCGGTTGCAGGGTTCTCTGTTAGTGAACACTGGTCAGAGATCTGATACGTTCATGAGTGCTATTTATGATACTGTTACAGACAGTATCGTTGTTCCTTTTTCCCTTGCTCCACTTGTATTCCTTCATACATACGTGAGAATTTCTATGAGAGGCAGTTTTGGAGCCATCGTTGGTCGTAGGGAGTACAGGGACCATTACAATGGAGACCATAATAAGTCCTTACCAGAGAAGGAGGCATGCAAGAATACTGTATGCGCCCAGGAAATTCCAGCACACACATCTGCAACACATACCAGGAATGGGTGGAAAAGCTAAAATATCAGAGATATGGTCATCCTGAACATTGCTTGCTTGACTAACAGCTAACATTACCTTCATCCATAATATCTGCCTAGCAACAACAGAGGTTCCAGCTTCTCCTAGCGGTAAATCCCAGCACAAGCTGTGCTTTTCTGGGTATCTCACAGAAAGGTCATTGCCAGTGGACACACAATGGGCAATAGTGATTCTGAACATTTTACCAACCTCTCTTAGAAATGCTGCATAAGTCAAACAATGACCTGTTTAGCTGTGCTGTGCCCCTGAATGAGAAGAGCATCAACAAACTGGAGCATCAGTACCAGGAATAACAGAACAACTTTTTAATGATTTATGATTCCAGCTAGCAAACTTGCTAGCCAGATGGATCTGCAACTGAAAAAAACAAGGCTGACCTGAGGCTACAGAACCTATGTCAGCACACTGCAGAGGTTTTACTGGAGATTGATTGCGTTACCTCATTGCCACATAATCACCTTATTTTAAATGTTAAGATTTTTTTTTTTATTATTATTGTTATTATCACTTAAGCCAGACACTCTCTGTTCACTCTCTCACCTGGCGCTGCTATATCAGCTTTCAGAGTTAAATTCTTCTAATAAGTTGCTGCAAGATATTAAGCTCTATTCTGCATTTTTGCTACTGAGAACAGCAGGTAAAATTTGCAAAGTCATGGGAGACGGATAGCAGACTGAAAAGACAAATGAGGAGCAAACTCCCTCTAACCAACTAGAATTGTACCCGCAGCTTAGAAGATATATTGTATGATTTCAAAGTTGCTGGCCCAACAGCTAATGGAGGAAGATCAATTTATGTTTACTTATTCAGAGTAGTTATCTTTTAATAGAATATTAACTGGCCTTTTTCTTGCAGAGCATATTTCTCACAAACAATTTTGTGCATAGAAAGAAAGAAAAAAAATTTAAAAAATCCACTTTCCCTTCTTTATTTTAACTTCTGAGACAGTATCTGAAGGCAACCATTTATACAAGACATTCTCTATCTGAGGTTGCATGTATGGGTTAAAGGGCTCATATCCTTCCTCATCAGTGTCTTACCTGATAAATATGATGCTTTTTTTGCTCATGCCACCCTTCAAATAAATTATTTTATTTCAGCATTACTCTCTTTACTCTTACTCTGTTTATAAATTACATACTTTCACATCTATGTAATGAAAATTTCAGAAGAGCAAGTATCGAATGATGAATGCAATACATTTGTCTGACTTTGTGGGCAAACACCCTGCTTTATTCACAAATCCTATTTTCCTTTCATGAATATGGTCATTAAAATGAAGCTCCTTTTAATCATTACTCACAAATAGTGTGTATTATAAGACCGTGCTTTCAGGTAAACGGAGATTTACTGGAAAACTTACAATCAGTTCTGCCACCGGATTCAGAATACAGAATTCCAGGTAGTCCTTCTGTCTGGTAAAATGAGAAACAAATAAACTAACTCCTTACTCTTCAAAAGAGGACATCTTTGAGGGCCTTCTACACAACAGTGTACAGAGGAGGATGAATGGAGTGTTTGACACTTATAAATGGATGTGCAAGAACTGGTCAGGATTTTCTTAACTGTACACTTTGCATGGTAACTATTCAATGAGGTTTCCCAGGTCTCAGCTGTGAGTCAATGAGTAAACACAAAGGTATCACATCAGGGTACAAGTGAGACAAAAGGGAAACCTTACCAGATAACTGATTGCCTGGTGGTTAGGAAATTCACTGTAAATGTGTATGAAGCTACAATTTACTGCTCTATCCAAGCTGATATTCCAAGATGCATCTCTTCCACATGTTCTTTTGAGAAAAAATTATAAAATACTAGTTTGTAAAAGACTAGTGAAAAGGAAGTCAAGAGATCCTTGACACATTGTGAATCATGATTTTCATTTTACAGCCAGGCCTTCATTTCCCTGCTACCCTTCCCTCATCACAGTACATGAGTTTCAAAGGGGTCATTGAGACAATGTATGCTGCAAGAGAGGAACATATATGATAACTATCAGTACCTCGACTGCCTCACTCCAGGTTTATGCTAATAGTTACAAGCCTGGAGATAAGCAGGTTTACCATTCTCCCCTTCAAAAGGTTCTGTTTCATGTCAAAAGCAGAGCACTTGGGTGCTACACCAGCAAGTACTTCACAAATCCATCAACCAACCACAACAGCCTTATGCCCGGTGCTGTCCCACTTTTTCTCCCTGTCCATCCCTGTTTGGTGTAGTTGGAATGGCTTTCTGGTAGCAGCATCACTGAGTATTTCAGAGGAGACCCCGTTCTTCCACAGGATCTCCAGAGATAATCCCTTTCATGGCTAGCTTAGACTCCCCAGTAGCTCCTCCTGGGAATATACCATGCGTCTCACCTCAGTAAAAGCTGTGCTGTAACTTGATGGTTTGAAAGATCTTTTCATTGATCCCAGACACTCCTTGTTTATCTAATTTCTTGCTCAACACTATGACCGTGGTGTGCACTCTATCAGACTTTCTCTAATGAGATGTGTAGAGATTTGTTGGACCCTGCAGCACTCACAGCTGGAGGTAAGTTTGGTCTGCAATGAAAGGCAATTAGTGAAACTCAGCTTTACCATAGGTGGTTGGATAAGAAAAGTAAAAATGCTGCTGCAAACATGTTCCAGTTTGTGTTTTACTGGTTCATCACCTTAAACTTATTAAGGAGAGATAGATTCTCATCTTAATTACACAAACAATAACTGGTGCAACACCACAGCCTCCAGTCCAGTGGCTCATGTGCTGCCTGAGAGAGGAACCGGGCACACAGAATCTGTTCCACCACAAAGAGCTTAGACAGCAATACAGCAGGAATCTTTGAGATGCAGTTACACTGTGTATTCCTCAGAGAAATGTTCCAAAAATCTATTAAGACCACTTGCCTTCAACGCACAATTCCTATATAAACACACTCCTTCCCACAACATTCGTCTCAACTGTGAGAAGTTTGGAATAATAAGCATTTGCTGGGTTTTTTTCCTGTCGGTGGAGGTTTTGTTTTATTTCCATACATCTTTGAAAATCTGGAACCTATGCTTATTCCATAAATACATCTGGCTGATGCCAGAAATGGGATAACAGAGCTTTCTGGAGAAAGCCCATGACCATGTGGTATCCTAATAGTACGCCCAAAATGCAAAGGTCGAGATTCACCTGTGGCTCCAGGGGCAGAAACAAATTTCTGTAATGCTCCTCCTGCCTCTGTGTTATAACCACCTCCTGTGTCTTGAGCTCCATTTTATTTGTGAGATCTTGATGGTTCAGTCATTCTGGTTGGTGGTTGTACAGCATCCTTGCTAATAATGCCCTGATATGACTGGAGCACCGAAGGACTAACTCAGCATAAATATCCGCTCATTTCTTTTCTAAGGTATAATATACATACAGCATTTTTACAACTAATAGCAAAATGAGGTCTAGACATGATGTTTCAGTGGCATTCTAACCCAAATCCATAGAACGGTTTTGTATGCTGCAGACGACTGAGCAAGCGCTTTTGCTGGAGTGAAAACCAGGGTGGAATATGCATCCCAAGCTCACAAGGGACAGAGATGAACATCCAGCATCAGGTGTCAAAGATTCATCCCAGGCTACACATGATTTATGGGGAATTTGAATTGACACTTTTATGGCCTTTTACGAGTTTTGAAAACCTATCTTTTTGAAGAGTTTTTTTTTCTGAGTTACATGTGTTTGAGAATTATGAGATTCAATCAAGACCTGAAAGCAAGAGTTAGCATTGTATGAACTTTTAATCTGATATTGTTGTCATTGTAGTTTAAAATTATAAGCTCACCATAAATGAAAATAACATCCTCCGTTTGCTAGCTGGCACAGGATCAAAGCTAAAGACTTTGAAGCCTGACTCTTCAGAAAGTCTCTTTTTTTTTTTTCCCCTGCATGCTAAAAAACTTTATTCCCCTTTAAAATTTTAATACACATTGCAAAGATTAAAGATGAATTTTGATGTGCAACTGGGCAATACAGAGCCCCAACATTTTTTGCTTTTCTGACATAAAGTAAGGTTGTGGTTTATTTCGTATTTACTCTGTTCAGGAAGCACAAGCTGGCCATTGAGGCACAGACCAGGGTGCCAGGTAGTAACCAACTCTCGAGGACAGACACATGCGTTTCTCATCTTCCTAATGGCAATAAATGGATGTCAGTTTTTCCTATTCTACCATCCTTGCCTGCTCCAAGCTGTAATAGAAGACTGACTGACACAAAAGTAGAAGGAGGAGGATGCTTGTCCACTTACTGCTTGCTTTGCCTTCTACCTCTTGGCCTGTGGAAACACTAGGGTGCTCCGCTGACAGAAGAAAACTGCTTAGAACCAAGATGCCAAAATTTTAGAGAAGCACAGTCCAGCTCAACGCATGAGCATTATCTTTTTATTTTTCATTAGAATGTGACATGTTGTAAAACTTAAGAAGAGCTTCTATGAGGAACAACATGACTGACTTTTCAAACCAGTATCTTAAGGGGGCCTACAAAAAAGCTGGTGAGGGACTTTTTAGGATGTCGGGTAATGGTAGGACTAGAGGGAATGGATTAAAACTAGAGATGGGACGATTCAGACTGGACGTTAGGAAGAAGTTCTTCACCATGAGGGTGGTGGGGCACTGGAACAAGTTGCCCAGAGAGGTGGTGGAAGCCCCATCCCTGGAAGTTTTTAAGGCCAGGCTGGGTGGGGCTCTGAGCAACCTGGTCTAGTGGGAGGTGTCCCTGCCCATGGCAGGGGAGCTGGAACTACATGATCTTTAAGGTCCCTTCCAACCCTAACAGTTCTGTGATTCTATGAGTCTATGATTCTATGACTTTGCTGACAACAACCTCAGTCTTGAAAGTGATATATTTGGAGCAGTTTAAAGAACCTTCTCTTTTTTATTTTTCCTCACACATAACTGGTTCCAGGGCCTCATGCTGGGGCATAGGAGTTCTGCTTTACTTCTTCCTTTTCCCAGGATCCGGATGGCTCCCTTCTGCACTTTCTTCACTCAACAATGGCTATTTTCAACAGAAATGCTGTTACACAAATGCACGTGTGTACAAATCACTTAATTGCAATTCACAGTATTTAGAGAAACACTCAAATTAGGTAATCATAGCTATCCTTTCTAGCCTTAAAAATTGTGAATGAAGAAGTTTGTGAAAACCCAGTAAAATTCTTAGTTGCGCTGCTTTGGGGAGTCACAATACTTTATTTGCAGTATTGAAAGAAATACTGGGTGCCTAATATTTCAAATATTCTTTGTCCTCAGTTCAGTAACAATCTTTTGCACCAGTGGAGATGGGTAGGAGTTGAACATATTCGTGGATAATGACCTCTTCAGTCATGTAGGCAAGTTACAAACATCTGCAGTTGGATAACCAAGCTAGACTGAGATCCATTAATTTAACACAGAAAGATTGGAATAGCAATTGCAGAGGATTCTACAGCACTTATAGCCAAATCACCATGCTGGAATATACATCCTCTTGTTCTTACACAGATAAAATCAGGGAGGTCCCCAGTGTGTACTATGCAACAGGTCAGACTGTCTAACTACAATGGTTCCTTTGGATGTTGTAGTCCTGGAATCTGTGAGCCTGTAGCTGATATTGTATCTCCAAGCATAAGTTTAGCTCCTTGGACAATGACAGTGCATGATTAAATCAGAATTTCCAGTTATGCTGCATGCAGCTGTGGTACTGGAAGGGAAGAAAACTCAGCCTGTGAGATTAGAAGCATAGTAAGAGAAAGATGAGATGTTCTCAGCTACCAGGAATATCAATAACCAGAATTTACTCTGAATCTTTCATTGATTATTTCAAAATTTGAATCACTTTTCCAAGAATACAAATGTGAAAGGGGAAAAATTAAGTTAGGACTCCTCTAGAAGCAACATATTGTCCTTTTCTGTTTCCTTGGTAAATTGATCTGACTCTAATTTGCAGTTGCATATTTCATATCCTTTTTTGTCCTGAAAGATAAAGCAAACCTGAATTATTGTTTGGCAGGATTGCTACAACTGTCACACGAATTTGTCTTCCACTGAGTATGAGGGACTGAAAAAATGAGCTGCCATTTACAGGAAGGATGTTACTTTATTTTAAATACATGTGATTATAATTGGTTACGCTATGATGTTATTACTTCAACAGCAACCCCCTGAAGTGTTAGAATTCCTTTTTTCATCCAGTTTGATTAATCTCTTGGAAGAGAAACTTCTAGGGCACAGACTCATAGAATTAATAACTTTGATGTATCATGTTTAGAGGAACTGTTTTCACTTGTGGTATTCTCCGAGCATTTCTAGACAGGCCTCACCTGTTTGTCCCATAAAGGACACAAAATTTCAAGTTGTATGAAGCTTCACCTCCACCCCAGGTACTCAGTATCTCCAAATAAAAATAATTTCATGAGGTCAATGTCAAGTGGTCTCCACATTTAGATTAAAATCCCCTCAGACAGGAGAAATAAATGGCTCCTCTAACAAATGCTTTGAAACCACCATGGATGGAACATCTCTAAACAGTGTACACTGTTGTCCTCTCCAACAGTGGTAAGACGATCACCAGAAAACATCTGCATGCAATGTGCACTCTGCCTGACAGATTTTGAGGTTATGTAGAGCCAGTGGCTCATCAGAAGCTCAGCTATTGGTTCTCTTTAACTCTGTTTTTTCAATCAGTGCAATGTGCTTTTGAAAGAGGAAAAATTTCTCATTAGTGACAACAACCAAAGCAGGTTTTTGGCCTTTTGTCCTTCTTATTAGTGTAGGTGCCCCAAATGGCTTCCAACTAGTTTCAAAATATTTGTGAACAACTAACTATCCAAGAGTCTACTTTTGCAATCTTTGACTCCACAGAAAAATTAGCTGTATCTTAATTTCAGTATTTTTGTGGTTGAAGCTAATGCAGTGTTATGAAATGAAGACTGTTGTCGGTTTTGGGAAACTTGCAGATGACAATTTCTAGTGAGTAAAGGGTATCAACAAGTTCCTTTCCAAATGGCACATTTTATGCTCTTTGGTTTCTGAATAGTTATAAAAGGCAGGAAGGAATTTTGTAGAATGAGAAAGATATCTCTATAAAATATTACTGGGTAGCTGATGTGCAAATCATTAATATAAAAGATTACGGTTATAGGAATGTAAAGCCTTTCAACTAGGATATGAATAATTGCCAGAGAGTAGGACAGAGTTACAGAAAACTTTCCATCATCAAAGAGAAGCTATTATAGGTAAAATGATACCGAATATTGTTTGGAATTACATTAAATTACACTGAAATCTTTAAATCATTTTCCTTTTACAATCACTTTGTATCTTCCACTTTCATATATATAATTTTTGAAAGTACAGCTTTTTGGAAAAGAAGAGATTGCAAGCTGAACAAGACTAAATTTTAAAAGGCATGATATGTGCAAATATTTCATTTTAACCGGTGGCAGCTGATTAAGGAAATGAAAGGCTGATCAACTCTGTAATGGAAATAAAGCAGTCATTGAATAAAACTTAGCTCCATGGCAGGTGGAGGAACAAAGCAAAAGCATCTGAGTCCAAGGGGCCTCAAGTGATCCCTGCTGTAAACGTGCAGTTATCCAAGCTGTGTGAAATGGGGAGCTATTCACTCCTCTCATAACAGCAAGAGTTAAGTGGACCATAAGTGTGTTTATGTTTACAGAACTGTATCTTTCTCCTCCTGCAGAAATGATTGTTCAGGCTCCCCGCTGACTGCCCTGCATCTGATCACTGTATTTTTTTATTAGGACGTTAACCTGCTGTTTCTACCAGACTCATGCATGACTTGCTTCAGGGGTCAGGAAGGACCTGGTGTGAGCAAACCCTGGGAGCCCACTTCTTCACACCAAGAGGGAGTGCCTGAAGGGCACCACGTAACCGTCCTTCTTCAGCCTCCTTTACCACCAATACACAAAACAAAGTTAGCAAACCTCCAGACCAGACCCCACTGTGAAGCTTTCCTACACCATAGACGTTATAGATAAAACCTAAACTTAAGGTAGGGGCCAGAGCTGAAGTCACTGGTAGCTTCTGTGTGGACTGGAGCTCACTTTCACTTAGGCCCTAATTGAAACATGAAATACTTAATCACATTTCATTAAATGCCTTCGAACTGATATTTTTCAGGCATTCTGGTTTTCTGAATTTTCCATTTGTCATCGTTTAAAAATTTTCATTTCTTTTTTGCCTTGTTGCCACAGAGAAAGATAATAAATGACTAGCCCTGGAGCAGGATCCCATCATACACTGCATGCTGGGACTTTCACGATAAGTTTCTGCTCCAGGGATCATGGCAGACACAGTGAGCTGTAGAGCTTATTGGTGGCACGTCTCTGCCTCCCCTTATGTATTCCCTTTATAGTTATCGACAGATATTTGGCACCTTCCACCACCCCTCCTTCTTCCATACTAACAGACAGGGCTTTCCATCCTCACAAAGATGCTTGTCATGCTTGGCACCTGCTCCATACTGCCGTGGACCAACCAGATTTACTCATTTGGGGATCTAATTAAATCCCTTACTGCCTTACTGGATGAGTCATTTCCGTTTTAATGACTTCTCCTAAGTTTCCTGCAGCTCCTTTTAACCCAGAGAGAGAGAGAAAAAAAAAAAAAAAAAAAAAAAAAACTAAACAAAAAAAACCACCCAAACAAACAAAAAACAAACCACAGAAACCAAAGTCCTGGCATAGGGGCACTTAAGCTCCATTGAATGTCTTGCAATCTAACCTTGGGGACACAGTAAGAAGTCTGCCATTCTCTCACCCTCGTTCCCTGAACTAACAACAGAGGTGATCCCAAATCCCTTTTTAATGACTTTGAAAGCACAACCTAAAAATCTGTTGAACTGCTAGGAAGGCTCAATTTGATTTTTCATTGTTTTCAACTGAACTTAAAGGCAGCATGGAACAGCTAGATGAAGATCAACCAAGAAAAAAAGCCCAAAGACTAAGAGATGGGTAAAGCAGTTTCAGTATAATTCCCACTGAAATCTCGAATCAATGTTGCTGTGAGAAAAATAAGATGCAACCGGAGACCCCCAGAACAGCTCACTTCTCCTCGTAACTGTCACATAGATGAAGTTTTGGTAATGGCCAACTATGTTGACTATAGACAAAAAGTCTATAGACAAATTCTGTATCATCTAGAATTACTATGGTGTTTGCAGTGTCTGCTCACACTCCGTAATTTTTAATCCTGTTTCTTTCCCAGCTTTCAGGTCTAGAAATCTATCATTGGCTTTTATGCATTTTCCTCAAAATGTACAATCTTATTTAAGCTTCCCTTTTTGGTTTTTAATTTCATGGCACCTCTCCATATTGCATCATGAAGACCATCACTGTCCCTCTCTTAGAAAGTTACCTTAGACGATGTTTTCCTCACCTCCTCATAGTAGCTTTTCCTGGAACTGGACATTTCCATCTCAATCAATTCTTTTTAGAATTTAAAATCATTCATCTACTTGCCCCAGCAACACTTTCACTCTGAGCCTTTCCTCCTCGCTACAATTTTGACTTCTGGAATACAACAGCTCTTTTCATTGCAGCAACCTGAACTCCCATTCCGTGTAGACTTCTTCCATGTGTCTGGTGTGAGCTCTCATTTCAAACCTTAGCTACGAATATGTTCCACCACTACTCTAAATTGCCCTATCTTTTACTTATTTTTTTTTTAATACCAGTTGTCTTCCCTTAAACCAGTAAAGCATTATGGGATATCATTTGTATAAAAGATGATTGATTCTTTAAAGTTATGCCAGTTTTTTGCTTGGTTCAGGATGGGGGTATTTTATGCCCAGGAGCTAATGATCTGAGGATGGATGTAGTTTAAAGGAGAGAAAGAGAAATAGGCACACAGCCAGTTTTAGCCTACTTTTGAGTGCAGACAGCAGTACTGTACGCCAAGTTTTTGGACTAGCTCCCCATCAAACATGAATAGGATCAGACTTTTCACTCTAGCAAATTTTAATGAGGTATATTTGCTACCAAATAATAAATACTTGCAGCACCTGATATCTCAGTTAGAAAATCATCTACTCGGTCAGTCTTTGAAGCCTTTGCCTGGGCAGAGTATATTCAACTCATTGTAAGTCATACAGCACAAAGGAGTCTTAAAGATGTGGGTGGAAGTTCGGTCATATATATAGAGAGCTATATGTAGTAGGGCTCATGGGCAACAGTGGGAGTTGTTGATCAACAACCTGACAAAGCTAGAAGCGTTGGCAGAGTGAGAGCAGTCATGGGGGTGAGGAGGACTCAGAGCCCGGCAATGGGCGAGAAGGAGGGAAGGGAAGAGCTCTGAAGAAGAGCTCTGAAGACAGTGGCAAGAAGGTTTAACGTGACGCACTGTTGAATCAGGAGCCAACAGCCATCTTCTGTGGAACGGGCTTGTATTTTATTTTCTCTCCAGTTTCAGCAACAATTGTCACAGTTTATCCCTGCCACTGCAGTGCTATAAAAAGTTAAATATTGTTATCTAAACACACAGGGAGGGAGGGAAGTTAGACTGGTTTAGAAATCCACTGTTATAAAACTGGCAGAAACTGTGCTGGAGAGAAAGCCTAAAGGGGAAATTGTTCCCAGATCCCCAGAAGCCTCCACCTGTGTCATCCTGTCCCACCTGGACGCTTTCTCCTCAGCTTAAACAGAGCCACTATAGGGTTATATATCATCCCTGTGCCTGCATTGCAAGGTTCATTTTGCTAGTGCTGCATCATCATCCTGGTGTCAGCTGTTTTGTGGCACAGCATATGTCAGAAACGTCATTGGAAAGGAGACAATTTGAGGATAATGTATGTAACATAATACAATTGCAAAGCTGTCAGGGCTTAATTATGGGGCGCAGGCAACCACTGCATCTGCACCACAACCACCTGGGAACACAGAGAAATGAATTATTTTTCATGTGCACGTCATATTGATGACTCTTTTCTATTGACATTCTTGATACTGGCAGTAAATTAGATTAGACAGAAAGGGGATTTTTCCCATTTCAGACCATGCTAACTGAAAGGTAATTTTAAGTCTCCGTGTATTTACCGAGTAAACTTCAATCTGGCAGCTTTGAATAAAGGAGAGAGAGGAGAGGAACGAAGGGTTTGTTAAATGCCACTGGCTTCCTTGAGCAACAGACTGTTAAATCCTATTAGCAATGTTTCCCCAGGAGTAACTACAGTAAGTGAGCAATGTGGTACTCTCCATTGCTGTGATGCTTAAATAGCCAAACATTTGGTTTGAGGACAATGTTTTAAGTTTTTTGGATAAAATCAGTGGGAAGACAAACTGTACTGCCCTTGGGGCCTCTGAATCCACTGAGTCAGCCCAAACCCTTCAGGAGAGTTTTGATGCTCTTGCGCTCTCGGAGCCTGATCCAAACATCAGAGATGTCAATGAACAGTGTCACTTGAGCAAGCTTTCAACAAGGCTTTCCACACATGAGTTGCCTCATTATTTAACTCACAGAGAGGCAGCAAGTCACTGACACAAGGATACCGGGTAAAGGGACACTCTCTTTGCACAAGGAATTATGATTCTAGCACAGAAATAATGAGCAAAGAAAATCCTAATTTCTGATTGCTTGTGTAGAGCTGGCATATACCTGTATTTTTCAGGACTTTGTGTTTTGGAGGCCTCTTTACTTGTAAACAAGGAGTCACACAATGAAACTTTTTATTCAACTCTTATCTTGTTTCAAGCATGACCTGAGCTGTTCTGGTTTTGTACAGATTTAAATTCAACATTTTTCAAAGGGACAGTTTGGCTTTAGCTCCATTTCAAGGGGAAAAGAGAAGAAAAAAAGAAAAGGAAAACTGAAGTGATTCAGTTTCAAAAAAGATTTTGTGCTGACCAATTCAGTTATGCTTCAGCTCAAGAAAATATATGTCTTTAAACCAGGTTTTAGTTTGGGTTCAAGCTGAAGTCAGCTCTATGCTTGTAAATTCCATTTATCTTAGGAGTGAAGCATTCATAAGCAGTAAACAAGAGATAGTGTATAACAGTCACTCTAGACTTAAAACTCCACTTCAGCATCGTAGGGACAGTAACAGCTACTATACCCATCGAATCGAGGGTATTGAAGTAGCTCTTAATTTTCCTGAAACTAAAAAGACTTCCCTCTATAAAAATGAACACAAAAGACAGCAAGGAACTGAGCATGATTATTTTCCAATAGCTATTAATTCAAAAAAAGCATGATGTCTAATGATGTTGTGTTGGAAGAGCCAAACTAAATTGCTTGAAAAGATGAAGTGCTGCTTACTGAACCAGGTTTTATTTGGTGGTCTCTCATCTTGGTATTGATTTTGCTCAACCTTGCTTAGTTTAGAAGAGCTGGCAAAACTCACAGTTTGGCAGAGACATTACTGCAACTGTTTGATAAATTCTGCTTCTTTTCATAGAATCATAGAATAGTTTGGGTTGGAAGGGACCTTTAAAGGCCATCTAGTACAACCTCCCCTGCAATGAACAGGTAGACCTTCAACTAGATCAGGTTGCTCAGAGCCCCATCCAACGTTTCCAGGGATAGGGGAACTACCACCTCTCTGGGCAAACTGGGCCAGCGTTTCACCACCTTCATTGTAAAAAACTTCTTCCTTATATCTAGTCTAAATCTTATCTCTTTTTGTTTAAAACCATTATCCCTTGTCCTATTGCAACAGGCCCTGCTAAAAGTTTGTCCCTATCTTTCCATATGCCCCCTTGAAGTGCTGAAAGTCCACAACAAGGTCTCCTTGGAGTCTTCTCTTCTCCAGGCTGTACAAGCCCAGCTCTCTCAGTCTGTCCTTACAGGAGAGGTGTTTCAGCCCTCTCATTATTTCTGCAGCCCTCCTCTGGATCCACTCGAACAGGTCCATGTCTTTCTTCTACGGGGGGCCCAGAGCTCAATAGAATGCTTCAGGTGGGGTCTCATAAGAGTGGAGTCTCCCTTGACCTACTGGCCACTCTTCTTTTGATGCAGCCCAGGATACAAGTGGCTTTCTGGCCTACAAGTCCACATTGCCGGTTCATGTCCAGCTTTTCATCCAGTACCCCCAAGTCCTTTTCAGCAGGGCTGCTCTGAATCCATTCAGCCTCTAGGTTGTATTGATATTGGGTATTGCCTTGGCCCAGGTGCAGGATCTTGCACTTGGCCTTGTTGAACTTCATGAGGTTCGCATAGGCCCACTCGTCAAGCCTGTCAAGGTCTTCTGGATGACATCTCTTCCCTCAAGCAAATCAACTGCACCACTCAGCTTGATCATGCAAATTTGCTGAGGGCACACAATGACTGTCTGTCATTGATGGAGATATTAAATAGTACCAGTGCTAATATGGACCCCTGAGGGATACCAATTGCTACAGTTTTTCACTTGGACATTGAGCCATTGACTATAACCTTTTGGATGCCTTATCTATCTAACAGTCCATCCATCAAACTCATATCTCTCCAATTTAGAGGTGAGAAAGCTTTATTTCAGTCCTAACTGTTTGGTTCCCACATCACTGACTTTTCCACCCTTGTTTGATTTTGGTTCCCAGACTGGGAAATGACACAAACCATGTGTGTTCTTCCCATGACATCTATAAAGATTTACTGCTCACTGGCTGCTCCATTCTGTTTTCTTGTTTAACGCAATAGGTTTCAATATGTGTTCTGATGTTGTCCATTCCTGCTCCTTGCATCCTTACCTCTCTGTGGTTTGTCATGGCTGAAAAACCCAGAGTGCATCAAGTCATCAAACAATAAAAATGAAACTGTGGCAATATTTAAATATCCTGTTTGTTTTGAGAAAATATAGATCAAAATTCAGCCTTTATCCTAACTTTGCCACTAAGTCTATGCAGCATGTCCACCTTGCAGTATCTTTCAAACATGAGTTAATGGGCTATTTGTCTGAAGTCTACTATGATGAAATTATACTCAGCTTCTTTAGTATATAGTCACATTCGAAATAACCACTTGCAGACATTGTTTTCTTATGTGTGCTTTCATAAGTGGAGTTCTCAACCGATGTCTCCATGTCTGACGCTTTTCAGTATTTTATGGAGCCTAGTAGTGTGTTTGAACCCCATTGCCCACTCAGAGTTTCCTTCACAGAGTGTATTATTATTAACTGTAATTAGTAAATTTTGTTTACAGTCTGCCAGGAGATCCATCTACTTGGCCATCCATACTCAAAATACACCAGCACCTCTGAAGACAGGCATGTGCAGGAAAGACTCTAGAAGAAAAGTGAATGCATAATATCTCCATTATATATCAATTATATGAGTGACAGAAAGTGCTCAAGAGGAAAGGCTTGAACTTGAGCAGAATCCCAAGCACAAAATCAGTGTCTAGGGAAATGTTTGTCTCCAAAGACAAATAAGATCAAGACCCCAGTCAATGAAAGCAATTGTGAATACTAGCGCCTTGCCGAAGGATTTCATCACAGCTGGGAAAGCTGAGCAAGTGGGCTGAAACAGAGTGAATCCCTTCAAGGTGAATAAATATACACAGTCATAGAAGGGCACCTTCATTTCCTACATTGTTGCTGTGCAAATTATGAATTACATGAGTACATACATCCTCTACTTTTACCATAATAGCTGTCTGGGTTTGAGTGTTGCAAGAACCATCCTAGCCAGATAGAGCGTTCCAAATGGATCTGCAAAAAGGGAAACAGGGGTGAATCCTTCATCTCATACCAGATCAAGGGAAATCCAGAAGTCAGAGGTATGTTCCTCCACCAGGCTGCCTAGGCTAGGTCCCAACTTTGGTGAGACAGTATTAGCCAGGGCATGGGACAACCGGTGCCACAATTCCTCTGAATCTTGTGACAGTCCCTGTGTTTAAATAGGTCTGATTCAAATGAGTCTTCGTAAAGTCTTCAGTGTAGCCTGGAGATGTCGTTTATTTTTTGTATATGCCTCAGTTGAATTCTCATAGTAGAAGGCAGCAGTAGTGAGAAAGCAAAATGCCTGCGCTGTAACCTGGCTGGCAGCCCTCTGCCTTGTTACAGCCCTCAGGAGTTTCTGAGCATTGCAACAGATCATCTTCTACTGATTTTGTAACACTGGTAAATGCCCATCAAGGACATGCTTCAGACAGTGAAGGTCTAGTAAATTAAGGCAGATTTGAAACATATTCTCTAGAGTTTATAGGTTAGTGCCTTTTATTTTAAAAATACTATACACTTCATTGCAGTCCTTTGATAACACACACACAAAAAAAATCGGCAAATCAATCCCTAATGTGCTGGAATCATGCCAGTAATTAATCTGTTTAACTACTGGGACTGAAAAAACAGATGGGAAAATGCATCCCTTTTCACCTGAAATAACAGTGTCGTATCTTGAATTCACAAGTCTCTAACGGCTCTGTAATATTATTTTACATTTAGTCAAGACAGCTGTAACTCTAGTCACTGTAAGTGACCTCTTCCATAACATGTGATGATTCATTATGCTGAAGTCCTTTTAATATTTGGATTCAAAAAAGAGAGAAAAGAGAATGGAGAAGCGGAGACAGCTGTGACTGTTTAACCTGGAGAAGAGAAGGCTTCTTTCTAACGTATATATGTGTAGGGAGGGCGCAAAGAGGATGGGGCCAGGCTCTTGAGGACAGACCCAGGGGCAATGGGCACAAACTGAGACACAGGAGGGTGTATCTGAACATCAGGAAACACGTTCTTACTGTAAGGGTGACTTAGCACTGGCACAGGTTGCCCAGGGAGGTTGTGGAGTCTCAGTCCTTGGAGGTATTCAAAAGCCCTCTGGACTTTGGACCTCTGGACTCCTCAGACTTCCAGTTCTGGGCTCTCCAGCTCAAGAAGGACAGAGAACTGCTGGAGAGAGTCCAGCAAAGGGCTACCAAGATGATTAGGGGATTGGAACACCTCGCTTATGAAGAAAGGTTGAGGGACTTGGGTCTCTTCAGTCTGGAAAAAAGATGACTGAGGGGGGATCTTATCAATGCTTATAAATACTTAAATGGTGGATGTCAGGAGGATAGGGCCAGGCTCTTTTCAGTGGTGCCCGGTAACAGGACAAGGGGTAACGGACACGAACTTGAACACAGGAAGTTCCATCTCAACATGAGGAGGAACTTCTTTCCTTTGAGGGTGGCAGAGCACTGGCACAGGCTGCCCAGAGAGATGGTGGAGTCTCCATCTCTGGAGACATTCCAAACCCACCTGGACGCGTTCCTGTGTAACCTGCTCTAAGGTGACCCTGCTCTGGCAGGGGGCTGGACTAGATGATCTCCAGAGGTCCCTTCCAACCCCTACCGTTCTGTGATTCTGTGACTTTTGCCATCCTGGGCAACTAGTTCTTGCTGGCCCTGCCTGTGCAGGAGGTTGGACCAGATGATATCCAGAGGTAACTTCCAACATTAGTGATTCTGTGAGAAAAGAGAGAAAAAAGAAGGGAGAAAGAAGAAGAGAGGAAGGAAGGAAGGAAGGAAGGAAGGAAGGAAGGAAGGAAGGAAGGAAGGAAGGAAGGAAGGAAGGAAGGAAGGAAGGAAGGAAGGAAGGAAGGAAGGAAGGAAATGAGAGAAAGAAAGAGAGAGAGAGAAAGAAAAAGAAAGAAAAAGAAAGAAAGAGAGAGAGAAAGAAGGAAGGAAGACCCTAGATTGTAAAGACACAATCAAGGACAAATGCTCAGTTGGTCTACATCAGTCAGAGAAACTTGCCTAATGGTGCCTATTTATTTCCTCTTTAGCAAACACATTCCCTGTCACATCGTGTGGGAGCTCCCACGCAGTTTCACATTTCTCTTATTCTGATCAAGGATGTATCTGTCTTTGCTGATACCAAGTGATGACTGTCCTCATGGTACTAAGCAACTGAAGAGAAAACAAATGATTGAACACATCTGCTGAAGTAAAAAACAAATATAACAATTAGGAGCATCTGACCCCCATCTCATAGCAGGTAGTACCTAAAAACTGTTAAAAACTCAGGCTTGTGCCTAGACCAGCTGACCTCTGTTTCCTTTGTTCTCTCAGGAATTAAAACTTACATCATGCAAACTACACATTCATCACCTACCATTTAAAACCTTATTACTTCATTCTGATTCATACTTGATCAATAAAATAAAAAGTACATTAACAATGAAAAAATACAGAAATATCTATTAATTTCCTATTAACCACAGTTCCTTTTTACCATCACTACTGTATGGAGGTACATCAAATTGCAGCCTACTCCTGATGAACAAAGTATTAGGAACACAAGAGAAATATAACAGAGCACCTGATCATTAAACTGTGACCATTAAGAAGTATTAATGCCATAATGACCCATCTTTCTTGGCATTAAAGAACCATATGTATGTTAATTTAACTATCCAAAGCTATTATGCTAAAAAGCTATGCATGGTGGAGCTCTTTACATAAGTAATAAGAAAAAACACTATTGGTTTTGGTGGATTTTGGACTGCTAGCTATGAAATTAGGACATTTTTAATCCATTGGCCCACATTTGTTGCCTCCAAGCTTCTTAAAAGAGGATATGTTTGGTCAGGTGGTGTTGTATTTATTTTTAAAATATTTTAGAATATTAGGAAAATTCCAAGGAACTGGGGTAAAATGCATATGATCCAATATTTTGAAAGAAAAATGTGGACTAAATTTCTGTCTGACATCTATCCTGGGCAAAAAAATAGCCTGCCTAATGTGAGAATCGATTAATAAGGAATTAAAGATGGCAATATGTAAATCAGAATTTGAGTGTAAGAACAAATCTTGCAATAATAATAAGGTGTATATTTTCCTTAGACTGCAGGCTTGGATGAAAAAGACAATAATGTCAAACCAGTAGAAATCACTATGGTATTTCACTTCACACTAGAAACAACTTGTACGAGAACTAAGAGGATGTGAAATTAATATGTAGATGTTGAACTTTTTACAACTGGTTGACTGATAGTCTTTGACATGTAATTGCAAACAGAGTGTGTATTTAGTCGCGTTTCTAAGCAGACAATACTGAAAAGAGAGGTGAGTGAGACAATACTGAAAGGAGAGGTCACTGAGACAGAGCTACCTAATAAAGCAGACACACAAAAAGTATGGTTTTATCAACTTCCAAGTTATACATTAAGGAATAAAGAATAATGTATTAGCCCCTTCTCTCTTGGAAATTAGTCACTTTGGAAAAAATTATGATTTCTGAGCGTAATGTACTCAAAAGGGCTAATATGACTCCTGGATACATAAATTTGAGGATTTCTAAATGTATGAACAGAAATTACACAGCATTTCAATTTGATAAGCTATCACAGCTGTAGGATTATTCTTTCTAGTTCTGGTCTCTACACTTCAGGATGGGTATCAAAGTATTAGGAAGATCACATGGGTAACTTAAGCTGCCCACCAGTTATCACACACTGAACTGAAACGTGAATTAAACATTCCCCTATCTCCCAGGCAATCACACAGAAAGATCTAGCCAAGTCTAGACAAGCTCAGACAAGAAATAAGTCATGAACTTTCAACAGGCAAAGTAATTAACAATCAGAACAACTTACCAACAGCTATGATGGATTTTCTATCACTGGAAAATTTTAAATCAATAATGGATGTTTTTCTGAAAGTTACATCGCAACTCAAGGAGAGATAATGGGCTTGAAAAAGGAATCAGTTAAAGCATGTCCTATGGCTTGGTCTATGCATTTCACACTGGATAATTACTATAGTTCCTTCTGGCTTTAAAAGCTGCTACACTAGAAAAACAGCTACATGTTTGAGAGTCATAACTGGCATTTGAGGGTTACCTCGCAGCATTTTCCTGCTTAACACTTGAGTGGATGACTTGGGTGTCCTTGTCATGGTCAGAGTACCTGATGAGACAATGACTTGTAGGTTCTGTCAATTTTACTCTTTCCAGTATGTGTGTGTGTATTTATATTTATATATATATTTATATTTATATTTATATATCTATGAATCACTGTCTGGGCCTATTTTACATTAGCAACCTGATGCTGAAACTTTTGGAAAAGCTAGAAAAGCTAGAAAGTAGAATCCTTAGTTTCACAGAGAATTTTGAGTATAATGTGAGGTCGTGGTCCTTCAGCTTCTCATTGAAAGTTCTTAAAATGGGCTAGGGAAAGCTTAACCATCTGTTCAAGCTTTCTCTGTCATAGATATTGACATTTGCTAAAGGCAGCTCCGCTTCTCCAAAACAGCTCCCTTCTGTCCAGTCATTACAGCTCCGAGCTGATCAAGCCTTGTGAAACCCAGTTCCTTAACCAATCTTTGCCAGTAATTTGGATCTCTTCTCCCAGGTGTCTGCTTCTGCTTTCCACAAACATCTAAGACCTTGAGCAAAAGGTCATTGTATATCTTCTGCTACCAATATCCAGCTGTTTATCTAAACTCATTTCATCCAACTTTTACCTGCTTATCTTCTCAGTTGAAGTGGTAAGGTTTTGGCTATAAAGACCAATTAATCAATAAATCATTGTAGAATATCTTATTGTGAGGACCCTGGTTTAATTGTTACCATAGTGCCATGCATCAATAAGTTAACAAAGAACTCACGAAGTTCCCAGAACTCACACTGTGAGACATAATGCAGAGCACATTAAAATATCTTTTCTTTCATATATTCATTTAAATCATATAAATCCACTCTGAAGCTTAATTTTTACTCTGTCAGAGGTCTTTTATTATGTTATTATGATCACATGTAGCAGCAAGAAATCAGTGATGGAAATCTATCCATAATGCATGTTAGTTAATGGTTTTCTAAGTGCATTGAAAGCTCAGTCTGCTTCCACAAGTTTATGGTGCCTCCACAATTAAGACTTTATCAAAGTATCATTCCCATGGGCAGTTCATGATGACTGGTCAGGCTTAGTTGCACTTTACTGTACATCTGCTCTACAGTGCTTAATGTATTCTAAAAATCCAGGAATATGACAAACATTAATTATTAAACACCAGCCTAAGTAAGTGCAAAAAAAAACCTTTATAGAGATTCATAAAACTACAAGGGTAATAAAGCAAGACCTTTCAACTTATGGAGAAAATAATCTCTTTTATAAGATTTCTGGTTATTGAGGCTGGAATGACTTTGTCTTAGTTATTGATTTCCAAGTCTACATGATTATTGCTCTTTAAACATTGCAGAGTCATACTGTGCTTTGCTGCAGACTCTAAACCAACAAGCAGTAGAAAGGCCACTTGAATCCAAAAGCCAAGAAATACCGTGAGGTCTTTTTCTCATCTTCAACTGAGACATGAAACTTCTGTTTAGACCCCTTTGTTTGTCAAAAGTAAAATTACATCCCCCTACCTCCCTTCTTCCCTCCAGCTTGTTATTCAGTGATTAGTAGCAGTCTTGGTAGACAATTATTTCTTCCTTTGTATTAATCAGTAGGAACACAGTGACTCACTGCACCACAGAACGCGAAAGTCCTGCTAGGTCATCTGGCCTTCCCTCCACTGGGGCAGGAGGTAGAAGCTGATGCTCAGTGCAGTCAATGCTCATTGCTGGGGGGTTGGACTAGATGACGTTTTATGGTTCCTTCCAACCCAAACTACTCTATGATTCTATGATTTTCTACCTACTTCTTTTTCAGCCTAATAGGTAAGTTACCAGGGAGGTTTCTCCTTAAGCAGTGATTTAGAAGTTTTTATTTTCACTTCAGAAGTGTGTAGATGAAGAAAGAATATGCCCAGGGAACCATGATTTCAATTAGATGAAAACTATACTGCTGGAAGACCCTTCTGTACTGACAGCATAGTCTAAAGACAACTTTGGACTGTCATCTTAGCATGACATAATGAGAGTCAGGCTCAGAAATCAAAAACCATCGTGGTGTCCTGCACCTGCTCCTCAAAAAGCCAGAGGCCCCAGTCTGGCATGTAGTGTACCATGAGGTAGGTGTGTGCCATGACGCCCGTTGGGAACAGGGAGCTACACCAATATCCTACACACACACGCAGACACAGAGAACCCACCAAAGAGGATGGAAACTGCAAACTAGCATCCATCACTCGCTGTTGTACAGAAAGGAAGAACTTGCTATGTCCAAGACCAGACTGTATGGAATTCCAGTTGTGTTGCTCTCTGCACATCAACTCTCCCTATCACCCTTAAAACTTGAGAAGAAAGGAGATTTTTCTTTGCTCTCCTTCAAGAGCTACTCTCTTACTTAAAAAGCTCCTGTCCCCTCCCCTGAATGAGGCTGCACTTGGAACAGCAGTCAAAGGGAGACTGGTTTTACAAGAATCCCTGCGAAAGGGAGACCCCGTGGCCATAAGGGGCATAGAAAGAGTGTAATAACTATTACGATCTTTTCAGTGGTCATTACACAGATTGAGAGAAGAGAGGAAACTGTGTGGGATATCTAATGTGGTAGGAAAAAAAGCCTAAGCTATTACTGATATCTTAATATCTGTGCAGTATTTAGCAGAAGAGTCTTACCACGCTTCACCCTCTCAGTCGGGAGAAATTACAATGCCATATGAATAATAGATGAAGTGCTATTTTGATGATGTAAATTAGTATTAATGCAGAAGATTATTTTAATAGTGTGCATAAATGGAATTTTCAGTGCTGAAAGGAACCCTAATTAAATCTGATTCTTTCAACCATTTGCTGCTATGCCACTCAGCATTTTGGCAGGGGGGAGGCTGTTTGTTTTCTCTAACACTTATTTCTGTCTCCTCTTTAAATCATTTATTGTTATATTTAGTCACTACAATCAAAAATTAAAATAAAAACCTAATGATGAGGTCAAACAAGAAGCCTTTTAACAATGCAGAGCACGCTGCACCAGAAGGAAAACATGCCAGCACCTAGGGAGAGTCATACTGGGGACAGGCATGCTTTAACGCTAGGAAGCTGAAGAAATTACTTTCCGTTCCTCTTGCTTGTTCTCCTGGAACAAAACCTTGGAATTTCATCAGCACAGAACCACCAAGAAGGCTATTCCTGCAGAAAGCCCAAGGGATTTTGCTGCCTTGACCTTAGTTTTGCCTGTTGCATACAATAGGGTCACATTTGTACAGTGATATGCGTTCACCATTACCGTATAATTGGAGCACTTCGTCAGATCTGACTCGGGAAAAACAGGCAATCATGCAACATCTTTCAAGGGTCTTTGTACCACGGCAATTTCCCATTCAGCTCACATCTACCTGAATCCCTGTTCGCATAAGACTGACCAGCCCATTTGGACTGTTCTTCCACAAACTCAAGTGCTTCTAAATTACATGTTCTAATCCACGTGCAGGAAAAGGATTATATCAATGAGATCACCCAGGAATGCTTAGGACGGTGAAGAGCGTGGCCAGCCTGTTTGCATTGCAGAAAGTACAAAGCCAGGAAGATGGGTAACTCTTCTCAAGCGCTCTTCATAAGGGGTGTGGGATCAGGATGAATCAATAAAAGGTGTTCACTTACCTTAAAAGCTATTTATTTTTTTTTCCCCTAGAATAAATGAGTGTGGATCAACAGTTCACCAGCTTCCAGGACAAGCCCAGGCAGCTCGACCTGCCTTCCTCTCTCTGAACAGGCAGAGCAGCTGAGTCAGCCCTGCTGTAAAAAGATCACATCAGTTACTGATAATGACAACAGCAGTAATGTTGCGTGTAGGCTATTATCACTACAATTCTTTTGGGGCAGTGGCTGTATTTTAGTACATTCTTTATGAAATGGCTAATACATTCTGAGGTGTTGTACAGTACTAGATTACATGGAACCTCGCCTTCCAACAGTTCCTTGGAGAAAGAGTATTCAGATAAAAAAGAAATCTCCCGGGTTATGTTCCCAGTGCTCAACTCTTCCAGACTCTGCATGATAACAAAATACCCATCATTGTACTTTCACTTTCTACAATGCGTCTTCTGCTATACTGTGAAGAAAATACACTTGACCAGTCCTGACCAAAACCAGACAGCTAGTTCCACTCTGACAGAAAATGAGAATTTAGTCAATACTCCTATTCTCCCTCTTTGAGAAACATCACAAGACATATTTTCCCAGAGCTAGGATTAATATTTTGGTTCTCTGGTAAGATCCTGATGTCTTGTGGCCAAGAGTAGCTCCACTAAAATCAATGGAAGCATTAAGGGGGGAAAAATTAAGATCTAGAAGGGGAAATCCAGCATCCAGAATAGTAATAAAAATAAGAGTTCCCTGTAGATGCAAGAACAGTAAAGATCCTTGAAATGCATCAATCTCTTCAGTTCTACATGCACTGGATGCAGAGTGCAGTGGCTGAAGACTGCTCTACCTTATAGCAGGGGCTAGTCACTGTTCTCCACAGACCCTCCTCAAAGGTGGTTGAAAGCTATGACTGCATCTACATCCGCACAGAGGTAAGGTACAGTATTACTGTACAGCCTGTCATGTGCTAGTCATTTGAGCAATATTTACAGCCATGTATTGTGCTATGAAGCATAATAATCAATGACAAAATATCAATGGCACATTCATCTGAAGAATCACCATTTATGTGTTTTATGATGGGGCTGTTTCATAATTTATTGCAAGGTTGATTTGTGCTTTTTTTTTTTAGAATGCATTATCCGATAGTTTTTAATGTATGGTCACAATACACTACTGTAGCACTGAGGTTAAGCTTGGGTGTTTATTAGTGAGGCATTTTTAATCTGGTACAGCTCACAAAGGACAAGCCAGGAGTGAGTAACCCATTTTGGTAGAAATTTGAGTTAATGGAATACCTACATGAGAACAATAGATGCTGTCAAACTGGAGGGGCCATTGAAAATGGACTGTGGAGTCTTTGCATTCAGGAGACAGAATGAGTCTTATTTCAAGATGCTTTGCTTTTGTTCTCATGGTGTTGAAACAGATACAAATTCCTGTTTACGGAAAAAAAAGAGATTTTTGATTCGCTCCCCCAGACAAAGCAGGTCAGAAGGAGTTTTGCTGGCCTCCCTGGGGTCTTTAATAACATCCTCTTCCAGATACAGGTAGAGATTACCACCCCTGCAGGCCCAGGCTTCCCCCTCCGTAGATGTTACTGGTTCCTCAGACCTGTCAGCAGAGCAGATGGTATCAGTGCACCTCAACCTACCTCAGCAAAAATGAGCTGGGTTAACAGAGACCTACTGTTCTGAAGAATTTAGAGAGCTACACCCCTAGGCCATGGAAAAAAGCAGAGGGGTACAGCCAGTATGATCAAGCCGTAGGTACTTGTACTGTATACATCTACCCACCAATCAAGTCACACATTCCTCCTTCTGAATCTCATTTTGCTGCTAAAGAGAACATCATCTTGAACAAAGAGAACATCATCTTGAAGCGTGCAGCCACCGCTTCTGTCTCTTCCAGATCCCACGCTCAAGACTCACATTTTCAAGAATGTCTACAAAATGCACCACCTGACTGCTGACGGCCAGCTCTAACAGTTTGCTCCAGGAAGGCAGCATTGCTCACTTGATTGACACATTATCCACGCTCCACACCACAGGTTTTTGTGAGGGGTTGGGTTTTTTTTTTTTTTCCCGCCCCATTGATTGCATTCAACCATAGAAGCAGACTAGGAGGATAAACATTTATTGACCAAGTGCCACCTACACCTTTCAGACCTGGGTGTTACTACAGCACACAATGAAGGGCAGAAAAAAGATCCTCAAGCAAACCAGTAAGTTCACAAGCCCCAGCATGGGTATATGGAAATGTCAGTTCAGGTCCAGCACCGATATATCTATTTCAACACTGATATCTGTGGATACCTCTAAATGTCTTTTATGGTTTATATTGTGTGGCTGGGCTGTGCCTCGACTGTGCTGTCCTTCAGGGCCAATGCCAAGGTGAGATTTTTCAATAAGACCTGCACTTTGCACAAAAATGGGAGGTTAAAATAATATGTAGTTAATAATTAGCTCATTTTTACATAATTTTACACTTCTTATTAAAAAAATATATTAAAAAAAATTAAAAAATTATATATTAATTATATATATTATATATTAAAAAAATACAGTGCAGTCATAGACCTAAAGGTATATTATTGCCATCAGTGTCATAAGAATTGCTCTCGGAGAAGCAATAATGAGAACTCCAGCATTGCATATTCTCAGCCAACTTTCAGGATATGTAATGTGTCACTGCTACTTGTCTGCAGTCATTAAGGAGGTCATCTGACAAGACAGACCTGAACTTGGACTTCAATATTTTCATCATGGAAATTTCATCTTCACTCAGATGTGTTGACCTGAAACATGCATTTAATCAAAAGGGAATTCCACTCAGAAAGAGAAAGCTGAGTTTTTTTCCAGTAATAGTTAAAAATATGGTTGACGTGGCTGTGCGTTTAATTGCACATCTGTTTGCAAGGTTATAATTTCCATTCCAGGTCACTGACATTTACTTTCAAGACACTTCCGATATGATTAGAAATTCTGCGTGTAAGTCTAGCAACCCAGAAGCTAGTGAAGAAGTGAGTATGTTGCAGCTGAAGGCAGAAAGTCACACCTCAAAATCCTCCTTAGCATTTTCCAAACCTCTGACTACATCATCTTAGGAAAATTTGTTTCCTCTTTGACTTTCTTTTGAGACATAGAGAAAAGAAATCTCTGTTGAACTAAGTTATCTAAGCCCAAGTTTCATTCTGAAAGCAGTTACTGATGAAATACTTTGTGTCAGGTTTCCCTTCACCTTGAATTTAAAGATTAAGGTCTTTAAGTTTTGATGTCAGCTCAACAGTGAAAGCCAAACCAGACTGCTGTGGAGGACCATTTAGTTCCTCATACTGTTTATCTCTCTCGTCCAAGAAGTGGCATATTTCTGGAAAATTTTGAAATCTTTTCAGTGGTTTTCCATTTCTGTTGCACTGTTGTGTGGAGAAGGTAGGCAGCTGTAATGTGCACTATTAAAAGATCATTTTAAAAATGCAAGTAATGGAATCTGACAGGGATGAAATTTGCTGTTTTCAGGATGGTCTGTGTTACCAAAGGACTGCTGTTAACCTTATCAGGGACTTACAGGCCCTGGAAAGATAACTCTTTCCTGTGTAGTAGGTTAGTATCATCACTGAGGCAAGGGAAAACCACCAGCTGCTGTTACGGAAACAAGTTGTGGAATAAGCACTTCCACATCTTCCATCTACCTTATGAATAGCAAGAAAATGCTTCCTCCCAGTGTTTTCTTTTGTTAGAGTTTTTAACAATTCTCCTTTGAAACCGTGTTCTATGGGCATCACTCAAATGAGTACTGGGCTGTGTCGACAACAGCTGCTGACTCATTTAAGAGGAAGACAGTGACCGTGCATGCTTCCAACTTTTTTCAATTTCCCCATAGATTTTCCTGTTACAACTTAAATTTTCCTTACTGCCACACTCCTAGAAATCTGGATACCATCCATAACGTTCAGAATATGTATTTATAGTTATCAGAAAATGAGTTTGCACTTGCAAGGTGACCCTCTTCTACCAGCTCGACATCTTTATTGCATTTCTTCTTTGGCATGGATTTCTGGTGCAAGAGATAACTGTTGCAGCTTTAGGTTTCATTCCTAAACATGTGAGTAGGACCAACGTCAACTTCAGACCTGGGTATATCAGTTTTTCCACACTGGCTGGCCTCCTGGCTGCATTGTTTGTAAGACTCTACTCTGTTGAAAGGAAGGTTCTCTCCAGTCCTTGCTCTGCATTAGATCCTTGATTAAAAGTACATAAATAGAGGTAGGACTAGGACTAGGACCCCTTTGTTCAACTTCTCTTCAACCGTCTCTTGTATCTTTGAACAGTAAACAAGCTTCAGTAGAGGATATGATTAAGATTTTCTTTTTAGCGACATGATATTTGAAGATGGGGAAGGCCTAGAGGCTAGTTCATTACATACACATTCATCATAGTATCACCTTCAAAGAGAGAAAAACCTCCTCGCATTGCAAGCTTTCCCTCAGCCAGGGACCTCGAAGGGATGGAGGCATCTAAGCTACATGCTTGATTCAGACGTACGCACTCTGGCACTTGAACACACTCCTCTGTGCTGTGCTGCCATACAGAGAGACCTGGACAGGTTGGAGAGTTGGGCAGAGCGAAACCTTATGAAATTCAACACGGGCAAGTGTAGGGTGCTGCACCTGGGGAGGAATAACCCCACGCACCAGTACAGGTTGGGGGCTGACCTGCTGGAAAGCAGCTCTGTAGAGAGACATCTGGGAGTCCTGGTGGACAACAGGATGACAATGAGCCAGCAATGTGCCCTCGTGGCCAAGAAGGTCAATGGCATCCTGGGGTCCATGAAGAAGAGTGTGGCAAGCAGGTCAAGGGAGGTCATCCTCCCCCTCTACTCTGCCTTGGTGAGGCCTCATCTGTGCCCAGTTCTGGGCTCCCCAGTTCAAGAAGGACAGAGAACTGCTGGAGAGAGTCCAGCAAAGGGCTACCAAGATGATTAGGGGATTGGAACATCTCTCTTATGAGGAAGGGCTGAAGGATTTAGGTCTTTTCAGTCTGGAAAAAAGATGGCTGAGGGGGGATCTTATCAATGCTTGTAAATACTTAAAGGATGGGTGTAAGGAGGATGGGGCCAGGCTCTTTTCAGAGGTGCCCGGTAACAGGACAAGAGGTAACGGGCACAAACTTGAACACAGGAAGTTCCATCTCAACATGAGGAGGAACTTCTTTCCTTTGAGGGTGGCAGAGCACTGGAACAAGCTGCCCAGAGAGGTGGTGGAGTCTCCATCTCTGGAGACATTCAAAACCCGCCTGGACGTGTTCCTGTGTAACCTGCTCTGGGTGACCCTGCTCTGGCAGGGGGTTGGACTAGATGATCTCCAGAGGTCCCTTCTAACCCCTGCCATTCTGTGATTCCGTGATTCTGTGATTCTGTTTAATGCCAGGCTGTGTGTGACCAGGGGGTAGTAACCTCTCCCCATTGAGTTTGCAGAGAGCCTAGATGCCACACATTTCCTTTTCCTCACCATGCAGGTGGCACGGCAGGGAGCACAGATATCCAGTTTTTCATCCTCTGACACCTACATTGGAAGTGCTTATGGTGTTTTTCCAGATCTTGTGCTTTGGCTTAATTTTTGCACCTACTGTCAGCAGAATGCTCAACAAGCCTCTGGAAAACCAAAAGAAAGGCATCCTGAACTAGGTGCATTGATGAATACTTCAGAAATTACGTGGCCTTAGCATTCTGCATTTCTAAAATTCAAATAATGATTGTTACTTACCTTGAGGGCATACTGGAAAGCTTAATTCATTAACTGTGTTCATAAACCAGAGCAGTATCTTTTGGCTCCTAATTTAAATTCAGTAGCCAGTGTTAAGTTCCTAAATCAATATGTAGCGATGCGAACAAAAAAGATTTGTCTTTCAAAAGAGTTTGGGTGCATTCATCTCTCAGCAAGAACTCTCTTACTCTCTCTACTTTTAATTGACTCAGTTGAGAATTGGGAACCAAACATCTGACCATTATGATCTAAATTTGTGTTTGTCAGAGCAAAAAACCAGCCTAAATAATGTGGCTATTATACTCCCCACAACACCAGCTATCTATGATTAAAGTGTTATTCTCATTAACTTCATTAAAAGCATCTGCAATCAGAAGCTACCTCACTGATGGGAATTTTCTGAGACTGTATCTGCCCTGATAAAATGTCTTTGGTGCATATTTCCAATTACATTTGAGCGAACATACATACATATATGTGAACATTTCAGAAGTCCACGCCGTACTCTTACCTCTGCAGGACCATGGAGCAGTTTTATCTCCTCATAAGCTAGAGAGTATCTTGTCTTTTTCTTTACTTCATTTCCTCCATATTTCATGGAGCATTTGTCCATAGTACACTCATATTATAGGAGGACTGGAAATGATCTGGACCTGCACGTCAAATGTAGCTTTCCCCAGCCCCCACCTCTCTTATAGTCTCATTTCTTTTTAGATGCCAAATTCATTCCTTTCAACTTCCTCTGAAGCAGCTGATGCTTTCAGGTGATGCCATTGGTTTGACAAGGAAGCCTAAATCACTGAATATCATTGTCGTTCTTCAGGGTTTCTGCCAGCTGCCTAGAGGGATGATGGAGAAATTGTTTCCTTCTTAGGTATAATTTGTCTCCTGGGATGCTTCAGAGGAAGATTTTACCTCTCTCTGAATCACTGCAGATTGCTACAGACAGGCATAGGTGATAAGTTGTCTCTTTGCTGGTGAGTCTCACTGACATGCTCACATCTTTGGGGTATATGCCCCTCAGATCAGAGTGGTGTAGAGTGCTGGAGTTCTGTTTTTGCCTTTGTCTGTAGCGTGTTGCACTGCCTGTCTCCTATGAGTACTGGACGATGTCATGGCAAAGCCCTTGGTCTTCTCTGCATGCCATACTAGAGTGGTGGCATTTGAATTTTTTAATTACAAGTCTTGGCACAGGCTGTTGTAAATGGTTTATTGGCCCGTGAAGGCAGGTGGAATAAATGTTTTATAAACCTTTCTATATTACACATTTATTATACACTTGCTTATAATTGTAAGGAATTGAACTTGTTGAACCAAGTAGTCCAGTCCAGTGTTTGCATGTTCACTTTGGTGTGACCAGTTCTTTAATGAGCCAAACTCTTTCAATGCGTTTTTCATACCTCCTTATGCAATTGATTTCTAATTATTGCTGCACTCCTTTGTGTGTAGAGATTTCAACAATCTAGACTAGACCAAGTTTTAACCACTTGTTGAAGTGGTGAACTTGCAGTACAGCCTGCATTTATATAAGCCACTTGAGGCCAGTTGAGGAAACAATCCCATTTTCAGGGAAGTGTTTAAACACACACTCTAATTGCTTGAGATGACTGGGATTATGATGGCTGGATTTGCAAGGATTTCCAAGACAAACAGGACACTGGCATAATGCAGTTAAGGCCTCCCCATGTTTACAGTTAACAGAGCACCACGGAATGATGTGACAAACACTTTGCTCAGATACATCATAATGTAGGAAACTAATGAAGCAACCAGGTTTAGATTTACTGTGTGGGAAGGGGAAATCATTGCCCTAGAAAGGATTCTTACTCCTAAACATGAGGAGGAACTTCTTTCCTTTGAGGGTGGCAGAGCACTGGAACAGGCTGCCCAGAGAGGTGGTAGAGTCTCCATCTCTGGAGACATTCAAACCCCATCTGGATGCGTTCCTGTGCAACCTGCTCTGGGTGACCCTGCTTTGGCAGGGGGGTTGAACTAGGTGATCTCCAGAGATCCCTTCCAACCCCTGCCATTCTGTGATTCTGTGATTCTGGCTGCGGTGCAACTCTAGCTGCTCATCTGATTTGCTGAATTTATGGCACACATAGATCTAGCCTGGCTCAGTGGTCACTTCCAGCTGCTGTGGTGTTTTCAGACTCATTCTGGGAGATGACCTCTGAATTTCTATGGGTTCCCTAATGCTAAAGGTCCAACAGTTTGGAGAATGGCCTTACATATACCCCATGTGTGATACCATGAAGTCTCTTAGACTTCTTCATTTCTATTTTTCTCCACTATGAAATAGCCCATAACTCCACCCACCATCAAGCTGTGGTAAAAACAAACCAGTTTGTAAGAGTAAAAGCCACTTCTGTTTCTAAAAACTTCCACTCTGTCTAGATTGTGGAGGGGAAATGGTAATGAATATACCAGGATTTGTCTTTGTTTCCTGCTAGGACTTTTACACTTGTTTTGACCCTGGATTCTCCAGTGGGAGGTTTGAATCCACAGCATTATTTAAAAAATCTGTAATTCATTTTACCAGAAAACAGAAATTATTAAGGAGCAGACAGGGCACAAGGTTACATAAGCCAGCCTAACCTTTCTTATATTCTCTTAGCGCCAAAACCTTGTTCTGGAGAACACCCTTCTCATGCTCTTCTCTTGTCTTCCTCTTGGGTGGTCAACAACAGAAGCCCAGAGTGCAAGTCAGGTACAAGAAGATTTCTCAGCAGGGTTTGAAGTCAACAAAGATCCAGAATCACTGGAGCCAAAGCTGTGAAGACCTGCCAAATCTGCTCTTAGCCTAGCTCTGCTAGAGGAAATTATTACCTATCCTTACACCCTGCTTTCCATCTTGCTTTCCTTTGTTTCTCTAAGCAAAAAGATCAAAGTTATTCATTTGCAACTGTATAAGTGAGACGTCAGTGGCACTTTGAGCATTATACTGTATTAAGTACTCCATGCACTCCTCATCAAAATAGTTGAGAGAAAAGATTTCGAAAGGCTTTGTATTAAACAAGTGAAGACAAGAGGGACACAACACACTAGAGACTGATAAACAAACAAAAACTTTATCCAAACATTTGTCTATAACCAATTTTAAATGGTTAAAGAATCACAATTTTTTCACTTTGGAAGAAGGGAGAAATAAGAGGTGTTTAAATCATTAAACAGTTAGACCTGTGGTCTCATCCTTTATTGATTCAGGTACTATTTATCTCCTTGTATATTTCACTGCAACTAAACAAAAATGGTTCCTATTATATTCTATTCCTTTTAGAAAAAAAAAATCAAACATATCCTGCCTGGGAGGGAAGCCAAAATGCTGAAAGGATATGATGAATGAGAGTAGACATTAGCTGAAGCAGGAACACTGAACAAAAAATGCAAGGCATCAGCATGGTACTGCTTTTATTATCGCTCGCAAATCTGAAGGCTGCCACTTATTAAAGCATAAGAACTTATGTATTTCAATGTAATAGTTAATTCCATATAAATGGAATGTTGGCTATTTTTAATTAAACATCCACCATTGCCTCAACCAGTCCCCAAACAGGCAGGATGGAAACAACAAAAGGTTGCATCCCAAGGTGTATGGGGGAGCCGCTCCATACTTGCTCCCAGAGCAGAAAGACAGCACGTTCTTCTTCCCCATGGAAGCAGAAATCTGCAGTTACGAGAGGTTTATAGAAACCTTTTCCTGAGTGGAGAATTCTCCTGGGTCACAAATCCCCCAGTCATGTGAAAGTAGGCTCCAAAGTCCAGTGAAGTTTTTTGTTAAAGTTTCCATGGACCTTAAGGTTTCATTTAGTTCTGCAAACATTGTGAAATGCCCTACCGTGTCCTAGACATCCACAGATATGACATGGGTCTTGAGGAAGATTCATGACCCAACAGAGACCAGGTGAGATGTGCCAAAAAGTCTAAGATGGTGCTAAGTACTCACGTTTAGACAGTGAGCACTAAGTGAATTACAAGTGGAGTCTTGTCACCATCCCTTCACACTGCCTCCTGAAATTTGACCTAGTTGATTTGCCAATGCAAATTAAACAGTCCCTTTCAGCATGCACCAGCAAACTGAATTTGCTCTCTCCTGCTCACAGTTACCTTGGCATCAATCAGGTTGCAGGCGAAGATGTGTAGCTGTGCTGGTGCAGTGCCACACCCAGGGCAGGAAGATCAGTCTCCCAAGGAAACTATGAGCGTGGTCATACATCCCGGATCTGGCACACATGTGGCCAGTTTGATGTCCTGGCAATGTGAGCTGGGTTCTTTCTGTAAATTACATCCCAAACATGGATAAAGACTGGATGGAGAATCGATTGAGAGCAGCCCCAAGGAAAAGGACTTGGGGTTGTTGGTTGATGAGAAGCTCAACATGAGGTGGCAACATGAGCTCACAGCCCAGAAAGCCAACTGCATCCTGTGCTGCATCAAAGGAAACATGGCCAGCAGGTCAAGAGAGGTGATTCTACCCCTCTACTCTGCTCTACTGAAACCCCACCTGGAGTACTGCATCCAGCTCTGGAGTTCCCAACATAAGAAGGACACGGACCTGTTGGAGCAGGTCAAGAGGATGCCACAAAGATGATCTGAGGGCTGGAGTACATGAGGACAGGCGAGATAGATGCGGTTGTTCAGCGTGAAGAGAAAGCTCCAGGGAGACCTTAATACTCCCTTCCAGTATCTGAAGGGGGGCTTACAGAAAAGATGGGGAGGGACTCTTTATCAGGGAGTGTAGTGACAGGACAAAGGGTAATGATTTTAAACTGAAAAGAGGGGAGATTTAGATTAGATATTAAGAAGAAATTCTTTACTATGAGGGTGGTGAGGAACAGATTGCCCAGAGAAGCGGTGGATGCCCCATCCCTGGAAGTGTTCAAGGCCAGGCTGGATGGGGCTTTGAGTAATCTGGTCTAGTGGGAGGTGTCCCTGCCCATGGTAGGCATGTTGGAACTAGATAATCTTTAAGATCCCTTCCAACTTTAACTATTCTATGATTCTATGATTCCACAATTGCTCCCTGATAATAACATGAACTATTTCCTGCAAGAGAGACACACCTGGAATGGCGATTAAACTCCTGCTCGCCTTTAATCTCAGACCTTCAAGTGTGAGCTTGGGTGACACCTGTTAGTATCAAGACTTCTGGAAGGACTTATGTGGGTCTGCAGGCACCCAAATCTCTCAAGCTTGCCAAGTGCTCTTTCAGCAGCCTCTGTACCTCCACACCAACTACAGCTGTGCTGGTAGTAGCCTGGGTACGTTTCCTCACTCTTGCCTTCTGCCTCAACTCCTTCAAGGAGCCACTCATTGTTATAATTTCATCTGCCATCTTTGTGCAGACAAGATGTGTTTTCTACCTAGTGCTCTGGGGTGCTGGAAGGGTGAAAGTTTTCCCCTTTTTGAGGAGTGTATTAACACTACTATGCTTAGACAGGTTTCTGCAGGCAGGATGTCACCCCGATGAAGTCTGTGGATGAGCCCTCTCTTCAAGAACACTGAGAAACAGAACAGCTAATGAAACCAAACTACTGTTTTTTTAGGCATGAGTTTTTGCTCAGAATGGAAGATTCATATGGATTACAGCTATAAACAGAGCTCTTCCTGAGCTTCTACGTAGCTCAGGGCACCTCTGCCTCCTCCTCTGCAGTTCCCTCAAGAGAGGTGGCAGCAGATCTATCTGCCCAAAGTGTCCAACTCAACCAGAAAGTGGGTAAATCTCAGCATCAAGTGGATAAATTAATCTTCTACCACTCTGTAGTCTGTTTTTATTAGCACTGTTTCTTAAAAAACCACGCGCATGGTGCAGAGCTCAAGATCTAAACTAGTAACACATGGAGCTTGACACAAGTCAGTAAGAAACAATGAAGAGGTTTTAAGTTCCCTGGCTTCATCGAAAGCTCATGAGGTGTTCCTGCATACCTTTGCAGGATTATTAAAAAGGACAACATTTGAGAGAGCTATTTTGGCTGATGCATGAGCTGCAGAATCACTGCCTGTCAGATCTGTGACCAATGTGGCCTGCGATAGCAGACTCAGCTTGGGCGCACTTAGCTCACTGTCTGGGACACATTTAAAGCTCTTTGTTTTCATTATGAGATGAGGATTTGCCAACCTTAGTACTTCTATATACTGACAGCTTAACTGCTGATGTCAGATTTTGCTGAAAAATGAGTTAATTTATGATTGCACGAAATGTTTGTCAGAAAGACAAAACACTTGGATCTGTTGGCAGTATATAAAACTATAAATACTAGAGAACATAGTGACAGGAGCCAACATTTATTAAAATTATGGCCTGTAATGTTTTCAATAACCTCTTTCATTTGTTTATTATTATTTCACATCAGGAGGTTTCTAAAACCATACGATCCAGGCAGCCAGAGCAAGCCTAGAATACAGGTGGACAGCAAGCTTCAGCATAAAGGACTTTGGAAGGGGCACAAGTAGAGATGGGAGAGAAATCTGTCATCACATTTAGTCATCCTTAGATTCTCCATAGCTAAGTGCTACCACTCCTTCTGCCAGAAATGCTGCTCCTTATCCAGTGACTTTCTGATGCTTTTACATCAGCTACTTGGATAGTAACCATGGAAGAGTAACACCAGGAAAGTGAAAAGCAAGCAGTCTCCCTCCTGACCATCTGAAGCCATTCTGGAGAAGTGAGTCACTTTGGGTTATTGCTAAGGGTCATGGAGGCCCCAGCTACAGAAGAGGGGCCTCGCTGTAGTGAGCCTTACATCTAAAGGCTGGTAGATAAAGGGTAGAAAGGGAATTAGGTGTCCAGAGAAAGCAAGTAATTCACCTGAGGGTAAATCACGACTGTGCTGGTGAGACATCTGAGGTTTCCTGACACAAAGCCTAGCTCCATGTCCACTAATCCTGCCCCTAGTGGTTTCCTCCCTTCCCTAACCTGTCTTTCATATTCATCCCTATCATATTCTCATACATACTATTCCCCTTCTACCTATACCTTTCTCTCACTCCTAGGGGAATTTCCTGGACTTTGTGCTCTTTTACCGTGTTTTCTGCTTCACTAATGTTTTTTTCCTGCTACTGGCCCCCAGTGAAAATAACACTGTGGCTTTCATTTCATCACATTTTCTTTATTGCTTGCATGTTTCAAGATGCTCCCAGCCACGCTGGTCCAGAAAGCAACCAAGGGAAGAACCACCAGTGTGAGACTGGCAGGCTACCAGACAGACAGCACGACAGAGTCACTCCACTGTCAGTGCATGAACCTTCCCACACTGTTTACTCCAATTTTCCGTTTATCTTGGTTTTAAATAGATTGTCCAATCATCCCTTTAGGGGACTATAGCGTATTGCTCAGCACTTAATCATTGTCATTTATTGGCACTGCTACACCAAAGGCACAATCCCTTTTCCATGGAGCATGAAACCCCAATCAGGTTCCTCTCAAATCAGACTCAAGTCAGTGACATGGAGATATTTCCACTGATCATGACTGAGATTGCTATGAATCTGTGTGTTTAGTCATACTAAACTCCTCTCTTTATCCAAACATTGGGAAAAGCTTAAACCATTATTTCTCTTTTACACTAAAACCTGGAGGTGGGAGCATGAGTTCTGGGGAAAGCCTGAGTGGAAGATAGACATTTCTTTGCCATTTTGACTCTTTGAGCTGAATTCAGTAGCCCAAAAATAAGTGTGTATCAACTTTTGAGATGCCGGTGGCATCCAAGTGGCTGCACAAGTATGCCACAGGACCTACAGGAAAGGCAGTTTCAGGCAGGATGCCTTAGGCACTCTAAAGTGGTCCTCAATGTCTTTAACCAGGCAACTAGATGGTGCCCCCTTTCTTGCTAAGTCCAAAACAGGAGTCGAGTAGGGCACAATTTCAAGCATAGCTTAGCTTAGCACATTTCCCAGGCTGTTACCTCCTGCATAGCCAGCAGGGAACAAACAGGCATGACTGAGACCCCTCTAGCCCTTAGATTCCAACTTGCCCTTAACTTCTGCTGCTGAAGAGAAGTAGTAACAACTCAGTCTTGAGTCAAGTTAAAGACCTTGTCTAATCCATGTAGCCAGCTGGGGTGGAGATCTGAGCAAAGAAAACTATATATTCTGACAGAATGTTTTATAGGTTTTTCAGGAGAAACTTTGGCCATCACAGATCCTTTTTTGGCTTGAAGGGGAAAACTAGCCAGATAAATGGCCAATATAAGGATGTGGTCCCTTGATCTTGAAAGTGTGAGCAGTCGGGCAAAGAAACTGCATTAGCAGAAAACAAAGAGATAGCTGCAGCAGTTAACCTATTCCAGTACTTAGAGAGTCACAGTAATGCTAAATACACTTTTCTATTGGGACTATTGCCACGAAAGGGCACTCTGAAGACAACCGACAGAGTTTCTAACACGTCCCGGAGACAATCACCTCTGCCACTACTTGAGGAACTAAGCCGTGACATTCACCAGTGCTGGTCCCAATAGGTCCTCAGCAGTGTGTCAGTCACTCATCTTTTCAAAAGCATTTGTGATGCTAAACATTTCTCATGAAGTCTAAATGTCTCTCCACGCAAGCTGCTTTACCAGCAAGCTTTCACTTTTCCTGGTGCCTTTAAATTAATGCAGCAAAGATCTTCAGTCATTAGGTCTTAGGACACTGAGGAGACAGTGGGGTTTGCTGCCAACAGAAGAGTCGACACTGAGCAATTTTACAGGAGTTTTGCACATGAAATAGTAAAGATACTGTCTAAGAAGCAAAGAAAATTAATAGATGCTTTTAATTACATGATCAATTTGTCATGATGTGGAAAGTTAGCCCTGGCTAAGGGCCAAAATTCCACCCAGTTCCTCACTCATTCTGCTTCAACAGGACAGGGGGAGAAAATAAGATGAGAAACCTCATGACTCAAGAAAAGGAGACATCACTTACCCATTACTGTCATGGGCGAAACAGACTCAAACCAAGGAAAATTAATTTAATTTCTTGCCAATTAAAGTAAATTCGGATGGTGAGAAAAAAAAAAAACAGCTTCCCCCATCCCTTTCCCATTCTTAGGTTCCCCCTCCCACCCCACCCCGAGGGGCGCAGGGCTGGGGATGGGGGTGTGGGTCCATCCGTGCCAGCCTCCCTGGGCCGCTCCTCCCTCCTCACCCCTCTCCCTGCTCCAGTGCGGGCCCTGCCGCGGGCTGCAGTCCTTCAGGGACAACCTGCTCCCGCCTGGGCTCTCCACGGCCGCAGCTCCTGCAGGAAAGATCCCCCCGCTGTGGCCTGGGGCCCTCCCCGGGCTGCCCGGGGGGGTCTCTGCTCCAGCGGGGTCTCTCCAGGGCTGCAGGGGATCCCTGCTCCAGGCCTGCAGCACCTCCTGCCCTCCTCCTCCTCCGCCCTGGGGCTCCCTCTGCTGCTGCTCCCTCCTTGCCTTCCTCCTCCTCTGCCTGGGCCGCCTTCGGCCCTTTCCCAAACGTCTTTTCCCCCCGGTGCCCCCAGCTTGGCTGAGGGGCTCAGCTGTGTCCTGCGCTGGGGCCCTTGGAGCCGGCTGGGACCGGCTGGGACTGGCTGTGTCCGGCACGGGGCAGCCCCGGACACTCCACACACGCTCCTGGTAGAGACACACAATACACAGGAAAAGAAAAGTCTTCACCTAGGACTAAGGCATTTCAAGTTTAAAGAGCATTATAAATCCATTTTAGGTTAAAAACCAATTACAAGTATACGATACTGGCTGAATAAACTGAAAGAAAATTATATAATTAGAGGGAATTTACATTTCATGGATCTTACAGGAGATTCATAACTTGGGATATTTGAGGACATGTCTGTGGGGCAGGTTAAGTCTCACACTTCAAACCGTGGGCTCAGGTAGATGAACTCTAGAGGTTCCACGTTGAGCAGGTAAGTCAGAGTTGCAGAGCTCTTCTGATCTTCAGCGGGCTAAGGTCAGTGAAAGCCATATGAGCCTCGAGCAAACATGACTAAGTACAAGCACGCTTCTTAGTCAGGAATTAAGCCTTCTGCCCTTCACTAACCCCCTGAAGCTCATCACATGGGTATGGCAATGAGGCAAGGTGGGCAACCACCACACAGCAAGTCCTCTCTTCTCCATGAGGACAAGGACTGCTTGAACTGAACAGCAAGGATCAGTCATAACAGCTCAGCTTGCCCCCCAGAGCAACTGTGAGTCAGACCCTTAATTTGGTTTGCCCACCATTTGGTTCCTGCTCTACTGCTGGGTTTTGGTTGAGTTGTATGCATGGCAAGTTGCTAAAGTAGTTCTCAAGTGGAGAAAAAGCAAGTTTAACACACTTTGACAGTAGATTTTTAGTCCTCCTTCTACCTTGGAGCCCTGTTTGAAGAAGCATAATAGATTTGCAGGGCACTTTAATATCACAGTTAGACAAGCCGGACATCATCAAGAAGGATCACAGATGATGAAATCCCAAGGGAAGAAAAGGTAGGAATGAAGTAAATAACCCAGCAATGTCTCTTTCCTCCCTCACAGTTCTGACAACAAGGAAATTAGCTCTGATGGTTTTCAATACCACAACACAGCTGAAACTCAAAGGAAATAGTTCTCCTTCTCTGAAATTTATCACAGTGCTCACAAATTCCCCATCCTGGAAAGGGCAGGCTTTATCTGCCCAGTCTTTTATCTGTCTCCTGTGCAGCTGTAGATGTAAATTCTGGCTTCTTTTTTTTTTTTTTTTTAAAAAAAAAAAAAAAGAAGTTTGAGATCTTGTACCTCAGCCAAGATTTGATGCACTTTTCAACGTCAGCAAATTCGAAAACCTCAGCATAAGTTGGAAGTTGAAATAAATGAGCTCTGAGATCTCTACCTCGGTGGGAGGATTTGTTTTGTCTTTTCTTCTTCTTGGCTGCTTGTGAGTATTATTTTTTTCTGAGCTTTCTTGCCTTACCGTGTCACAAGCAAAATAAAAAAGCATTTGATGGTGCAGTCTGCTAAGGAACACGGAGAAGAGGGCAAACTGACTGCCCAGCTGAAGGCATCACAAGCAGCTACTTTCTAGTGAAAAAGATGGGAAAGATCCATCTGCCTCTGCAGATGCCAGATGCAAAGACCCATTTCCAGACACAGGACCCTGTATTGTTTGGAGGCAAAGAGCTGCACTGTGAAGTGAACTCAAGAGCGCACATTAAACTATATGACACAGCCCATAGGAAAAAGAAATGGTTCTCCCCACCCCCTGCACTGACCCCCTCTGGCCAGCCAAGACCTCCCAAAGTTTCAGCCAGCTGCTGTGAGGCTCAGGATGGCAAATCGTATTTTGGTGTGTGGTCTTATAGTAGAAACTTTCCACTTGAGACAAGAGGGTCCCTCCAGAGGGGAAGGGGATTTAGATTTTCCTGTAAAGGATCTATGAAAGTCATGCATGAAAGCCAAGAGCACTCTGCTAGGAAATAGGGAACGCTGAGGTCAGATTAATCCCCCTCCCCTTCAGGATCTAAGTGGCTTAGCACAATATTCATTTAAAGGCTCTCCTTAAGATAGGAGCTACCTTTCGAAGAGACCACTGAAAGGGCAAGGGTCTGCCTAGGATGTAGAAGATGTGGATGGGGAATCACATGTATTAAACCTCTGGGAATGCAAGCCAGGCCAGATCCTGATCACTTCATATCCCTGTCATCCAGTTCTGCTCGATGAGATCTTTTCCCATAACTGTTCCCCCCTTATGCACGGTGAGGAACCCTCCTGGAGGAGCAGCCAGGATTATGGAGTTAGCACCAAGCTGGGCAATGTCAAAGTCTTCTCAACTGTTTCAGCAATAAGAGGATGCTATTTTAAACTGTGGGAAAAAAACACACATGAAAAACAAGCTATGGTGATGAATTTTAAGAAGTAATTGAATGCTACTCGTAGCAGGGGAGCACAATCTCCCAGACTGATGAACAGTCTAATTAAGACTAATCTATGAATAATAATTCAATGCAAATGGCCCATGTGTGTATGCGTGTGTATGTGTGTTTGTGCAAATAGTGAGTCTGCCTTCAGCACTTGGTAATCCTGTGAGTGTTTTGGCAAGGGTGCTAATGAACCATAAAGCACAGAGATCTAGTTGTCTGACAACGCTTCATAATAACGGGAAATGAAGTGTAAAAAAGGGACTGGATATGAATGCATTAGATCTTGCTGGTTTTTTACACTTGTATGCAAAGAGTGAACCACCAATGAATGGAATTGTACCAGGCAGCACCGGAGGTGTTTCAGATACACTCTTTGATCACTCATACTCCTGAAGCAGAGAAGGTTTTGTTTGTCTTGCATTAGTTTTAAGAATCACACACTAAATTCCTCGCTGCAAGGTTATTAAAAATATTTTTATCTGTCATAAAACCAAAGCTATGAATTCCCTGAGAGGAGAAATAAGGAAAAATAAATCCCTCCTATCATTTGTTGTAAAGCCATGGTGGCAGACCCAGCATCAAGTTTTATGTATTTTGGTTTCTGGTTCTTATCTCTTAAACAAGTGTTTCTAGGCAGGATTAGATTTATACTGCTGATAATGTGTAGAGCAACGTTTCTTGGCATATTGCAGAAGGAACCAAAAGAAGAAAACATAATGTTTTCTATTTCTTTGTTTCTTTGCAAGGAACACTCATTAAGAACTTTGCTGAGAGATTACACTGGTGTGATCAGTGTCTCTTTCTTTTTTTCACTCAAGCACAAGATGTATAAGCAGAGCGACAAAAATAACAGTAGGAGAGAAAAATTATCTATTTTTTACATAGAACACCGGAGAAACCACTGCTTCAGTGCTGTGTGCAGTTGTCATATCCACACTTTAGAAAAAAGAAAGTTCAAAATATAGAAACGATTTAGTGGAGAGCTAAAAGATTCGTTTGGGGTCTGGCAAACATGCCTTCCTAAAAGACGCCGGGGTGTCTGATGGGAAGGTTAAGAGGCTATGAAATCTTTCTCTATGGGGGCATCGAACCTGACCTGTGGTGAACATCCAGATCCCAAAATCAGCCAGCTCAGGAATCAGGCTGGAGAATATTGTGAAAACAAGTAATACGGATTACCATTTGGAGATGTGGCCTCCATCCTTATTCCTTAAGAAAGTCTTAAGTAAAGAATTTCCCACAGACTACGAACAGGAAAGCTGGCCTTAATACAGGGACAGAGGATGCTGGCTGCTTGCAACAGGGACATATTGAGAAATTGTTGGTTTAGCACAGCTTCAGAAAGACAAGCCAGTGGAAATCCAAACCCAATGTGATGAGACAATGCCAAGAATTGCTAACAGCAGGATCCTTTGTTGTTCCTTTGTCCTCTGACATCTCAGGTGGGACCAAGACCCAGCTGAGAAAGAAATGTCTGCAGCTATGTAGAGGCCCAGCCTTCATTATAATTCAGTCCAATCTAGTCAGTACAGTGAATGCATTCAAAAGAACGTTTTGACTGAGCAGTCAGTAGGTGGCTTCTTTAGGAATAACTGAATCGCTCTTTTTGACTAAGCAAGCAATTCAGTTGCCAAAAAGTATGTGTGTAGAGCCACTTGAAGTATTCTGGGATAACCACACAAGGCTGACAGATATGACATGGAGAAACACTGCAAGGGAATGTCTAGGGGGGTGGTGGGAGCCAGGACAGGCTTCTGTGCAGGTTAGATCAGGACGCATCAACCCTTCTTTCACCCCTGCTTCAGATAAAAATCTGCCACCTTCTTTTTATAATAACTTGGGACCATTCAGTCCCACCTTCTTCCACGAATAACTTGCACCTTCTGGTCATCCCCAATCTTCTGTCCTTTAGCCATCTATCTTCTTCTGGCAATGTGAATTGTCTGTTCCTCCCCAAAAAGACTTTCATCCCACCTGCTTGCAAAGTAGCTTCTGGTCATACTCAGCACAGCCACACTCAAGTCCCAGTCCAACATCCAGCAAGGATTCCCTTGACTTTCCCAACATCTGTCCAGCCTCTCCTCACTTCACACCTTCCCAGCCATCACAGCACTTCTGCCAAGCTGAGATTCCTCACAGCTGCACAGGGATAAAACCATGGGAAAATGGGGAGTATGTCATAGGTTAACCCTAACAGGCAGCTAAGAACCACGCAGCCACTCCTTACTGCCCTCCAGTGGGATGGGGGAGAGAATCAAAAAGGTGAAAGTGAGAAAACTCCTGGGTTGAGATAAAGACAGCTTAATAGACAGACAGACAAAGGTTGTGTGCGCAAACAAAGCAAAATAAAGAATTCACTCACTACTTCCCATTAGCAGGCAGATTTTTAGCCATTTCTAGGAAAGCAGGGCTTCATCAGGCAGAACAGTGACTTTGGAAGGCAAATGCCATAACTCCAAATGCCCTAACTCCAAATGCCCACCCACTTCTTCCTTCTTCTCTCTAGCTTTTATTGCTGAGCATGATGTCATATGGTATGGGATATCCCTTTGGTCATACATTCATAGAATCGTAGAATTGCCTAGGTTGGGAGGGACCTTTCAGATCATCTAGTCCAAACATCAACCTAACTCTGACAAAAACCATCATTAAACCATATCTCTAAGCCTTTGTCTACCCGTATTTTAAATATCTCCAGGGATGGTGCCTCAGTGACTTCCCTGGGCAGGCTGTTCCAATGCTTAATAACCCTTTCAGTGTAAATTTTTTTCCTAATATCCAGTCTAAACCTCCCCTGTGCAACTTGAGGCCATTTGCTCTTCTTGTCCTATTGCCTGTTACTTGGGAGAAGAGGCCGGCCCCCACCTCGCTACATCCTCCTTTCAGGTGGTTGCAGAGAGCAATAAGGTCTCCCCTCAATGTCCTTTTCTCCAGGCTGAACAACCCCAGCTCCCTCAGACGCTTCTTATAAGACTTATTCTCCAGACCCCTCACCAGCTTCGTTACCCTTCTCTGGACCCTCTCCAGCACCTCAATGTCTTTTTTGTGGTGAGGGGCCCAAAACTGGACACAATAGAGGTGGAGCCTCACCAGGGCCGAGTACAGGGGGACAATCGCTTCCCTAGCCCTACTCACCACACTGTTCAGTTGGGTTCAGCTCTCCAGCAGTGTAACAGCTAAAACATCAGTGTGTTACCAACGCTGTTTTCATCATAAATCCAAAACATAACACTATACCAGCTACTATGAAGAAAATTAATTCCATCCCAGCCAAAACCAGTACAGAGTAGAATAAGGAGGTTTCAGCCCATCTCCCCAAGTAAGCTGTTTCATAGGTGTGGAAGAGAAAGAAGTTTTGAGGGAAGTAAACAGGAAAAAGAGGCAGTAAAAATACAAAAAACAAATGAAATTTCATCAGTGAGGGCACATTTCATGGGACACGAGAGGGACCAGGCCCTTTGCTTGTAACCTAGTGCTTGAGAATTGTAGGGCTAAAGAAACATCTATTAAGCTTTGGCTTTTTTCAAAGGGCTAATTAGGTAGCTCCTCAAGACCTTTTCCAGAATTGTTTTCCATTATTTTGTGGTTGTTTGTTTTTGGTTTTTTTTAATGTCTGAGACTCAGGCAGCTCTGTAAAGAGAGTCAGACAATTACAATACTCTTATAAAACTGACTTCTCTCTACTTAGTCCTCTAGCTAGGGAGTTACTTTCTTATATAAAATCAATTACAGCTTTTTTTGAAAAACTGATTGGCTCTTCCAAGTGATCATAAAGTGAGTTACTCAGATTTACTTCATTTCAAGCCACATTCTTCTTTACAGTTGCAGTAGAAGATGAGAAACAAGGGAAAGGTAATATATATCAACCTGTAACGCATTGTTTGCGTGCAGTAGCTCATGGTACTCAACAGTAGCATCTAAAAATAGGCCACAAAATGGGGAGAGATAAAAATATATATAGATATATAGATACATCTATCTTTAAAGTTTCAGCAAAAATTATTCTGCCATCTCAAACAATGAAGCTGGGGGGGTGGGAGGGGGGAAGATGCATCTACATCGTTTCTGGATTCAGACTTACCAAAAGTAGAGAACAGCTGGCTGCTGAAGTGGGGTTTTTTTGAGGGAAGTGAGAAAGAGAAGTGACATGATGATGCCATAGTAAGAGATTTCAGTGACTTGTGAATGGATACCAAGTTGGAGTTATGTTGGGTAAAGTGAGAGCCAGCACATACCATATCAGCCCAAGTACAGCACAAATACAGGGAATGCTCAGTACCAGCAATGCCCTGGTGCTCTGCTTTTCCTGAAGGGCTGCTGTTACTAGGAGGATAAAACGGTCTGTAGAAAGGAAATTATTCTGGGGAAATGCTGCTTGAAAGCACCTGCTGTTCTCACAGGGTATTGCTGCAAATAACTGCCTGCTGCATAACAAACCACAGGGATTTGGTGAATACAAGATTACATAAGGTTTACAAAGGCATGTTAAGATGTGAGATGGGAACTCAGTACGATCTACAAGAGAGCCTAAGAAGGGAATTTTAAAGGATTAGGCACCCACCCTGCTTAGGTCCTTTTGCAAGTGCTGTGAGGCACCCTTATCCATCTCTGTATGCAGAAATCCCTTAGGAAACTCCCCAGGCTTTAATCATATCCCTTTAAATGAAGTTTGAACCTTGAATTTGAAGTTCCAAGCACAGAAATGAATCATGAGTGGAATTTTCCCATTGCTTTTCAGCTCCTCTCTGAGCCTTCCCTTCCCCCTCTCAACGTCTTCAGTAAGACACAGGCTGTACCAGCAGAGCACAAAAAAACACTGTTTTTGCTGGAGGAAAACAAGCAAAAGTAAACCATCAAGGCAGGACTGCATGTGTTCACTGATCTGACACATTTTGACTGATCTCTCCTCTTTGTCCCTTGTGTTTCTGTCTCAGCCTTCTCTCTTTGTCCTCAACTTCCATTGAGATCAACAGAAAGTTTCCTCTCATGCCCTAACTGTTATTTACAAACAGCAAGCTTGGAGATTGGAAAGCTTAAACATTGTCCCATAAATGTATGTTTTAGTTGTGGAAAAAGAAGAGTCCTTAGAAAATTTCAGCAAAATTGCTTCTGCTGCTTGAAGGAGTGAGACAAAAGAAAGAAGCAGATTTAAAGTAATCTAAAGTAAATCTAGAGAAGTAAACTTTCCATAGATTTAAAGTATTTATTTCACTGTCTTCATGATGATTCTCTAACACTTTCATGGTCACCTCCATGCTTCACTTATCAGCAGTGTCCCATCCACTGTCCTTGTGCCTGATGAGCTGCAGTTTCATCAGAATACGTTGCACAGGGACTCTAGGTCCTTCTGAAGCTCTCAGTCTAGCAAGCATGCTCCATCCCAGGTTTTGGAAGAATGGGCCAAATTTTTCCTGCGATTGGTGGTAGGGGGAGTTATGGGACTGAAAGCAGGGTGGTTGATACCCATGCAGCCAAGAGGAGCAGAAGGGACAAGAACCTGGCTGTGAGTGGAAATATTATGAGGAGCCTGGGGAATGGAGGACCACGGGGAAAGGAATAGCACTGGAATGCACAGCAGACAAGCTTGGGGCAGAACAGTCCCCACAACAGCAAATACAATTCCCTGAGCTGTACCACTGCCCTGGGATCCATCAGCTTGCTGTCTCAGTCCCACTGCGAGTAGGACACAAAAGAAAGCACGTAGCCCGCTGTTACATGCAACCCATGGTTAAAGGGAAACCCTCTAAGACTTGTTTTGAGTGTTAGATGGTAGGCATTCTTTATTGCAGCACTGGATGCACGGGGGATCATTCTTCCTAGCGTGCATACCGTATGTTAAGCAAAACACAGTTTTAATTAGGCTATCACATACATATGCATTTTGATTTCCCAGAATGGTTATACATGTTCACTCAAATTCTCGGAATCCATCTACATAGTCCCCTCCTATAGAACACATGCGTGGTCGAGTCATGGTGGTCCCTCTGGTGGTCCTCAGTGGTCATAACGCCACTATGCGGTGACCACTTGGTGAACTCAGTCGATCAAGCCATATATGCTTCTTCATTGGCTTGCAATATGTATAGGTGGTCAGTTTCTTCAGTGTGTTCCCATTCCTAGGTACCTGCCTTATTCTTAACCAACGACCTGTGAAACTCATAACTTCTCCTGTTATTCATGCTGTCTTATACTAATGGCACTACTGGTTTATAACTTATAAAAGAACTTTGCCGAACTACCAGGTTACCTTTATTCATTGGCTTTAGTCTGATATCACCACCTACCACAGCATCAAAAGCCTTCATAGAACCTGCACAGGAGAATACATGCTGGTCTTTTGTTATCTCACAGTCCTAAGGGTGAATCTGTCACCTCTCCTGGGAGACAGAGAACTACCACAAGAAATATGGCCTGAGGGCTCCTGGCAAATTACAAATAAATTTCTCAGATTGACAAGTTTAGCTAAGTCTGTAAGAGACCCAGACACAACCTTGTGCTGGGAGAGAATGGCATTAAAAAGCAATCTTGCTTTTATATTGCTGAGCAGAGGCAGTAAGCATTTAAAGAAATGCTCAGCCAGCAAACTGAAACAGCAACAGCAAAACACTATATTTTTGTCAAAATCCAAACCACCTCAAGGAGTAAATTAACACTAACCAGTTCTGAGCTCCTCACCCCATCAGAAATGACAGCATTGCCATATTTATTGTTTCAGTAAGCTTCAATTACTGGAACAAGGGGCCCTTAAAAGAAGCCAGGCAATTTCAAGATGTTGTGAAGTACATTAATTGTGCAGATGAGTAGTTGTTAGCCTGAACTATTTTTAAAGACCATAAGAATTACTCATCTATGTTTAACAATGCTAGAAAATATATCTGTCCAGTATATTTCAGACATGAAGTCAGCAAAAGGAGACTGGGAGCCATGGAGAAAGTACTGGGGACTATTTTGTACTCAACTCTATATTCCAATCTACTATTTGGTCCCACCTAGTTCAGTGATCAGCGAGAACAATTATTTCTTAGTTACACTTTGAAAGCTACTTTTATGTTATAATCTCAACATATAATACAAGTAAGTTATGATTGCATTCACGATGGAGAAGGGTAAAAAGAAGCCCTGAGGAGAAACCACATCTTCAATGCCAGAATTGAGAATAAGGATTGATGTCCAAGGCTTCTATCTGCGGATGAATCTCAGTAACTCTGCCTTCAGCATGCGCAGTTGCCGAAAGAGCTGGTTTGGTCTTATTATTGCAAGAAGCACATGCTTGCCTGAGTGCAGGATTCGTGAAAGAAGGTCATTACATTACAGGGAAAGCTAATACCACCAGCCAACCAGAGTTACTGCAGGAAGAGCAAGTGCCTGCCTGTGTCACTCTTTCACCTTCACCTGAGCGGAGGATCCTGCTTCCTTCCAAGAAGCATTTCAACTTAGCAGTCCTGATTTTCTTACCTGGTATGGTTCATTGCTGTGACTACCATTGAAGAAAAAGATCTGGGCATTTTTAAATTGAGATGTTGAGTTCCTTAGTGAAAGTATTGTTACTAGGACTGAGCAAATTTTCTTCACAGTAGCTCATATGGTGATATGTTTTGATGTGTTGAAAACAGCATTGAAAACACATCAGTGTTTCAGCTATTGCTGAGCAGTGCTTACATGGCGTCAAGACCTTTTCTGCTTTTCACCCCAGCCCACCAGTGAGTAGGCTGAGGGTGCACAACAATTTAGAAGGGGACACAGCTGGTGCAGCTGACCCAAACTGACCAAAGGGATCTTCCATACCATATGATGGTGTGCTCAGCAATCGGCACTGGTGGGAAGAAGGAAGGGAGGGCATTGGGAGTTACCGCATTTGTCTTCCCAAGTAACTGCTACGCATGATGAAGCCCTACTTTCCTAGAAATGGCTAAAAATCTGCATGCCAATGGCAAGCAGTGAATAAACTCCTTATATTGTTCTGCTTGTGTGCACAGCTTTGGTCTACCTATTGAACTGTCTTTATCTCAACCGACAAGTTTTCTTACTTTGGTCCTTCCAAATCTTTTCCCCCTCCAGCTGGATGGGAGCGAGCAAGCAGCTGTGTGGTCCTTAGCTGCCTACCGGAGTTAGCCCACCTCAGTGAGTCAACAAATATTGGTTGGGCATGAACAGTCAGAAAAACCTCAGTGAGATGCATCACGCCAGTTAGAACCTGATCGAGGTGGCCAAATGTTTCATACCTCTGATGTAAAAGACTGTAGCAACTGCTTTAAACATGTTCAGGTAAGAAGATATGGCTTCTTTTGCAACACTGCATCTTACTCCTACCCTGAAATAAATAAGTTTTTGAAAAAAATTCTGCCATTTATCCCCAACATCCATTTTGGTGTCTGGGATCCTATCCTCTGCTACCTTATTTAGAAACTAGTATGCCCTTGAGTGGGAAGCCAATAGGCGTGGCTCCCATGTCCTAAAGTTACACTCCTGTGTGAATTCTCCTACCTCTAGTAAGAATTATCATGCCTAGAATCTTTCTGTCAGAGCATTACAAGCATCTTTTATCCTATTCACATGGAAAATTGAGAACTGACATCTCAAACTTGTTTGAAAGTGGCCATCAGGTTAAAACTTATAAAGGATTGGGGGATACTGACTAAGAAACAGCCAGCGTGTTCACACAACCACATTTCCTACTGATTTCAGTAAAAACTCAGACTAAAAATAAAATAAACATGTCATGATTTCTATCCATTCTCCTCATTCTAATTTAGAGAAACTATTTTTATCAGGACGCAGTTAGGAGCTATCATCACTAATATCCAAGATCCCCAGGGTATCATTTATAGACGAGTGACTGCAAACATCTGTATTCAGCTTCCCTGGAGAATCAGACTCCCATGTAAGTCAATACACAGCGCTCAACCTATATAATCATATTATTCAGTAGCAATTAACCAAAAAGTCAATCCATGGGTCTAATGAGCCATGATTACCTTTCCAGATCGTGTGCAGAGAACAGACATGGGACAGACAGTTCTGGCTTTGCTTCCGAACTTCTTAGGTGCGTTTTGTTGCACAAAAAAAAAAAAAAAAAAAGCATAATTTGGTTTACCATGGATGCATAGGGCAGTTGAATGAAGAAAGCATTAGGAGTCAGAGGCATCTAACCTGCTAGCAGTACTGCTCTTGTCACAAAGGAATGAGCCGCTTCTCAGAAAGTTACAAGCTTGGCCTAAAATAACAACTTTTATGAAATACTGGCCTCTCTGCCCACAGGGGGACCTCAGTTCATGCAAACTTTCCTTCACGACAGTGTGTGCTAGAATTATTTGATTTAATCTTCTCCTATGTCTTTTCGAATGAACGTTGAGAATATCAAGTCTTTGCTGTTGATTCTGGCAGCTGGGACTTGCTCTAAGAAAAACATCAACTATTATGTGACTCACAACTGTGTCACAAAACTTCACAGGAATACCAGTGCCACCCTTCCCATCTGCTTTGTTCAAGGAGCCATACCATTTTTGAAGGTATTTGGAAGATGTCTTTTCTCCCTGTGCCTACATTTACAATAAATCAGACAAGAGCATGGACCAGAGCACGCTATCCTGCATCCAGTCTTTACTGTTTAGTCATCAGCTTACCCCTTGGCATGATTTTGGTCCAAACTAACATGGGCAGTGCTTGTGCCTGCTTCACAGGACAGGGCAGCCAAACCATTAGGGTCAGGAGGTAGCACAGACTAGACTGATCTCAATACACAATTCAGATAAGAGGCTTGGGAAGATGATCTAATCATTTGGATATAAATTGTGCCATGCCACCTGCTCCCACAATCAGAGGCTGAAGCACGTTTCATTACCAGGGAAGACAGCTCTTCAGCCCAAATACAGAAACTGTTCAAGAAGGGACTAAGTATTAGCTTTGCTAAAGCTTTTGATTTGGCAATATTCAGGCTTAGATTGATAATTTTCTTAATAAAAAGACCCATATGTGTGTTCACTACCTTGTCTGAGAGCTGCCAGTCTGAATCTTTGCTTTCGTAGTCCTCTTGTATTGTGCAGGTCTTGAAAGCTTTCTATCGTATCACAACATTACAATTCACAAGATCTTTCGAGATTTTAAAAATGTATTAGTACTAATCTCTCTCTTTCCCTCTCAGTCTCTTTCTCCTCACCTGTGCAGTTAGCCAGATGGTAACTAAGGCAACCTGGATTTATAGTGGGATGAGCAGACCATAAAATCCTTTATAACTCTCTAACTCGTAATATTTCTGTAAGAGTCTGTGGCATAAACAAACCAGGAGTATAAGAGCCGCTCATGAATAGTATAACTGTCCTAAGCTTCACCATGAAACCTTTAATGGGTTAAACATAATCTCGAAATCTCCCTCCAGATACGGACCTGACATGTCACATCTAGAGACTGCCTATACTGCATTTTTGTTAATGGCATCTCATTTTCCCTTCAAACCATGAGCTAATCTCCAGTTAGTTTCTTTCCAGAATTCTAATGCAACATTGTCAAGCAGATATCCTTGGAGGGATCAAATCTGCTTGCCATAAAAATTAAACCCCATAGAATTTGGGATTTCATCCCACTCTTACCGCTTATTGGACAAAGCTTTCCCCAACAGCTAGTTTGAAGTCTGATGTCTTGCATGGCAGTAATACTAGAAAATTGAGGTGGGATCTGCAGAAGGTGAGGAAGCCATCCCTGCAGGGATTCATAGAGTGGTGAAAAATATAGATAAAGTCGGTCTCACAAGCAGAATAGCTTGTTCCCATGCCCTAAGGAGGTGGAGCATATACCTTGTTAATACCACAAGTGCAGTGCCCAAAGTAAAGGGAGACTAATTCATTTCAGGAGCCACTTGAGGCAAAAATCCTCATTCTGTTTCTCTCCTCCTCAGTGCTTTTTTCAGACCCATTTCAATATGTCTTATGTGCCACAACCAGAGGAGCAGAAACAAAGCACGTTGTTTCCATTATGCGTCTGGACAGTGTCAGCCTAGAACTAGAAACGCTTGTCTTCTTTTCAGATTGCAAAAGAAAAGACTCAAAAGCAGGCAGAGAGCTGCCTGGGTAAGGTTATTCAAGGCTGTCCAGATTTGGAGAAGGGTATTGCTTTATAGCATATTTTGCAGTGTACTCACAAACTAATCCAGTTTCTATCTGAAGCTTAGGCACCCACTGAGCTAAACTCCGCAGTCTATGTAGGTGACTGCAACCAATAATGTGATGGGACCCCGATCTCCTGCCGAGCAGGTCCTTGCTCAGTCCGAGGCTGCCTGGATGCAGCAAGGCACAGAATCAACCCAAAATTCCAGATCCACCACAGTCATTCTTCATCTATCTTCTCCTGCCTCGTATTGTTCTCTCTTTGCTTTGTATTTGCAGGGTCGTTATAGTCAAACATATCTGGTGTTGCCTTCCAATGCTAAACATTGCTTGCTTTCCACAGTACATTTACTGCATTCCCTTGCCCTGGAGCAAATACTTTTGAGAACTGCAATCTGTGCAGTGCTGCGGTGTGGCTGGGTAGACACAATTTGTTAGCCACAATTTATCTGCTGCGCTTCCAGATTTGTCCCAGGGTCACTGCTGTTATCACAAGAGCTTGTACACCAGCAAGGGTCAGTTACCAGAAACACACCACCAGCAACATTCATAGAATCATAGAATTGCCTAGGTTGGAAGGGACCTTTCAGATCATCTAGTCCAACCATCAACCCAACTCTGACAAAAACTATCACTGAACTATATCTCTAAGCACTATGTCTACCCATGTTTTAAATACCTCCAGGGATGGTGCCTCAACCACTTCCCTGGGCAGCCTGTTCCAATGCTTAATAACCCTTTCAGTGTAAATTTTTCTCCTAATATCCAGTCTAAGCCTCCCTTGGTGCAACTTGAGGCCATTTCCTCTTGTCCTATCGCCTGTTACTTGTGACAAGACACTGACCCCCACCTCGCTACAACCTCCTTTCAGGTAAACGTTTTCCCTCCCAGGAACTGTATCGTCCACCTGGTGACAGCAAGAGCTGGTGCAGAGCATCAGGACACCAGCACACCAAGGTCATCTTCCAAATGCTTGTCCATTGTATTAACAACAATACGTGTATGGAGGTCTGCATGCTTCCCATTAACGGATGAGAACACCGTTTTGCAGAAAATAATGAAAAAAAAACCTGTGATAGAGAAACCTCCTGTTTTGATGAGTGTAACAATATCCTTTCTATTCAAAAAACCCTTGGATGAAGTTTTTTTGCAGAGGCACCTGAGCTGGATAAGGCTTTGAACTCTGAGACATCAATGTCACCAATGGTTTGATGACGAAGACCGCTGCTGTGATGCTCTGTGAACCAGGGAAATAAAACTCCTGGGATCAGGCACAGAAACGAAGCTGTAGAAGTCGCTTGAGAAATGGAGCAGTCAGTGGTGTAATGACTTGAAAGCTAGGGGATCATGCAAGCGATGATGTCTGTGCTACACACAAGGAATTCAATCCCTTTCCCAAATAAGGGCCCTTGACAGATTATAACACTACATTCTGGACAGAGTGATATTGTGTGTCTGATGCCTAGACTTTTATTGAAGTCCAGGATTATGAACTGTAAGTCATTTAGCCCACTTTAGATAAGTATCACTTTCAAATCGGATTATAATTTGCAAGGGCACAACATGTTCAGGGCAAAACTGTGTCAGACACCAAGATAAGGATTCCAGGAGGCTCTGTTGCATGGTAGCCTTGCAGATGAGGAACCAGAGTGTTGGGAACATCGTAGCAACGCATGCACTGATAAAATAAGCCGTTTTTAATTCAGCTTGAGACAAAGGTGATTTATCAGACATCCCAAGGCAATTGCCACAGAGAACTGGGGAGGACTGTGCAATATGTAGCTCTTTCTAGTTGCTTGTGGTGCTTTGGCACACATATACTTTGTTAATGCCGCTGCTGTTAAGTCTTGTTTTCCCTTGTGTTGAGTGAAAAGCTATGGCATTCATCGCTGGGCCGGTGACCATCCTTTGAAAGTATTTTCATTTCCCATTTTCCCCGTGATGCATTTGTCTAAGTCCAGCGAAACAAACAAACAGAAGATCCGCCAGCTCTGACTCAGAGGGGTGCCGGATGCCACAGGCAGCTTTCCCAGAGGGAGCGAGTATGAAGGTTTCTCTAGCATGGCGTGCAGACAGACTCCGGCATGCTTTGCCAGCTTCACAGAAAATCTGGAATTTAAATGAAGGAAATGCAGGTCTCCCTCCTGCCCCTGCTTCTCTCAGAGACGTCGATGGAGTGAGTCAGTGATGAGCTGCTCTCGCTGCGTCATCACTGCAATCATTGGGGAGAAGCCCGAGTCACAGGGAGAAGCTTAAGCCATCGAGTTATTCCTCACCAGAGTGCTGAGGCAGGCAACGGAGGATGACATTCAGCAGTGGGCTCAGAAGCCATTCCCTCGTAGGATTAATCTGCTTTGAAGAGGCCTCCCCTTCCCCTGGAGCCCCTTCCCTGTTAAGCTTTGAATGGACCTGCAAGAGGTTAAAACCATCCACAGCCTGATAAGAAAGGAGAGTTTTGGCTACGGTGTTTTAGCCTTTGATACCATTGAAAAAATGGATGAAAATGCACAGACTCATAACTGTGGTTCAGTTTTATGCCCTGACAGGTGTGTGGACACAGAAAGATATTGGAAGATTTGCATCCAGTTATTGGCTCCGCCAGAGGTCTGAGTGAATTGGTTAAACCACTGACACCTATTTTTCCTCCTGTCCATGTGGGCACTTCAAGCTATTGCTTAGGCATCATCAATATACTGAAAACCACTGATCAGGCCTCATCTAACTTAGGTACCTTGGGAACGTATCCTCAAAAATACACCGTATTTGTCCACCAGCTTCAGCTGATGAGCCATTCATAGAGCTAGCCCAAATCAAGACTATGGAGCAGGTTTCTGAGACCAGATTTGTCCTGCTTATCTTATCAATAGGTCTGAATTCTGAGTATGGCATTTGTGCTTTGAAAGTCTTATGGTACAGGAACACTGGTGAATTTTTTAGACACTTGTGGTATGTGGGAAAAGGCAGAGAAGAAGAACATATTGTTGGCATCATCTGTATCTTTCTAAACTCCACACATTTCTTCTGTGGAGCAGGACACTCCAGGTGGTCTCTTGTATTCCTGAAGAAATGCTCAAGGGATTATTATCTGACTGAGTTTTCTCTTTATTTGAACCTGGATTGTTTTTCCTTGACCTGAGTTCTACATTATATTTTACTCTGGCACCTGCACTTAACTATGGAATTTTTCAAGGATCCACCATTTCTCTTGATTTTTGAGATGAGAGTGACAAGCCTGACTATGTATCTCAGTCTATGACATCAAACTTTCAAAAAGGTCAAGGAGGAACTGCCATGGGACTCATGGTCCTTTAAGAATGATTTTTACATGGAAGCTGGATTTATATTAGCCAGCCCTACTCATAGCAGCATGAATTCCTGCCATTATCTGGAATGGGTGGGTATTGTGGCCTTCTGCTGCACCATCAAGAAGATAAGGGTCCAGAAGCACAGATCCACTGTACTCAGTGTTTCTTCGTACTGTCCTTGAACAAAAAACCCTCCTGTGTCAGTTCATTGTCTAAAGCCAGTTTATTCTATAGGAGCATCACAGTCCTCAAGTTTCCTGGGCCATCATAACTGGAGAAGAAGACATAACTGGGCTTGCTGTGGCCCAGTCTCCCCTTTCGTGTAAGTGAAGCACTAATCCTTAGCCTTGGGGTAGCGTGAGGATTCATTAACTCATGTTTACATAGTGCTAAGTATTAATCATTAAGTCAAGCTGCCACTGAAGGGAACAAAAGGCCTTGGCTTTTCGAATAACAGGGCAAGCATTTCTTGGAAGACTCCCACAGCCTATTTGACAGATGCACAGTGTGACATGGCATGTAGGAAACTGGAACCATGTTTTCCTTTAAGTCACATAACTAATTAAACTCATGAGTTGGCTCAAGCTTCACCGAATAGTCTCTGCTTTGGAAAGAAAACTGCAAAGCTGTGTGAACAGCTGAAGCTCTGAAGATGAGGACTTACTGCTGAAAACTACAAAGACATCACTAGTAGTCAAATAGTGAGTATTTTTCTTTCAGCATATTTCTTTTTTGTTTTAAAAAGAGAAGGATATGCATGAAGAAGTCAGTATTTCCCTTTTCCAAACAATTATTGTATCAAGAGTACAGCAGCATCCAAAACCCAGATAAAATTGGGACTCTGCTGAACAAGCAGTAAAGTAAAAGACAACCCCCACTCAGTGAGAAAGGTCAATGTCTTCTACTCTGGAGCTGAGGAGACCAAGGAGCACAGGGCACCACTGCAGGTTTCCCTTTGCTTTGCAGATGCTTGGTAACTTCATTGGTGGATGCAACCTTGTCATGACCAAACATACACCATTGCACTAAAGGATAGTTTATTTTCTAAAGAACATCCCAAATAACAGAAACAACTGGGACTGTGCCATACCAATAGCCACCCTTTCTGCTCAGTTCTGGGATTAGCTCCTTTAAACGGGAAACAATAAGTGTCCAGGGACAGACAAGATCTTGACCTGGCTCTTCTATGTATACACCATGCCTCAATACAATAGTTGGCCCACAATACTATAAGGGTCAATGTTTTATAAAACAGGAGAATATTTCAACTTGGAAACACAGGGAGAAACCAGGTATCTGGCTATATAGGCGTTATTTCTGCTCTGAAAATTGTAAATGAGCTTCAGAGACATATCACATATCCACATGAACATGGCCATGGTCACAATTTTATCACTGGACCTTAATAGTATCTTTGCAATTCCTTACAGCACCAATGCAGCCTCTCCCACTGGCCTATTTATCTTCACACATACACCCACCCACCCTTTCATCCCCCATTTTAAAGGCACCCCTGCAGCAAACTTAAAGAACACCAGCTCCAAAGTGATACCCCAGGAAATTCCTGCACGGATAAACTGCAGCAGTCCAAGGCTGGGGAGCCGGTGTTATTCTTTTAATTTTGCCAGGGAAGTTTTAGTGCTCAGGAAGAATGAGGGAAATGTCTTCATTATTGTTATTGTTATTATTTGTTGCTTTTATCATTAGCACTACTACGTATGCTATATCACCTGCATTAGTAATAGTATTAGTAGTAGCAGTAGCAATAACAATAGTAACAAGAGCATTATTCTTAGGAGCTCCATAGTCACGACTTCAGCTTTCCTTTTATCTGAAAAAAAAAAAAAAATTAATCTTTTAAAACATCTCAGCTTAGTCTCACTGGCGAAACTGGTTAAGTCTGGGTAGGGGGGCTTTCTGGTGATGCATGTCTGCTTGAAACTAGCGTGGCGTCTCTAGAACATTTCCCACGGGTACCAAGACACTATCAGATGGCAACAGCACTTAGTCAGAGCGAACCCAGGCAACACCAGAGATGGAAAAACAAAATGCACTCGAACGAGTAAGGGAGGAGCACAAGGAGATCCTCATTTGGAGCGTACAGGCTCTGCTCAGATTTACTGTCACCAGTTAACTGGTTCTGTAAGGCAACCACTTATGTGTAACTGATAGGTAGTAAAAAGAATTATTTGATGATTATCCCATTGCCTTTCCATTACTGGCCTGACCTGATAAGAAGCAGCTCCCCTATCCATCAAAGCTGTGACTGCTCTAACTGAACTCATTTTTCAGACCACTATCAGCCAGCCTTGGCTATTTTTACTCCTAGATTTATGGGGCAAATTCATCCCCTAAATTCAATTTTCTTTGATGAAAGCTTTTCAGAGATTTCTTTTTCATCCTTTCTCCATTGTCTGTGAGTTATGTTTTACCTTCTCTGTCCCAGGTGTAAGTCCCAGAAGGTTATCTGCACCTGCAGGGAGATTGCATTGCCTTCCTATATTTCTTTTTAACTATTGAAGTTATTCTTTTCAGAAATAATGATTTTCATTGAAATCTCACTGTAAGCTTTGGGAAATCTTAAAACAAGGTAGAATATACATTTGTGTATATGGGTGGGTTTTTCCCTCCTCCCTTATAGACCTTGGATCAGCTGGTGGTCTGTGAGTTTCTGTAGAAGTGCGGACACCAGTGAATTACACGCTGGAGGATGCTCACCATTCACTTGCGTTACTGCTTCAATTATCCATTAATACCTGCAGCAGACTCGGAGACTGCCGTCTGTGTCAGGCACTTTGCAAACAGCTTATGCATCAGTCTGAACAGCAGACAAGGAGTGCAAATGAAAAAAGTAACTTCCACAGAAGGGAAGGGAGTCCTCGGGAAAAAAAAATATTAATTCCCCAAATAACTCAAACACCTTACTCAGTTGGACATGTCCTGTTCCCCTCTGTCAGCACTACACAAGGGTGTTGCTGCAAGCCTATTTCCCAGAGCTGAGTTTGACTCTTCAGGAGCAATTTAGCCACCTCCTATTGCAAAAGTTGAATATCTATCTTGCAGAAGGGAGATAAGTTGCAAATGCACAAGTCTGAGTGCGAGACGTGGTACTGATGATTCCTTGGACAATCTGTACTGCATTTAAAGAACTAGACCATGTCCTGACTGTGTAAAAAATGCTTTTGACACAGAGGTCCCGACCTGCCCAGAAAACACTCACTGAGGGAGGAAGATCAAACATAATCCAGACTTCTGCATCTCCAGGCACACAAAATCTGGCTTTGGATGTGAGGTCTTGACTTTTGTTCATCCTTGCTTACATTGCTGCTTGAATTATTAAACTAAATTGCCTTAATGATTTTGAGTTTCGCATTTCACTCCTCTCAGGCAGCTAAACCTCAGTTGCAAGGCAAGCACTGAAGGTCAAACACCTCTCCAAACCCTCTTGGCACTGCATAACAAGGCAGGAAAACTGAGAAGAGATAGTATCCGATACGGCCAACCCTGATCAAAAGTTTGGAACCAGACCTGACTCCAGGGAACATAGTGTTGAATCTCCTGTGCAGTTTGCATGGGTGAAGGTGAATTGAAACCAAAGGCCACATGAGGTGTTAGTCCATATAAAGACCTACAAAAATCATGTCAGACCTAGAATTGGTGACTTGGAAGTTTCCTGACATCGAGGTATGCCTCTTTCCGTTGAATCTGCAGCTAGTGTTTAGGATGGATGGGGACCCTTTGCTCAGCAGGGCTGGGTGAGGTACGAAGTAACACAAGCATTGCCCAAGCCCCAGGAGATATGACTTTGTCTTTTGCCTTCGGCAGAGTACAGACATTCAAAACCAAAAGCTGAGGATCCCAGGTGGTTTCAGGGGATGCCTGCAAGGGAGACATTTAGTCTCTCAGTTCCGAGTTTTCAACTCATTTATTTTATCTAGTCTTTTTCTGCAAATCAGTAGCTCTTGTGCTGATTTTAAACATCATAACTGCTTTTAAGGAAACAAATCTCGAAAAAAACCCAAAAAGTAATAATTATCTGCGGTAATCTGGTCACTCTTACTTTCACGTCAGTTCTCAATTCCTGTTTATAAACCTCGTACCGCAGCCCTGAGTGGTGATCACCTGGCAGAAGAGAGCAGTGGTGCACTGACCCAACAACCCAGGCAATCACTCATTATACCCTGCCATTATAACATACTGCTGTGCTGAAACACACTAACCCCCATCCCCAAATCCCACCCATACGAAGATCTGGCCACAGGATAGACCTGATTTAAAACATCTACAGAGGTTATATGTGATATGCTGATTACCCTCCTCCACTCAGGAGCAATCTGGTGGGGAAAGCGGTGACTTTGGAAGCAGTTGGCCTGTAGGAGTTGGGAGAAGAGGAGGAACCATCTTGCTACAGGGCACAGATAAGTGTTAATTGATACCACGCACTAAAAAAATGTTTGAGATAAAGACTTTGCAGTGATTAATGGTGCCTCACAAGGTGTCCCCAGCTCCCTGTTTGATGCCAACCGCCCTGTCATCCTGCTGTGTCTTCCCACCTGGCTTCTTCTCACTGCTCCTTCTGGTCTTCCTACTGCCATTGGCCTATATTGCACCCTTCTCGATGTCTGCTATGGACTGTATGTTTGTGTGTCTGCCTTGTGACAGCCACTGGGAACTTCACTAGACATGACTCTTTAGAAAACAGTAGTTGGATTTCCTGCTCAGGTTGGTATTTGTAGAACCAGGATGCTGCTGTGCCAGGGGCCACACGAAGGGTTCCTCTCCCATGTTCCTTCTCCCTCCATCCTGGCAGTTCACATCAAGGCTGGGCTGTCCACCAGGGAGGTCCCTGACTGTGTCTCCCCATGGGAAGGTCCCCCCTTAGCTGCACTGGCGCTGATCTGTCCCCAGCCCTGGCAGACAGATCTCCCGGTAAGGGGATGGATGCTCTCTGGACCCTGGTACATGCCTCCCTTGTCTAATACCCCACACGCTCACGCCCCACCCCTGCTCATCACCTTGTGCGCTTAGTCTCACCCACCACTCCCTGCCTAAGGAGAGACAGAGACGGTGCCCCATCCAGTTCTTAACATCTCAGGTGCTCTGTTTCCCCTGGGGGATATTGCTCAAGTGAATTAATCTCTCTGCCAGGACATTCGGCTCACTACAGGGATAGTTAGCTGCACATCCCCTGAGGACCACGGGAATTGGTTTTACTATTCCGCAGTTGTGTGGACCTTTGCTAGGACTAATCCTCTGCATTACACTGATCTGTTTCTCACTGAATAGGCCTTGACTGATTAAGGATGTAACTGCTTCTCACGCTACCACTAACCTTCATAACCTTGGCATCAAGAAAAGTACTGAGACACTCAGGGAAGGATCTAAAAACCCAATAGCATATACCTCTATAATCAGGCCCGATAAGATCCGCTACTTTTGTTTTACTGCTAACAATATCTGCTACAAAACTGTATTATGAAGAAAGCAGGACTGTCTCTGTGGCAGGTGTTGAACTCACTGGTGTTGGTTCTCAAGCAAATTGAAATAAATGAACTCTAGCCTCCCCAAACCCAGACTATTCATGGGCTACACCCATAACCCAAGCATCTGGGCTCTGGGCCAAGCAATTTTTCCAGGGAGAAGACCATCTTCTCAGGACACAGTCTTAGTGGAATGAGTCTTTTCCTGCCATATCAGCCTGTTGCCTATGTCTCTGCAGTGTTACCTTGGAGTCCTTGCAAACTCAACAGTCTCAGCACAAAGCTCCTGGGTCTGCTGCACATCGAAGTCCTGGCTTAACAATGGTCATGAGAAGATTCTCCTTGCTCCCAAGTACCATGCTGCCAGGCATCCAGTGGGGTTTGAGGGGATATACATTCCCATTCTCTTGGGATTTTTAGGAAATTGAGCTCTGTTGGAGTATGTCAGCAACTTCATTTTAAGGACTGGCATGCCAAAAAGATGACAAGACTTAGTATTAGCCCATTATCTTGCAGTCACCTTATTTCAAGCTGGGCTAAGGTAAGAGCAAATAGTAGTAATACTGGATAGAGTATGCAGTGCAGGAATAGATAATACAGTTCACAGAGATGTTTCTATAAATATGCTACTTTCTAGTCTAGCAGGTTTCAAAGTTTCTTTCACACTCTGTGATTCAGCTAATAAGCTTCTCAGCCTTCTTATTCAAGGACTCGCACAACCCATTCACCATCTGGCTGCCTCACAAAAGACAACCCGTGCTCTTTTACAATTTAAGTTTGCAGTTTCTTCAGATCCAAAGATTTCTTCTTCAATCAAGAAGAGTGTTGCAGCATCCTACCCCCACACCATGGTCTGGCCCCACTAGCATTGAAAAGAGTAATGTCTTTTGGATACAGCCTAGTGCAAATTCTGTTTGCCCAGATGGTCAATAAAGATATTTAATGAATATTCCTGTGGTCAGGGGATAAGTTATTAAGTCACTGTAAAAGAAAATGATCCTCCTCCCTGCAACAGCTATAGTCAAATGCCAGAGTGAAGCCTTGTTAATCATCTTCAGATTCCACAGAGCCATGTAAATTGACAATCACATTTTATCCAGCTAAATAAATGGGACCAATGCCTGCGGCCTACTGCTGGATTTTGATCAAGACTATACTGGGCTGTTAAGGAATTTGTGATTAAATGATCCATGAATTCTGGTTTTGAGGGAAACATCAGCAGAACCACATTAGTCCCACCCTACCCCTAATCACACAGCACCCCAGTTGGTGAGGTTCTTTATGGCAAATATGAGAACGCCATTAGAAAAAATTGTGTCTGAAGAGAGACTCAGCCTAACTCAGTCTAACTGGACAGAGACACTCAGTTTTTTGAACACTGAGTGCAGAACAGCCCATTACTGGCTCTGTAGGCATTCCTCCTTCTTTAGCACATAGTTTGCCATTGGATACCTTGTTATATGTCACTTCTTTTAGACAATCTTTATTCTCTAAAGTCTTGGACTTCACTGTCCTTTCCCATTTTCAAAAGCTTATTTGTTTATTTTGTCAATAGGACTGTGCATCAGCTCGAGGAATTGGCTCAGGACCATGTCCATTCACAATTTGAATATTTCCAAGGATGGAAACTCCACAAACTGTTTGGGTGACCTGTGCCAGAGTCTCCCCCCCCTACACCCCCATGCCCCCCAGTCTCCTGCCTTCCAATAGAAATGTTTTCTCTGATGTTTAAATAGGATTTCCTCTGTTTCAGTTTCTGTCATTTCCTTTTGTCCTGTCACTGGGCACTACCGAGGACATCTTGGACACCGCAAGATGGTTCCATCTTCTTTACTTCCCTCCATCAGATATTTGTACACATGGATAAGATCCCCCTGAACCTTCTCTTCTTAAGGCTGAATAGTCCCAGCTCTCAACCTGTCCTCATATGTCAGATGCTCCAATACCTGAACCATCTTTTTGGCCCTTCACTGGACTCACTCCAGGATGCCCATGTCTCTCTTGTACTGAGGAGCCCAGTGGCAGACACAGCACTGCTGAAGGGTCTGACCAGTGCTGGATAGAGGTGAAGGATCAGCTCCCTTGATCTGCTGGAAACACACTGCCTAATATAGTCCAGGAGGCTCTTGGCCTTTTTTTGCTACACGTTGCCAGCTCACGCACAACTTGTTGTCCACCAGGACCTCTATGTCTTTTTCTGCAAGGCCGTTTTCCAGTCACTTGCTCCCCAGCCTTTACTGGTGCCTGGGGTTATTGCTCCCCAGGGATAGGGCTTGGCATTTCCCTTTGTTGAACTGCATGAAGTTCTGTCAGCCCGTTTCTCCAGCCTGTTGAGGTCCCTCTGAAAGTCAGCACAACCCTCTGATCTCTCAAATACGCCTCCCAATTTTCTACTGTGTTCATAATATAGGACACCCAGAAGTCTCATGCAGGACTTCTCAGTTCTACTCTTAGAGTCAGAAGAGTGAAATTAGATAACACAGGAGGTAACTTTGAGGGTCTAAGTTCCTCATTAGTTCTGGATCTGAGAACTGCTCTCCCTGTCATACCTCGTTATCCTCCACTGCACACTGAAAAGACCATATTTAAATATCACAGTCCTGGTGTGTGCACTTTATTTCAGCCTGTCTGTGTGTTAATATTATTAGTATTGATTTTCTGAGACTTTGCAGCAGAGATGGCAAAGGGGTCTCTCTGCCTCACGCTCTCTGCACAGCACTCCACTCACACGTCATTGCTTTCGCAAATATGAAAGCTCCATTGCAGTTCTCCACATGCCACAAAAATTTACTATCAATGAACCTTGAAAACAAGTCAACTTACAGCTCATGTCTTCTTTTAGAACTGTTTGCTTAGTTTTGTATTTGTCTCATTGGCTTGACTGTGCTGACTGAGCTTGATCTCTGCAAGGAGGCAGTGAGATTCTGCTTCTTCCCCTACAGCTGATCAGAGAAGGACAGCAGGAGTGCAGATGAGCACTTTTGTGAATCTAGGGGACATTTCTCTCCCTCCTCTGCCCTTTGCAGGAGGTCCACTAGAAGGGCCTCATTAGGAATTCTTACTAGTAGCAGCTTCAAACCATCTGTTGCTACAGAAGAAAGTGCTTGTTGAAAGCATTTCTCTTCCTTAATAGTGAACAGTTGGTGCTGTCTGGTGTTTGGGCTACTCCTGGAGGTTGGTCAGTGTTCAAACAGGACCTGTCTAGCCAAACACTTTCAGTAGTGCTTTTTGCTAAAACACACCCAGCCTCAGGATCTGGCTGGATCCCAGTGGGTGTCAGTTCAACCTACAGACGCCTTTCCTGAAGTCGGAAAAAGACTCATGCTCTTTCTGGATGTCAGCTAAAGTGATCTCAACCAAATGATTTGCGGAATTCAGACATTCCAAGTGTCATGAATCACTACTCACCTCACAAGCTGTGGGTTTTTTTGCACTACAGGAGGCGGCGTTGTTGCTGTATTAGGAGATGGGGCTCTGCCAAGTGGGTTTCTGCCTCACTTTTCTGATGGGTTATTCTGCAGGCCAAGAATCTGTTTTGCACTCCCTGAGTGTTAGATCCCATGGGGATCCTTTAGTCCTTCCTGTGTTGGGCTGGTAGGACCTGAGAGCCCAACTAGTGCCTCCCTCTCTGGCAAGGCCAGCTCATATTATATTTAAACTATTCACTATTATCAATGCCGTTGTTTTGGGATCCCCTTCCAACAAAGAGCATTCACAGCCCTCAGTTTCAGCCCTTAGATAGAAGCAGCGGGAAGGCGGTGAGCATCTCAGCCAGCTTTCTTCAAGGATTAACTAAAGAAGCGAACAGGCTCAGTGGTCAAACTCACTGTTTAAAGCACAAGCCAGTGACTATTTCACAAAGGACTGATGGGAGAGGCACTGCACAGGACCTCCGCTAACAGAAACGGTCCCAGGGTGGCAGATGGAAGGGCTGAAGAAGAAGGGAAAGCAAGAGAAATACTGACAGTATGACCATGAGAGAAACAAGGAGGGATGTGATGTTGCACTGGTTGCAAAGAGGATATGAACTGAGCAAAGACATGAATGCCTGCTGTGTTTGGAGAAGTGGTATATTGTACACTCATTAGAAAAAATTCAGACTGTGTTAGAGAAGTATATTTAGTCTATAATCAATCAGTAATAAATATATCAATAAAATAAGACTGAATATAATAATAAAAACATGAAAGTAATAAATTAATTACATTAAGAACAAGAACAAAGGGATAGGAATACAACAGACTTACTGGGCCCCGTAGCAGAATGGTCTTTGACTTGCACAGCTCAGAAACTTGGCTACTCCTCGTTTTGGTAGCCAGCTTGGAGTTAGTACAGAAGCTGACCTATCACTAAAGGTGAATTTGTAGGGGCTGAGTAAGGTCTGATCCACTGACTTTACACTGAGGAAAGGGAAACAGGTGCCTTTACAAAGTGCTGTGGAGATTTTCATTTGTTCATTTGCCTTCACTTTAACAGCAGAGATGGTGTTACTGCAATCTTGAATGCTAGACCCAACTTAGAAATGGGCAAAAACCAGATGTTCATGGATATGACCCATTTAAAGAATAAGCTTCAGGTTTACCACATGCAAACAGGGGAAAAAAGAGATCTTAGTTTCTTTCCCGAGTCACAGGCAATATCCTCTTCTTATCCTTTTCCTTGCTGAAGGATCTTAAGCTTTCACGAATGCTCTTCTCATTAGAGAGAAGAGTGGTCTTACCTATAGGAACTGGTCTGGGACTGAGGAGAGTGTGGGTGTTTTCCAGCTCTGTGATCAGCATGCATCCTTCAGAAATGTCATACAATTTGTCAGTTTGTAAAATAATGAATCTAATATACTCCTTTTAATCTCCATTTGGTCTTTTTTCCCCATCTAGATTTTAATAAGGAGATACCTTTTCATTTAAAGGGTTAGATCTTCAATGCATACTAATACTACTACTAATAATAACAATAACAACAGATTACTGTGTATATTTTCACTGTTATTAGAGAAGGCAATCCAATGCCTATTAGATTTCAAGACCTCTTGACTCTTTTAGGATACTCACACCCTTCCCTGAAACAATAAGTCTGTACAAATGAACTTCCCTCACATCCTGTTTCAGGCACAAGGCTGAGGTCCCTTCCAAAGGGAATTATCATATGATCCTGTTGTATTTTTGTAATTGGCTAGTGATGCTTGGGCTACGTATTTTATCTGAAGAGGTGTCTCGTCATTTGGCTGTGGTGGTATCAAAGGTCTCCAATTACTGAAGTAAACAGTAAATACAGAGCTCAGTCAAGTGTACTGTAATGTGTCAGCCAAGAGTGATACTAAAACTGAGGAGAAAGGAGCAGTGGGGGAATTTGCCTTACCTATTCACTCTAAGCAAAATCTATGAAATTGCAGAATGATCTGCAAAAGGATGCAACAGAAGGAGCATCATATTAGTTACCTTAAATGCAGGCTAGGCTGAATATGCAGTGCAACAGGAAAATGGAGGCTTCTTGAAGTGCCTGTGACAGGGAATCATAAAATAGCGAAATAATTTAGGTTGGAAGTGGAACTTGATCATCTAACCTCGGAATAAAGCAGAGCCAACTTCAAAGTTAGATCAAGCTGCTAAAGAGCTTTTCCAGTCAGGCTTTGATTATTTCAAGGTTAGTACTGGGGCAACGTGTTCCAGGGTTTGACCATTCTCATGGTGAATCATTTTTCCCTGGTATCTAATGGGAATTTCACTTGCTGCATCTTGTGTCTGTTGCTGCTTATCCTTTTGCTGCACAGCTCCACCTTAGAGCCTGTCTCCATCTTCTCCATAATCACCCATATAAACTGGGAATGGTCCCATCTTTTTAGTGCTGGTAGAGCTCTATTGAAAATCAATTGAGTTGCACTGGGGTAAAGCAAAGGGACGAATCTAGTTTGTCCTTCTGTGGATTCACGGAGTGTTGAAATTTTCTCATCCTCACTGTAATAATTCTTCAATGTCCCTACGTCATTTCCCGACTTGCTTGTCTTTATACATGGATCTCATCATTGCCTTTCATGATACAGAGGAAAAGAACTATTTAATACCTCATATCCCAGCATCTACTCTTAGTACCTCACTGGGATATTGCCATGGAAACGAGGAAAGTTTGAAATAAAAGCGAATACACTCGCTTTTCTTATTTTTCAGTAGGGACTTCAAAATTTACTGCGGTATAAAACAAGCCGTGTACCATCTGCTTATTGAAAATTGAATGCAAATATTTCTTTTCTTTCTTCTGGAGCTCTAAATCACTGCCACGGTGTATGCCCTCAGAAGTATCCTTAGAGGTGATGCGTGAGTTCATGTAGCTTCCTGTCCAGAAGTTAAGTAGATGAGAATTATCATTGTCTTTCAGGCACGGATGGCACAGATAAAGAACAGTCTGAACCAAAATGGAAGGCAACGTGTACTGGAGACAAGCAGAGCCATGAAGTCAGCTGCTGGAAGAGAATCTAAGCAGTATAACTCACACAGCCTCCCAGCTATATTTTGAGAAAGGTCATTTTTTACATATGATAGCAGTGTGTAGGAGAGTCTTCAAAAACACACCAGTATCATTTTTTCCCACTGTGGTCACTTTCTCTTTGAATCAATTGAGTCAAGCACCACTGAACTTGAGAGCTGAGTCCTCTCAAAGGCAGCAGTATGAGCCTCCCAGCTGGTGTGACTGTGATTTATTCAAACTGTCTTCTAACAAGGGGCACCAGACCATGGTTTTCGATAAAGTCGTTGGAGACAAGTAGTTACAAGGTCTAAGCCAGATAGCTGGAGGAGGCAAAGGGTCTGTGTATGGTACCATTTCTCCCCACTGCCTGATGAGGTCTGTAAAGGATCTCAGTCTTTCTTCAAGTTATATGCCACAGCACAGTCTTAAGATGTGGCTAGAAGGAAGCTCCTTCACATCCTTGATCTTTCTCATTGTATTGAGATTTCCACTAAGGAAATCTTCTGGCATCATTTTGAATGCTGCTTTTATGACCCAGCCTGTCAATAACCTGTCTCTCTGAGATGGGGTGTTGCTCTCTGCAGTAACATCAGTGTTGTGGTACACAGGGAAATTCCCCCGACTTGAGGAGATGTTAGTCCAGACTCACCACTGAGCCTTTGGCAGCTTCCCAGGGGACAGGCAAGATGTGGCAACACTGGTGAGTGCAGTTGTTTCTTTGCCCCTGATTTCCCCAGCCCTTTCCCAAGTCGGTGGTCAAAGACCTTACCTCTCTGTGATTTTCCATGGGGCCAGGAGTCGGGTTGGCAAGAAGAGGCTAACTTGCAACTGTCCTTATGTACAGGGTCACCTCTTCCTCCAGAAGCAGAGGGAACAGCCCAGCTCCCTCTGTCTTGCACTCTGCTCAGCATGTTACAGTGCTTCGCAGGCAACTTACGGGGCTGCAACCATTGCAGGACCATCTGTGTCCTGCATGACTTTGCCTTCCCCTGAGCTGTTACAGGGGAGAGGTGTTCGGGTAGCAGTTGCAACCAGACTGTGTTTTCTGTTGCTGTTTCTCTGGTAATCAGACAGCTACACTAATAATCATGTACTTACAACCCTGGCTCCTGCTTATCAGAGCCTTCTTTGAGAGTGAAAGCACACTGTGCCCTGTTCACTCAGTCATCTGTCACTTCGCCGTCCTGAATGATTAATGTCTACCTACCGGAGCCCGCACACAGCTCTCCCTGGGAGGCAGTGAAGCTGCATATACGATGTTTTGGGGCCGGTGGAAGATGGGTATGAATGTGCAATCGTTACCAGGGAAGTCCAGGGTGCTACGAAGAGAGGCTGTGCTTTGCAGATTTATTTCTTCTGCAATAGAAGAAATATTGCAGATTATTTCTGCAATATTATGCTTCATTTAAGCATTATGCTTCATTTTAGGTTAAAATTATGCTTCATTTAAGCTTCCTCCTAATTCATGGACATCAGGTCAAATCTTTCACCGTGTCAATTTGGAGTGACAGATCTATTGTCTCTGGAGAAGTGTTGATGATATTGAGAGACTATGTTTGTGTCACTACTGTTATATCTATGGGAAAAGTCTTGATTCTAGGTGTCTCCTTCATGTTACACTGATTCAGACACTGAGTCACAGTCTTGCTCAGGCTGGGTGGGACCCCAGGAGGTCTCTCGCCCAACCTCCTGCTTCAAGTGGGGCCAATGCTGAAGTCAGACCAAGTTTTTCAGGGCTTTTTCCACTTGGGCACTGTGGTGAGTTAGCTTTTGACAAACTCCAACTCAACTGCTCTCTCACTCCTATTCCTCAAGAAGTCAAGGTGGAAAAATAAGAACATAAATCTTGCGAGTTGAGAGAAAGACAGGGGCATCACTTACCATTACTGTCTTGGGCAAAACAAACTCAAACCAAGGAAAATTAATTTAATTTCTTGCCAATTAAACCCAGATGGGGAGAAACAAAACCAACACCTTCTCCCCATCCCTTTCCCATTCCCAGCTTCCCCCCTCACTCCTGACTCTTCTCCCCACCCCGAGGAGCACAGGGCTGGGGATGGGGGTGTGGGTCCGTCCATGCCAGCCCCTCTGGGCCGCTCCTCCCTCCTCACCCCTCTCCCTACTCCAGCGCGGGCCCTGCCCCGGGCTGCAGTCCTTCAGGGACAACCTGCTCCCGCCTGGGCTCTCCACGGCCGCAGCTCCTGCAGGAAAGATCCCCCCGCTGTGGCCTGGGGCCCTCCCCGGGCTGCAGGGGGGGTCTCTGCTCCAGCGGGGTCTCTCCAGGGCTGCAGGGGATCCCTGCTCCGGGCCTGCAGCACCTCCTGACCTCCTCTTCCGCCTGGTCATGGACACACAATACAGCTGTTGACTCTTCACCTGCTCTAGACAATCTCTCTCCCACCTTTTCATCCCTGTGGTGCCTTCCTTACATGTGCCTTCCCTTATTGGAGTGGATTTGGAATTATGATCTTCACCACAAACATCCCGAAGGTTGTGTTCACTCCCTCTCTGACATGTCATCAGCAGCTGTTACCTGCTTGTGACTACTTGATGTATTGGAGCAGCAGAATATGGGGGTTTTCCCCCCATTAATTCATGGTAACACTCCCAGAAGAGTAGTGCATATTAGCATAATAGATTATAAACACTCTGAGGGAGCAAATTGCCTTGGTGTTGTCCATGTATAATGCCAAGCTGAATGGCATTGTACATGGCATTTTTGCTTGGCATCAAGCACAACTGCAGTCAAATTAACATGTAATCATGAATATAAGATCAATGTAAGGATAGAAGGTATTTTTCCCAGTCTGTCTGGATCTGCCTTGAAGAGTCGTGTGTTTAAAACAACCTTAGAATCAAAGAATATCTCAAGTTGAAAGGGACCTATAAGGACTACTGAGTCTAAATCCCTGCTCCTTGCAGGGCTACCTAAAACTAAACCATATGACTAGGAGCATCGTCCAGATGCTCCTTGAACTCTGACAGGCTTGGTGTCGTGACCACTTCCCTGGGGAGCCTGTTGCGCTGACCGACCAGCCTTTCAGTGAAGAACCTTTTCCTAATGGCCAACCAGAACTTTCCCTGACACAGCTTCATTCCATTTCTTTGTGTCCTGTCACTGGTCACCAGAGAGAGGTGCTCTGCTGCCCCTCAATTCTGCTGGTTCCTCAGATGGGCTCATTAATTGTCTTTGGAATCCCAAACTTGTTAAGGGGTAGTAGCAGTTGAAATGGAAAGAGTGTTTCTGATCCTGACCAAAATGGGGTTTAAGCTGGCTTCCCTGTGTAAAGGTCTTTGACTGGATAGAGAAGTACACCAGTTTGCTACAGAGACTTAACTGGAGTGGAGCAGACCAGACAGTTCTTCAATAAATATGAGCTAGAATAAATGTCTCTGTGTATTTGTCCAGAAACACACACTCCATCACAACTGACTGTAAAACTCCATGCAGCATAGCCATGGGCTGAGGAGATACTGGAGGCCAGGTTTTACAGCTTACCTGATATGCAACAGCTTCTTAAGACACTAACTTCATGATGAATGTGAACCCTTGTGCTATCTGTAGGAAGGCTGTAGGAAGTCTGGAGAGCTCAGGAACACCTCCAGGACATTGCTTCCTTCAGACGTTCTACTAAAGGCCCAGACACACAAAAGATGATGCTTTTTTTACTGCAGCTGAAGACTACAGAATCCTGTCTCTGTAACTCATTCAGGCCTGAGCCCTATCAGATTATCTAAAGGCATACAGGGAAGTAATGGCAAATTTGAAAACTCATCTGCTACAAGAAACTAGATGGTTACTCAATGGTGAGACCTTTTTTCCTGCCACAGAAGGCATCGTGATCCTCGTCCTGCTGGGGGACTCCAACCACCCTGACATCTGCTGGCAAAGTAGCATGGTGAGCTGTCTAATCGGTGACATCAAGTCTGGAGGCAGCCTGGGATGCAGTGATCATGCACTAGTGGAGTTCACAGTCCTGAGGTATATAGGTCAGGTGAAAAGTAAAGTCAGGACCCTGAATTTTAGGAAAGCAAACTTCCAGCTCTTCAAGGAGTTAGTCAATAGGACCCCGTGGGGAAACTGCCCTCAGGGACAAGGGAGCAGAACAGAGCTGGTAGATCTTTGAGGACGCTTTCCACCACAGCGAAAGAGCTCTCGATCCCCATGCGTGAGAAATCAGGAAAGGAAAGCAAGAGACAGGCATGATTGAGTCAAGAGCTGCTGGTCGAACTAAAGGGCAAGAAGGAAATGCACAGGCAGTGGAAGCAGGGACAGGTATCCTGGGAAGAGCATAGGGACGCTGTCTGGTTGTGTAGGGATGGGGTCAGGAAGGCCAAGGCACGGATGGTGCTAAACTTGGCAAGCAGTGTAAAAAATACTAAATAGGTCTTCTACAGGTATGTCAGCCAGAAAAGGAAGGTCAAAGAAAGCATATTCCCCCTGATGATCAAGACTGGCAAATTGGTAACAACAGACAAGGAGAAGGCTGAGGTACTCAACAACTTTTTTGCCTTGGTCTTGCCTGGCAACCTCTCTCCTCACACCTCCCAGGTGGATGGACCGTAAGGCAGGGACTGAGGGAGCAAAGTGCCTCCCACCACAAGACAAGATCAAGTTTGTCACCACCTGAGGAACCTGAACATATAGAAATTTATGGGACCTGATGAGGTGTGTCCCAGAGTCCTGAGGGAACTGGCTGATGTATTTGCCAAGCCACTCTCCATGATATTTGAAAAGTCATGGCAGTCAGGTGAATTCCATGGTCATTGGAAAAAGGGAAATATTGCACCCATTTTAAAAAAAAGGTAGAAAGGAGGACCCTGGGAACTACTGACCTGTCAGCCTCACTTCTGTGCCTGGGAAGATCGTGGAATAGATCCACCTAGAAGCTAAGCTAAGGCATGTTGAGGTCAGGGAGGTGATTTGAGACGTCCAGCATCACTTTGCCAAGAGCAAGTCCTGCCTGACCAACCTAGTTGACTTCTGTGATAGAGTGACTACAGCAGTGGACAGGTAAAGAGCTACCCATGTGGTCTATCTGGACTTCTGTAAGGCCTTTGAGTTGATCCCCCACAAATCCTTCTCTCTAAATTGGAGAGATATGGATTTGATGGGTGGACTGTTTGGTGGATGAGGAATTGCTTGGACAGTCACATCCAGAGGATAGTGGTCAACAGCTCAATGTCCTGATGGAGACCAGTGAAAAGTGGTGTCCCTCAGGGTGTGTACTGGGACGAGTACTGTTCAATATCTTCATCAATGACACAGACAGTGGAATCAAATGCATCCTCAGCAAGTTTGCAAATGACACCAAGCTGAGTGGTGCGGTTGATTTGCTTGAGGGAAGGGAAGCCATCCAGAGAGAATTGCACAGGTTCAAGAAGTGGGCCTGTGTGAATTTCATGAGGTTCAACAAGGCCAAGTGCAGGGTCCTGCACCCGAGTCTGGACAACGCCTGGTATCAATACAGGCTGGGGGATGAAGGGATTGAGAGCAGCCCTGCCAAGAAGGATTTGGGAGTACTGGTGGATGAGAAGCTCAACTCACCTCGAGTGCTGTGTTCAGTTCTGGGCCCCGCTGTACAAGAGGGACATTGAAGTGCTGGAGCATGTCCAGAGGAGAGCTACCAAGCTGGTGAAGGGTCTGGAGACCAAGTCGTATGAGGAGAGGCTGAGGGAACTGGGCATGTTTAGTTTGGAGAAGAGGAGGCTGAGGGGAGACCTCATTGACCTCTACAGCTACCTGAAAGGAGGTTGCAGAGAGGTGGGTGTCGGCCTCTTCTCCCAAGTGAATAATGATAGAACCAGAGGAAATGGTCTGAAGTTGCGGCAGGGGAGGTTTAGATTAGATATTAGGAAGAATTACTTTACTGAAAGAGTGGTCAGGCACTGGAACAGCCTGCCCAGAGAGGTGGTTGAGTCACCATCCCTAGAGGTATTTAAGAAACATGTAGATTTGACACTTCAGGGCATGCTCTAGTGACAGAGATTGTAGGGTTTTGTGTGTGTGTGTGAGGTTGGACTAGATGATCTCAAAGGTCCTTTCCAACCATGAAGATTCTATGATTCTATGAGCCCAAAATGTGTGCTCACAGCCCAGAAAGCCAATTGCATCTTGGGCTGCATCAAAAGAAGCATGGCCAGCAGGTCGAGGGAGGTGATTCTGCTGCTCTACTCTTCTCTAGTGACACACCACCTGGAGTACTGCTGCAGCCCTGGAATCCCCAACATAAGGAGCACATTGACCTGTTGGAGCGGGTCCAGAGGAGAGTCACAAAAATGATCAGAGGACTGGAGCACCTCTGCGAGGTGCTCTGTGAGGGCAGGCTGAGAGAGCTGGGTCAGTTCAGCCTGGAGAAGAGAAGGCTCCAAGGAGACCTTATTGCAACCTTTCAGTACTTAAAGGGGGCCTATGGGAAAGATGGGGACAGACTTTTTAGCAGGGCCTGTTGCAATTGGACAAGGGGTAATGGTTTTAAACTATAAGAAGGTAGATTTAGACTAGATAGAAGGAAGAAATGTTTTATGCTGAGGGTGGTGAGACACTGTCCCAGGTTGCCCAGAGAGGTGGTAGATGCCCCATCCCTGGAAACATTCACAGTCAGGTTGGGCAGGGCTCTGAGCAACCTGATCTAGTTGAAGATGTCCCTGCTCATTGCACGGGCAAGTTGGACTAGATGACCTTTAAAGGTCCCTTCCAATCCAAACTATTCTGTGATTCCATGGTATGAGCATGGCATGGATTTAAATGATCAAAGGCAGGGCAAAATCATCTTGAAATTATCCAACTGCAATCACCACAGACTGCATTTGGGATTCCACTTAGCAAGTAGACTCCCAGAGCTCTCCCTTTTACTAAAACAGCATCTGGTCATCTGTTATTCTTCTTGTTAGTGGCTCTGCCAGACTTGATTGACTTGTTTGTGCTTGGGAATCTTGACAAGGTCACGTCTTGTGAAGCTGTATTAGACTACAAGCTGTTGCAAGGAGGTGGAGAATGTCCGTAGGACAGCAACCTCGTCGTGATTTGCGTTCTAGATTTCTCTCTCTCTCTTCATCCCTTTCCCTTGGAAGAGCAAACACTAATCATTGTCTGTAACACCACTGGGTGATTAATTTCAGTGATTTAGCACCTGGGGATTCACCTTCACACAGAGATCGATGGTTTGGATCTTTCCTACATTATTACCCTTACAGCAATTACCACCCACAGATACTTGCTCTTGTGCTAATGAACCAGAAGCTATTAGCATCCACATACACCATCCACATGTTTTATAGTTGCAGGAAAGCTCTTCCTTGGTGACCACATCTTGTGGGCAGGCAAATTTACAACATGAAGGGAAAAGTCTTTTCTGCAGACGTTTTGGGAAGGAAAGAAAATAGGCAAATTTTATTAGCATTAGGAAGAGAAGTGTACCATAGGCATGAAATCAGAGCCAAGGAAAGCAGAATCAGACTGTCGGTGATGTGAACAGTGCTGAGATTTACCTGCTCAGTGCAAATACTCCAGGCAGGAAGACCATACAGGTAGAACTAGCAAAGTGTTATAACTTGCACCAATTCTTGGTTGTCTCAAATAAGCAAAGTTTTTCCCCAGTGTAGACTATGCTTGGATTAAACTGCTGAAAAAGTGAGGTAAGCTCTCTTATTAAATCTGACTAGTTAGATAATTCAAATTCTATTAATTGCTGCTCTACTCTCTCCTTTCTTTTTCACCACATCTGTATTCGGCTGTGTCCAGTCTCAGTGGTGCTGGGATTTACACTACTGCCCAACAGTTTGGCTCATACTATCCCACAGGGTCTTGCACCAAAATACAGATTAATTTAACCCATCAGTCCAAATAGTCCTGTTGTTTACAGTAATATAAATTCAGTGAGACGATATGAGATTTATTCTGCAATGCAGAGTCCATACCATGTTAGTCAGAGCCCATGCATAGTGTGGGGAGAGATAACAGAGAAATACAAGCTGGAATCACTTGTACTGTGCAGTGTTTCACAACAGCAACATGAGTCTAGAACGGAGGGAGGTTGCCTTCTTATTCCATCTCTGCTGCTTCTCTCCTTTTGTCTCTTGGGAAAATTATTTCAACTCACACCTTCAAAGACAGAGACAGGGCCAACATTCACAAATAAATCTTAGAGGAGTAGGGTGATTGCACGTCTTAGCAGCCCCCTTTTTATTCATGAAATTTCTTAACATTTTATGAAGAAGAAATAATGAAAGAAAAGCACAGCAATAACACTAAATGTAAGCATCATCAAGAGACATAACCCATAGTTTGAGATCAAGGTCACTCACATTGTGAGTTGGCCTTTTTTCCTCTCACTTCTGTGCGCATCACAGCAAACTTCTGCCCTAGAACTCTGCAGATGTGTAATAGAATTATAGAATCATAGAATAGTTTGGGTTGGAAGGGACCTTAAAGACCATCTTGTTCCATCCTCCCTGCCATGGGCAGGGACACCTCCCACCAGACCAGGTTGCTCAAAGCAACATCCAGCCTGGCCTTGAACATTTCCAGGGAAGGGCCATCCACAACTTCACTGGGCAGCCTGGGCCAGTTTTTCACCACCCAAAGCGTAAAATATTTCTTCCTTTTATCTAGTCTAAAATCTACCCTCTTATAGTTTAAAACCATTACCCCTTATCCTATTGCAACAGGCCCTGCTAAAGACTCCCTCCCCATCTTTCCTGTAGGCCCCCTTTAAGTACTGAAAGGCCACAGTAAAGTTTCCCCAGAGCCTTCTCTTCTCCAGGCTGAACAACCCCAACTCTCTCAGCTTGTCCTCATAGGAGATGTGCTCCCTCCAGCCCACTGAGCATCTTCATGGCCCTCCTCTAGACCCATTCCAACAGGTCCATGTCCTTCTTATGTTGGGGGCCTGAGACCTGGAGCAGCACTGCAGGTGGGGTCTCACAAGAGCAGAGCAGAGGGGCAGAATCACCTCCCTTGACTTGCTGGCCATGCTGCTTTTGGTGCAGCCCAGGATGCGGTTGGATTTCTGGGCTGTAAGCACACACTGTCAGCTCATGTTGAGCTTCTCATCCACCAACATCCCCAAGTCCTTTTCCTCGGGGCTGCTCTCAATCCATTCTCCCCCAAGCCTGCATTTGTGCCTGGGATTGCCATGACCCACGTGCAGGAGCTTGCACTTGGCCTCGTCAACATCTTGCAGTTTGTCTCTGCATCCTTGTATTCGAAATGCAACTGGTAACACCCATTGGACGCTACAACAGTAAGAAGCAAAATGAAAGCTGTTGCTCATGATAAGCTGTGCAGCACAGGACACCAGAGGATGGTGTAAACTGTTCTTCCTTGCTTGAAAAGTCAGCCTCTGGCTTTTGTCTAGAGAAGGACACCAGATTAATCTTAGTATTATACACTGAGGAGATGCTCTTCCAGCCATATGGCACCAGCAATCTAGTGTCTCCTTTTTCACAGGTCCTCTCCAGCACTAAGTGCGAAGTGGAAACAGGTCAAAGGTCAGGTCTGAAATTCCCTGTGATCAAGACATACCATATGCTCTCCTTTTATTGAAACCTAAGTCTAATGTCAGAGTTGTGGGTTGTTCCCTTTGGAAATACCAAGTTCATTCATATGATCTGAACTTCCAGTGTGAAACTGGAGTCTGTCGTGACACAAAACCATTAGTGTATGAGCTATGTAGAAGCAGTGTGGCTATCAAAGGGGTTTTTTCTTCCTCTCAACCTTGACTAGGAGGTAGGAGGGAAAGATTAACCTCCAAGCAGTCTGAGGTGGCAGAGGTCGGTAGTTTCTAACTCTTTTCCATCCTCTTAGAAATCAAGTGACACACTCCCACCCCAGCCAAACCTGGAACAAATAAACATAGTGCTAAGACAGGACAACTCATCTGAATCCATATCAAGTGTTAAAGCCAAGAGTTTCCATTAATAACCTCGATGTAAGTGGCACAGTACATTGACTTCATCTATACGAACATTTTCTTCCTTTCCTCCAACAGTCAAAATTTCCCAGCAGTAAAATTGCTGGAGCCAAGGATAGTCTAAATATAAGCAGCAACTAGTCTTTTATACCTCCTTCAGTGGCTGAACTTGGACTGACACACAGATTGCAGGTCTTCCAGAGTTTTTGTTTTCTGCCTTTTAATCAAGTAACAGTTTTTTCCTGGGTTTGAAGATCCTAGAAATACGCCTTTATTTTTTCCTAAAAAACTTTTTTTTTTTTAAAAAAAAGAAAATAAAGGAAAGAAAAATATTTCCTTCTCTCAGTTCTAAATGTTTTGGTTTCTGTTTAATTGGCTATTGCTTTGTTCTAAGAGAGTGGGAAAGCACAACAGGGAAGTGCTCATTTACCTTTTCTGTAGTGCTCATTATTTTGTACACTTCCAGTACAATTCCCTCATTTGTTCCCTCTCAAAAGTCACTTTTTTACAGTGGGCAAGCTGAACTGAAGACATTGCCTCAGGTGAGAAAGATGCAGAGATTTGGTCACAGCATGATTACAGGCACAAACCCATTTCCAGCAACTGAAATATTTTGTTTGCTGTCAACCAAGCCGTTGATGTGTACTGAGCAGGTTCTTGCATTTTGCTGCAGGATGCTTAATTTCTTTTGTCTTCTGAGACAGGACCCAGGCACAAGGCAGCAGCCAAATGCTTAACAATCAGGCATCTGTGGCTTTGATTCAGATTTATGAAGATATTTATATGCCTATAGATGAAAGATCGGAGGGGTTTTTTTCTGCATTTTTTCCCCCATCCCCCGAAGTCTAACATTTCTGTGGTTGTTAAGAAAATTTCAGCACATGAGGTCTTCTTCAGGTTCTCCTGGGTGCACTGCTGCACTACCTGGAGACCTTTAAAATGTGGTCTTCTAGTCTATATTATTGATTGCTTAATTAATTACTCTAAAAGGTTTTTTTCCTTGCAAAATGGGTGGACAGGATTCAACGACACTTTGTCTTGTCTGTGCATGATGGATAAATTGAGATGAAAAAAATATGCTGGCAAATACCACTCCAAAAAGAAAGAAATTTTTGATCTTAATTGCTAACAGAGGTGTTATCTCATGCAGCACAGAAAACACATGTGAGATTGCTTGGGTATATTTATTTCTGTTGTTAAAACTGTTTTTCTCCTTTCTGTGCCACAAGAACTCCTGTCTTCACCATCAGAAAATGAAGTTTTTACAAGCATTTTTCATTGTGGTTTTAATGCAGGCCAGGGACTAAATATAGGGTGTATATAACACATCCCAACACACAGGATACATTGGCTCTTCACTCGTTTGTGAGTCTCATACACAGCAAGAACAGATGAAGGCTATGATGACAAGCTCATCTTATTCTCGTTATCATACAGAACAGTGACATCTACCAAATACTTCCTGCATTAAGGCAATGATTTCTTCCTGTAAGAGTGCACGAGTTAGTGTCTGTTTTATCCCTGCATGTCATGACAAATTTGCTGCAACCAGTTTTTTATTCTAATGGTTAATTATTCTCACTGTTCACGTAGATGTTTTCTTTCATCAAGGCTGCTGGTAGGAAATATAAAATCTCTCATTCTCTGTCACAGCACAACTGGGATCAGCTTCTGGCCACAGCATCATCAGGAAAAAAAAAGGAAAAAAAAAAAAGAAAAGGTATTCTTCCTATTGGTAAGGTGTTTCTCAAACATTAAATATTAGCTCTGGAAACTTTCATAACTCTTCCATGAGCAGCAGTGTGTAGAAATCACATCGTAAGGACAAAGTGAGGTCCTGTACCTGACTTCGCTTGTGACTTACCTGGATCGCAACAACGGTACAAGTTGCCCAACGCTCCATCCCAAATGAGAAATCGTGCTTGTGCCTCACATCAACACCTGCCAGCTAAAATTGGCACTGAGACCCACTTCCCCTCTTTCATTAGGAAGCACTAGATTAATAATTTAGTGAGTGAAATGCTGATCTCCTCAAGTCAGGAGAAGTTATGCTGTTCACTTTGGTATCCTAAGATCTTGCCCTTCAGCTCCACAAAATTAAGGTGGGGGCAGTCTCAACAGCAAACTCCAGTCCACCACGCACTGATTCTGCTCTTATGCCTCCCCTAAGCTCATTCTGTACTGTAGTCTTCTGGGAACAGCATGGTTGGGTATTTGATGAAGGTTCATACTTCACTCTGCACGTACTTTTGTCAAAAAAGCTTTTATTGCAATGCAAAATATCTTCTGTATATGACATCTTTCTCCCCCCAACCCCTTTAAATTTAATGAGTAATCCTTTCTGGGTTTGTACATTGTGATTCTTGTGTGTATGTATGAATATATATACATATCTATATATCTATCAATCTATAGATATTATATTAATACAATCATATATAAATCTGGACCTATATCATTTTATATATATATACACATATCACTAGATATATGTGTGTGTGCAAATACATATATATACATTACATATACACTATATACACATATATGCACACACATACATATCGTATAATCATAAACATCTGTTGGTTGTCAAGGGACTTTTCTTTAACAAAATAAGTTCCATCAGTGGATTTTACTTCTGTAGTGCAATTTTACAGGAAGTTAACATTTCCACATTCAATATAAAAGAAACAATATACATTTGAAAACGTGCCATAGGATTTTTAATGAAAAAATTAGAAAAGTGCATTATTTTACAACACTACAGTAAATGATTCTTTTTTTTTTTTTCTCTGTAAAGACATTGTAAAATATATACAGGGTTGCTTAGTGCATTCATTACAAAAGAAAGATGCAATCCCTTGCATAAATTACATATTGTACAGGGGTTCGCTGTCTACTTGGACTTGTAAACATTTGTGTGATACAGTTTTCATTCTTTATGTAAGCTGCAATACATCTTATTTTCATTTGACTGTTGTTGCATTCTAACTCCAGTACGGCATTCTAAGGCCATGTGTGAAAGCATCCTCTCCCATTACGGAGAAGGCCAGAAAAAGAAATGAAAACACAAAAGAGTCTTTAATTTGGTTCTTTGTCATCAAGTTATCACTGGTTTAACGAATCACATCTTGACGCTTATGACCTGCTCTTTGTCTTTTGCTACGACCAGCTCAACAACTATGTTGAAGTTAGAGGTCTGAAATGAGCAGAGAAAACAGCTTCCAGGAGGTAAATTCCCAGTGCAGTCTCCACAGCCAAGCAGCTCCTCTTTCTATCTGACCGTGTTCCTAATGCTCTGTGTGCTGCACAGAAAATGTATCAACCAGGGTGGAAATTTAGAGTTTTGCTCTATCTCAGGCTGTTGAGGGCCTTTAGAATGCCGTCAATACACCATCGGTAAGTCCGCATATCCACATTCAAAGAAGTACAAAAATGCACCAAAAAGTGTCAAGAGATCCAAAAGAGACATAGCATCAACACACACTCACAAACACACACATACACACGCGCTTCTGTCTGAGCAGGAAGGCTCAGTCTCCAAAGTAGGAATCACAATTTAATTTCAACATGTATGTGTGTTTGGAAGAAATCCAAGAATTTCCACATAAACTCCTTAGGTCCCAAATTGAACACTTTTATCCCTGTTTCTCGTAGATGAACAGTTTGTTGAAGTAAGAAATTGCACCTTGAAGAGACAGTATCCACATTCTTTTGGCCTACTGGAAACAACTTTTAAGCCCCCCTCCCATTCCTTATTGACCTATCCAGCTCCAAATAATTTCCTGTGCTGTCATATCACTAGGATCAAAAGTTTTAGTCAATACTCCTCAATGGCAACAAACAGCCACGCAAATCTTAACAAGTCAAGGGAAGAGGAAAAAGAAAACATTGTTTTCTTCCACAGTTCACTCCTGACCTTTCAAAAAAGGAACAGATGGATTATTCGTTGTATAGCATATTACAGGAAATTTACATTCTGTAAAAGAAAGACAGATTAGCTTTACATTCTAAAGAATGAGCCAGTCTCTCATAATTTCTGCTTTTGAGTTAGTTGTTTAAAAGGTTTGTAGTAGACAGGACTCTTTCTGAAGCATATACTAGTCCTTTTTTCATACAGGGTCAACCCAACAGTACTTACACCCAAACTAACTTTGTGTGGATTAACCAAATTTGTTAATGATGAAGTCCAAAAGAGCAGTGCTCAGAGTGATACCCAGGAAATGACTTTAAAAAGCCAACCATTTAGATTAACAGAGTCTTAAACCTGTTGTAACCTGGACAGTGGGATCTCTCTCTTGTTATGCAGGTAGTACACTCGTCCTCCAATATCTGAATAATATTCCTGCACTAACAACTTATACAGAAAGTATCTGCCACAATGTAAATGCAGCTGAGCAGTCAAAAAGGAGGTAAACTGGCATGAGAAGATCACTAAATTGTGTTGAGCATAACGGTTGCGTTGGTCAGTGATGACCACAGCATCAATGATGAAGACGAATTTCCTACTGCTGCCTCTGACTGCAGTATCTCTCCATGTTGGGAATTGAAAAAATATGCTAAAAAGGAGCAATATGGCATCCATCTTTTCTGGAAAATGAGTGTGGCAGTAAGGAATTCTTCAAAGAAAGGAGAAGTCACATAGAAAGGCAAGTCACCACAGAGCGACTGGGGCTGAGATGCTGAAGAACATGAATGGAATGTATAGTGAAGACTAAAACCACCCCACAACAACTTTGCATTTGCTCAAAGGATCTCACATACATGTCTTTGCTCCTCTGTTGCACTTGGCCAATCTTTTGGCAAAACGACAGCTGCCAGAGCAACCAGAAGAATTTGGCCATGTTCTGGTGGCCACGACAACAAATAGCTGTGAGCTGCCACACAGATCCCTTTGGACGACTGGCACGAAGAAGATAATAAGATGTGCTCACTGCTGCGTGCTGAACAAGAAACTCCAGTTCACCCACCTCATCATTCAGGGGTGCTCAGAAGAACTTCCTATCAGAGAGATCAGAGAAATATGTTACATACTTTAAAGGAAGCATTAGAAGAAACAGCTGTGGAGCTATCTGAGGGCTCTGGCACCAAAGTTCCTTGTCTTGGTTCATAAGGAGAATGCTATCCTGAGCTCTTGCCCAGTATGCAAGTTAGAAATCAGCCCTGTCCTTCATCACCCTCACCCAGAGACCAGGAAGAAGCCCAGTTTTTTGCTCTGCCTTTTTAAACCTTGCTCAGAGAGGGTTTGGGAGCAGGATATGCCATAGCATCAGTGTTCTCATCAATCCAGCTTGTGACACAGAAACCCAACTGTATCTTCACCACTTCAGGTGGTCAAAACATGTTTGGACATGTATCCAGCAACCCTTCCTCCTAGAAGAATAATCTATCCCAGACAGCTGAGACACTTTGGCCATTGCACCAAATGGGTACCAGAACTATGCTCCATCCTGAAATACAGACCCTTGCTCATCCATCTATACCATGCCATCTCGCTAAGACACAACTCTGATTCTTGCCCCTGGAAAGACACAACACTGGACAAAATCAGGCTCAAACTATCTCCATAGAGACATTTAAGCACCTGTTTAGTTCAGTGGGAACTAAGAGCCTCACTGCATACATTGGAGCTGAGCTAAAATCCTTTCCCCAGATACTCCCATGACCAGGCCCAGTCAACAGGCCAAGATGATGCTTGCCAATAGGACAGCCGTGGCACAACCCCCGTGTCAGCAGTGATATTACCAAACAGGCCTTTTGGAAATCATTTTGTAGACTTGTGAGTTCAGACTTTGGGAGGCCAAAATCATTTATATGCTCTACTTTAGCTAATCTAATTAAATACTGTTATCAGATTAATTAGCCTCTTAACAATAATTATGATTAAAGAGCTGCATACCCATGCTGTAGGGAGAGCCAGCAATACTGAATTAATGTTATTTTCTCTAAAAGTCAATTTTGATTATGTTTTGATATGGAGAAACTGTCAAAACACAGTCAATATGAAGAGGTTTCTTTGCTATATTGTGACATCCTGAACCCAGCTGGAGAAGCTTAGCATTTCCCACACATTTCTATGGCACAGTTCTGGGGACATGCTATCAAAGATGGGCAAGGATAGCACAGTCCAGGTTTTTCTGAACCACAGTACGGATTTGCTGCAGGCAATAGGAGTGGTGCTGTAACTGGTCTCTTCCAAGCAATAGGAGAGGGATGATGCTCTAGAAGACACAATTTTCCCCGCTTCCTGCGTGACACCAACATCGGTAATTTGGTCTCATCAATGACAATTCAGTCCACCTTGAACCAGCCATGGTCCATCCTTCCCACACTTCCTGCCATTCCTGCTTGGGAGGATGCTGGCAGATGCCTAGCAAATAGACTAAACCCAGAAGACCCACGGCTCTTCCTTAATTTGAAACCATGACACAGACCTTACCAACAATCTCCAGACAATGAGCCAAACCACTGTGTCTCTTTGCCTGCTCATGTCATTTGTGCTGCCCTTTCTCCTGATGGACTTCCAAATTCTCGCTCCCAAATTCTCCTTGCAGGCTAATGCATTGCATCCTGGCTAGGGAAGAAGTGGATTGCATCTGTGGAGGTTCACGCACTTTGCATTTCCTCTTTGATTCCCCGCATATTGTTTTTAATCAATCTGTAGATTTCTTTTGTCAGTAGTAATTAGAGTGGAACATTTCCTTCCCCAGGGTGCAGTTCTGTAGCATAATGCTTTTCATTAATAGATGAGGGGGGAAAGTACAGAGCGTGGTGATCGTGGGTCTGAACATGCGTCTACGAAATGGCAAGCTAATGAGTTAATGTCTGGGTAGGAAAGTGGGGAGGGCATATGGAGAAAGCCGGAGGGCCACTATCTGTGAAATGCATCTCTCTTCTAGCCTCGCGTATAGTGCTCTGGATACAGCAATTACTGCAAGCTGTTCCACAGACCAGATAAACAATGAATCAAAGCCGGGCTAGTGGTATCAGAACTCATGCATGAGGAAGATGCATTATAGAGCATAGTTTCAATTATTATATTCGCTACCTCCACTTGTGAATTAGCCAGCTATGATAAATGTTATCACACTGTTGTTTGTTCTGCATTTCTCAAAGTGAACTGAAAGACAACACAGCTTGGGACTGTGAATATTAATTACCAATAAAACTGCAGCACTAATCTGTCTTTTTCCCTCTCCCCACCCCCAATCTGTTGTGGGTGTTAATGTATGGCAGCATTCCTCACATTGTCGGAAAGCAAGGTGAGGGAGGGCTTTGAGATATTTATTAATCACATTCACAGAAGGAGAGACAAATGAAGGCTGAAGGCTCCAGGGGTAGTATTTCCAGCCTAAAATTATCAGGCAGCTTTGGATGACTGGATTCCATAAAGCAAAATACAGCTGCATAAATGATACATGTTGACTGTTGTCTTTAGGTCTTTCTGCTCTCCATTAGGTTTAGGAAAGTTTGTTCATGGTAAGCAGTAGTTGGAGACACTGATATAGTATCTAGCAGTAAACAGAAAAAGGCTCACATTCCAGTTTCAGTAAAGGAGTATAAATCAGGGCTCATTGCATTGCACTCAAATTAGTTAGGTTACCATACTGGAGATCTGCATGAGAAAAAAATAGCCTTAGAGCGTTTTGATTTCTCCGGAGCTTACCAATTCACAGCAATATAAACCCACCAACTTCATAAAATAGTCCAGCAAAAGCCATCTCAGCAGCTGTAACATCCATGCACCCACCATCCACGTGAACCCAGCCACCATGCATTTCCCACGTCTGTGTTCTCCAGCGCAGACAAGGAGAAGCTTTGTGGAGCTCCCAGGGTACTGGGGACGCAAATGCTGAAAGCTCCTCAATTTGAAGCTTTTTGTTGGATTTTTCCCCCCAGAGGAATACTGATGTGTACATGTACGTGACTTGGAAATTTGTGCAAAGGACAAGGCGGTTTGACTGAGAATCAGTCAGGGGCTTTGGAGAAGCCTCTTTGGGGAAAGGAAAAAATAAGAAAAGCAATCACAATTTCAAATCAAATGAAAGATTAGGACCAGTCTGAACAAGTTTAGCTTTAGTAAATTGTCCACTGGCTTCAGAGGAAAGTCCTACCACTCCAGGCTTTAGAGGAGGAAAGCACTTGGGAGTGCCAGTAAAGGAAATAGCACCACTAACATAATATATCACATGGAGCAGCACTGCTCAGGACAGGATGGCTGAATAAAATCCTGGTTTCAATGAAGACAGCAGCAGAAAACCTGTCTGGGGAATGAGGAACTCCATGAATCTCCTTTTCAGCAGTAATCAGTGAAACACCTTGCCTGAGCAGAGGACAGTCAGTCTCCCAGACTGATTCTACCCAGATCACAACACTCTTCAGTATTACCTCATGGTGGTTTCAACTGGAAATAACACAACTACTCCTGCTGTTGAGAAGCATTTCTTTCTTTCCAACTTTCTTTTTGCCCTCCTAATACTTTTTTGGGGTGAAAGTTCCTTTGCCATGTCCATTATCTGCATCTTAAATAACTGAGAACTACATTTTTGGCAAAGGGTACCATCAGTTTTCACGGTTTTAATTCAACCTCTGAGCTCAGATTAACTAGCATAAAAGTCGCAAAGCACCTTCCATCTATAATCAGTTTCTCTGTGTCCAATGTCATTATTCCATTTGTTTCAACTTTGGTGTATCATCATGATGGCAAATCCTTGTCATACGCTCTATCTTGCTGAAGTTCCCCAAATAAAGTTTGACATTAAAGTTAGATGACAGGCTGGCTGGTCAGAAAGGCAATATTTCTTTTCCAGTTCCGTGAGTGTTATGCATCTCTAGTTGATGAAAGTAGTGGCAGTGTGATTCCTATTGTAATTTGTGCAACATTCCAGTCAATAATAGTGTCTTGTTGAAATATGCATTTAAAAGTCCATAATATTAGTGTAATGGACACACTCCAACACGTCTCTCTGGTCTGGCTTCCTCATAAAGATATTAAATGACTGTCTTAATTATATCCTAATATTAACAGGAATATTACATGATAAACGAGGACATAAAATTCATCTGAAAGCTACTTCCACCCAAGCCCCTGCCCTCTGGTCTGCACACACCAAATTGCTCTGGAACATTTTCATTCTCCATCTTAGTTCCACTGACTGCTCTTTTTTAAGCTTTTAGCCACAAATGATGCCTTTTTTCCATAATAAAAGCTTTCAAATCTGTCAGAGAAAACAAGAAATTACCTTGCTCAGGTTTGATTCACAATAATCTGCCCTGTCATTTCTTCAACTGAAGCACTGGAAAACTAATGAGACAACCTACAAGACTATAGATTAACTTGGTCAGATCCCTCTCTTTTTTTCTTTTGTTTTGTTTAATTCTGTTGCTGATTTTGTCTTCATGAGGTGTTACAGAGGAATCCAAACAGAAGCTTAGTGCTGAAGGTTACTGTACATCTTCATTAACAACCAAGAAACTACTTTGGACCCTTGAAGTAGAGTCCTCGATAGGACAAGGTTGTGATGTCTTCAAACTGGAAGAGGGTAGATTTAGATGAGATATCAGGTAGAAATTTTTCACTATGAAGGTGGTGAAACACTGGACCATGTTGCCCAGAGAAGAAGGTGGTGAAACACTGGACCATGTTGCCCAGAGAAGCTGTGGATGCCCCATCCCTGGAGGTGTTCAAGGCCAGGCTGGATGGGGCTTTGAGCAACCTGGTCTGGTGGGAGGTGTTCCTGCCCATGGCAGGGGGTTGGAACGAGATGATCTTTAAGTCCCTTCTAACCTACAGCATTCTATGATTCTTTGATTCTATGAAGTAACATCCAAACACCCTTTCTAGAGCTGTGCCATTACAGTCATCCCTGTGAAGCAGATATATGTACAAAGTTCTGGCAAAGCAGCCCCAGTTAGATCAGTCAGGATCTTCCTTACGCAGTAATGAAGACCAGGTGGAGAGTTGTGCCTGCATTGTTCTGTTAAGTTTCCTCTTTCGTTTCCATATCACAGCATGCTCAGTCAAAGCTATTTTGGTGCTTCACTGATCAAACTGATTTTTCCCTTTGATGATAATATGAAATATGATAGGATGATGGGGCTGTTATATAATCAAACTCGACAGCAGGGAGCTAAATTTGTGTTGTTTTGATGAAGAGCACATTAGTGTGACATAAATAGACTAATCTGATTTATTATTATTATTTCTAATGCTTAATAATAGGGAAGGGTAGGGGAAATGAGACTCTGGGGGCTGAGTGCATCACAAAGTGATAGCAGACGTCTGTGTGCTACGGAAACACAGGTTAGGTATTTGGGATATTAGGAAGTCTTGTCATAAGCAGCATCACTACTACCTGCTTCTAGCTGAATTTCAAAAGAGCGAGCAGCAAGCAAGAGAGGTTGAACTGAAAGAAATAATGTCTTTCAGTGGAGTAAACCTAATAACGTACCAGGGAAAATAAACTGAAAAACTGGGATTAACCTTGGACAAAAGCTTCCCTTTCATGACACTGCCTGTTCCAGTTCCAGGCGGCCCAAGTCATTATTCACACATCACTCAAAACCCACAAAAACAACGAAATAGAGAGGCATATTTTGCCCAGTGTACCAATGTGTACACATGAGAGTTCTGGTATTTGTGGCTGCTCACAAAGCACAGTCCCGCGAGAGCTCATGCGAACGTCTGAACACGTGCAGGCTTGCAAAGGCAGCATCTCGCCACTTTAAAATCTCATGTGTAATAAAAATATAGATCGGACAGAATTGCAGGCTCTTCAGGCAGAAAATTAAAGCAAACAAACATATTTTAAAATCCTAAGAAATGCAGATACATTTTAGCAAAACACTTTCCCACGTACACACTCTTTACAGCTTTTAAACTTAAAATGTCACTACGGACATCTACTCTGGCTCCTTCATAACAACATACACAGATTTCTTCAACCACATCCATAAACTTAGACTAAGCTAAAGCAGAGCTTTGACAAAGCCATTGAGTTTTAATGCAAAGACTCTAAGTGGCAGATAGCCCATGACATGCCAAGGTAAGCTGTTCCCCCGGTTAAATACCCTACGTGTTAAAATTTACTCTTTGTTTATGGTTCCAGAGGGAAGACTTAGTAACAAATCGGCTAGAGTATGTAACAGCTTTGAACTTCTGGAGTTCAACCTGGTTTATATGACATTTAAAGATTATTTTTATATGCAGCAGAAATAGAATTTTCCTCTTAAAGGAAAAAAAAGGAAAAAGCTTACATGGTGTTTTATAAAAAAGTTTTATATGATGTTACCTTTTTTCACAAAACTGTTTAGATTTTTTTGCTAAAAGTCCTGTTACAAAAGTTCTCCTTTGCTAGGCAGACGGAATTTCACTCGAGTTGTGCAAAACCCCAAACTTTTCCTGCTTTTCTCCCGTGTCAAATATGCCCAGCCGTTTTACATGATAGAGACATGTATATTCCAGGCATACTTCTTCTTATCTCCTTAGCAGGAAAAGAAGCCTACATGTATTTGCTCTTCTGGGATGCCGCAAGCAAAGCCTACAAAAGTGAATTTGGACAGCACTGTGAACCCTATGGGACACCCTCGCGGAAACCAGCTTCTAGGTGGCAATCACTGAGGTGTTTTAACACATCCTGAAACTGCTTTTCTAGCTATGCTTCCTTCAATACTTCTGCCATCGGCATTTGCCTTAGGACATGGTAGCATGGTATCATTAATACATCCAGCATGCTCTCTCACTGTGCTGAAGGATGTTATCCCCCTCCATGTTAGACTGAAAAAAATCCATCCTCATCCATCCTCATTAAGAATCCGACGTTATTTCTTCACTAATCTTAAAGGAAGCTTTCATGCCGCAGCAATTTATAATCCCAAAGGAATCTGCATAGGGGAGTCAAAGTCGTGGATACTTGCTTTTCGCTTACTTGTTGAAACACAGATATGCAAATTAGGAGAACATGAACATATTTGATATAGCCAATAATTTAAAGCCCGGGAGAAGAGAATAGAGGAGGCATGACATTCCTTATTTCTCCCTATTAATGCTTTTTGTAGGTGCCTCTTTGAAAGGATATCAACATCCATCAGCACACAGAGCTCAGAGCTGGGGCTTGTACAAAAATACACCATCTAGTTTAAGAAAAAAAAAAAAGGATTATTGCTTTTACACTGAGAGCACAAAATGGTAAAATCAGCAGGAGGTGATTAGTGCCAAAAAAAGATGGGTTTTGTATGGCAAGTTAACACGGAAGGCGATTTAAAAGATAGGATTAAATCAGAGACAAAGGTACAGGTTTATAAAACTCCCAGTCCTACCCCTGTCAAGCCAAAGATAAATCTCCCAAAAGCACTAAATCCCATGTAATCGTTGCAAATTCCTGTTGTCTTAAAAGGGAGCTGGATTAGGCCTCTAATTCGGTTCTGCAAAGTCTGTTTGGTCCAGATGAACAACCGAGAGATGGACAATCTCCAAGGAACAACTCCACGACATGGTCTCAACATCCTCCACTATAACTTGCCCACACAGTCACTCCCAATGTTACCCTCCAAACACTGGAGTAAAACTGCGTTTGCCCATTTCTGCTAAACGCATTTTGCCTTTCTGCCTAGCAAAAAAGCAACATCACATCTAATCTCACAAGTTCCCAGTGAGCCAAACACAAGATACTGTCCCTTGAATTCTTCCTGAGACCAACAAAGGCTTTCCATTATTTACAAATCAAAAGCATTTAGAGACAATCATCTTTATTTTTTTATTTAAAACAAGGAATGCCCTGTCACTATTATATAAGAAAAAATATACATCCACCTATTTATACCCACCCTAATCCAAGCATTCTGAAAAATATAATTCCTATTCATGCAGGTAATTGCTGCACAAAATAATAATAATAATAATAATAATAATAATAATAATAATAATAATAATAATAATAATAATAATAATAATAATAATAATACTTTTATAAATAATATTAAAATAACAAAATACACTTTAGCTCCAACAATTCTCCCAATTTCTCTTAAAAATTCCACTCGCAAATTGCTGGAACAGTTGAAAAGGAAAAAAGTAAATATAGTTAAATCAATAGGATTATTTGCTTTTGATTATTAATTCCATTGCTAGTTTTTCTTGTGTTCTTATTTATGCATACCAGTTTTACAAAGTGCATGCTTTATTTTATTTTATTTTTTTTTAATTTTGAACTGGCAAGCTAAAATGATCCATCTTTTCCTGCCTTTTTTAAATGTTTATACAATCTAAAATCTAGCATTAAAAAATTTATCATGATACACCTGGTATATTGACTGCTTATGGCGCATGCTTGTCTTGGCAAAAAAAAAAAAAACGAAACAAATTGGCTCCCCTCCCACCCTCCCCATTCCTTTTGGAAGCAATCTAAAAGTTAAAAGCAGGCTGGAACACAATTGCCTCAAGGGAAAAAAAAAAAAAAAAGAAAAAGATAAAATAATAATACCTGATGCTTTAATTTTTGTCACATGGCACTAGTTGTGGAACTGCACACGCGCACACACGCACACACACCCAACACGCACGCACGCATGCTGCAACCTGCTCGTGAGGAAAATAGTTTATTAGGTCAGGAGTGCCAGCGGCACATGAAGGCTCCCAGCTGTGTGTGCAACTTTGGATTTGGTACCCACTTCACGTCACCTTGAATCCTCTGACATCCACCGAGGGGGTAATGTAAGGCATACTTTGCTGGAACAGTAATAATCCATGCTTCATGCTCAAGAGCTGAGTCTCAGAGGAGGACTGGCTTTCTCTACTCCCTTTGGCCTCGCTCCGTCTCACTCAAGGAACAAAAAAAAACCAAAACAACGGAGAAGAACTGGGGAAAACAAGGAAAGCAAAAGAAGACAAATCCCTTTAAATGGACTTTCGCCTTTTCATCAGCCTGTGGTTATCTGTAAAGCTGTGCAACCCAGGTGAGATGGAGCTGACAGGAGATGGGAAAAGGCTGTTTTTTAATGTGCTTGGCGAGATCTCCTCTATCTTGTAAGAGATGGAGTGAAAGTACTGGGGGTTCAGCTTTGAGCTGAATGAATTTTGGTGGGACACCACCCGGCTGGTGTACTCGTGGGACCTGTAACACATGCAGGAACAAACTGACTGAAGGTCTGTTACTTCGGCCTTGTACCGCGGCCGACCATGCTGGGAGTCCTCTTGGATGTGGATAATCATGCTGTTGCGGTTCCCTGCCAGGGACGCCCGTTCCTCGGCATCCCGCCTCTCGTCCTCGCTGTTCATGGTTAAGAACCTGAGAACAACCAGATTTAGAAATGCCCCAATGACCGTCAACCCCACTAGAATGTACATAAAGCTAAAAGCCACGTAGAGAGGCTTCTTTTGAAGGGCCCCTTTGGTCTGCAGGGCCACATAGTCTCCAAACCCTATCGTAGTCAATGTTATAAAGCAGTAATAGTAAGCATGGAAAAAGCTCCATTCCTCGTACTGGGAAAAGGCTGCTGCTCCAATGCAGAGTGTTCCCATGCAGGAGAAGAAACCCACAGTGACCATGTTTTCCATGGAGACCTCGGTGCTCCTCATTCCACAGCACTTTTTGATGCGTTTCAAGAGGTACTTGACGAAGGTGTTCATGCGCTCGCCCAAGCTCTGGAACATGACGAGTGTCAGTGGGATCCCCAGGACCGCATAGAACATACAAAAGGCCTTCCCCGCATCCGTCCCTGGGGCAGCATGTCCGTAACCTGGGAGGGGGAATGAAAAGACAGGACAGTCAGCAAGGCAGGTGATGACCACAGCTCTCCCTTTCACACAAGCCACATGAATGGCAGAGACGCTGACACCACAGCGAGATCCAAAGCTACAGGAACACTGCAGTCACACAGTCTTCCTATCTCCTGGCCTATGTGCTGTAACCGAAGCAAATAAGACACAGAACAACAAAGTTGTATGCACAGGAATGAGAAAGACGAAAGAATGGGCAATCCATCTAACTTTAAATACCTGTGCAGTCTCCTAAACAAGATTATATCGCATTTATTTGCTAAAGAAATTTCATGTCCATCCTGAATCACATGCAATACTGGAAACTTAGGAAATAGGTGGAATTTTCCACAGTATTTTTGAATGTTGCCCTGTCCAAAAACCAGAGTACATTGATGTAATCCAAATTCTGTGTCTGCTGGCAGCATGGAGTTAACAACATCCACAGACTCACCAAAGAAAGAAATTCCTCTTCAAACTCTTCCATACTGAACAAACCTTTCTCCTAGACACCCTATGGAAGCCACACACTGCTGGAACACCACAGGCCTTTAGGGATATAATGCCTGCTCTATCTTTAATTAGAGACATACAATCATAGGATAGTTTGGGTTGGAAGTGTTGGGTTAAAGGTCATCTAGTCTGACCCCCTTGTGATGAGCAGGGACATCTTCCACTAGACCAGGTTGCTCAGAGCCCCGTTCAACCTGACCTTGGATGTTTCCAGGGATGGGGCATCTACCACCTCTCTGGGCAACCTGGGACAGTGTCTCACCACCCTCAGCATAAAACATTTCTTCCTTCTATCTAGTCTAAATCTACCTTCTTATAGTTTAAAACCATTACCCCTTGTCCTATTGCAACAGGCCCTGCTAAAAAGTCTGTCCCCATCTTTCCCATAGGCCCCCTTTAAGTACTGAAAGGCCACAATAAGGTCTCCCTGGAGCCTTCTCTTCTCCTGGCTGAACAACCCCAGCTCTCTCAGCTTGTCTTCATAGCAGAGGTGCCTCATCCCTCAGATAATTTTCATCGCCCTCCTTTGGACCCACTCCAACAGTTCCATGTCCTTCCTATGCTGAGGGCTGCAGAGCTGGATGCAATACTCCAGGTGGGATGTCTCCAGAACGGAAAAGAGTGACAGAATCACCTCCATCAACCTAGGGTCCAGCCCAGGATAATTATTGAAGAATAGACAACTTACCAGCTTGTTTTATAGTTTTACAGTTTTTACAGCTAGTCCAGCAAAGGCAATTTCATCAGGATGTTAAACTAATCCAGGACAGAGGATGTAGCGCATTTCACAACATAGTTTAGAGATGGTAAAATCATGGCTAAGCCTTTATTCTAAATCAAACCATAAGGGGGGGGGAGGGGGTGCTGTTTTGAAATTATAATTTCACTTTTTCACATCACACTGCACATTGTACTGCTTCAGCACTGCCCATCACCTTTAGACTTGGGTCATGGATCTGCTGCTCTGAATTTATCTAATCCTTTTTTTGAAACTGTTGACACTGCCCACCTCCTCAATCTCCTGTGGCAACAGATTCCAGAGTATCATCACCATCTACTGAGTAAAACAGTACTTCATAATTTCAAGGAGATCTCCTTGTTTCAGCTAGTGCCCCTTAGCTCTAGTATTAAAGATCTACATGTACTTTATCTACCGTCTTCATGACTTCAGCTAAACTCAGCTTTATCTCTGCTCTCAATTTTCTCCTGTTTGAACTGGAGCCACCGCCTTTTTAACTCATAGAGCAGACATCACATTCCCTTGGTCATTTCAATGTCCTTCTCTGGACCTTCTCGAGCTCTACCACATCATTTTGGAGGTGCAGAAACCAGAACTCTGCACAGCCCTCTGGATGTAGACACACCACGGAGTCTGCAGTTTTGCTAGAACAAAAATATGAACACCAGGCAAACTTCAAAATGAAAAGCAACAATGGACAAGGAAAATAAAATGAGAAAACCAGCAAGAATGCCCTCCAAAAACCAACCAGTATTTCCTTAGCTCAGCTGTTAGTTGTTGGCAGACAGATGGGATGTAAAAGCCAGTTTACAAAAGAAGCTCATAACTCAAAATAGGAAGTTCTTCTCAGGTTACAAAACAAAAAGATTCACCTGTTGTATTGGGCCAGGTAGCCTGTTCATCATAAAAAGCAGTTCCCAAATTACCTGGAAAGGGAAGTGTCTTCAATAGACTGATGCTGGGTTTGTTCCACCTGACTGTCCCTCAATAAAGGCTATAATTACCTCTCATTACTAAGATCAGCTTTTGAACTACAGGGGTGTTAATTAAACCAGGGACATCTTCCCATTTTATAGTTTTAGTTACAGCTGATAAAGAGAAGGAAAGCTTCAGAAAATGTGATTTTCCAGATGGTTGCAGAGATGGCAGTTGGTGGAAACAGCTTTCATTTTGGGTTCTAAAGAAAATGGTTGGGGTGAAAAAAGATTTCTTTTGATATCACTATATCCCTCTCACTAAAGATATCCACAGAGACAGTTTAGGGAGATTATAAAACATTAATATTATATGCTTACACACTATCTCACAATTCAATTTCTAAGATTTGTCACAGAGTTTCTAATTAACTTGGGACTCACAGTTCTCTCACAAGATAGGAATATATCCATATCGCTGTTTTACAGATAGGAAAGCACAGACACTGGCAGGCTATAATTTCTCTCCAATTCACATAGGTAGACAGAATATATCCAGAAATTCTGATTTCTATTCTGCCCCATGTCATACTCACTTACCACAATATCAGATGAATGTCTTTTACTGTATTTTCACCATGAAGCTGGCATAAAGAAAGGACTTTATTCATGGAGCTGGAATAAGACTTTACAAACAGATTCATATGTAGGGGATGAGAGTCATATATTTCTCCAGTACAACATGGCTTTAAGGAATAGGCACCTTAGTCAATGCCTTCAGCACTCTGAAATTAGGGGTTTCAAAATGCACCAAAGAAAGACTTAACTCTCCATTACTTTAGCATTACAGAATCTATCCAGCAATACACAGAGCAATGCATGAAAAGCAACCTCCAGCAGTGCATGTTGTCTGAAATTCAGTAAATCTCAAATTTAAAACAAATCACTGTCTTCTTAACATCAGAGACTGCCTCTGGGAAAAATGAGAAGGTCAGTAATTGCCAGAGGAAGAGGGGCACAGAGGATCATTAACGCCAGGAAACAGCCCTCGGCAGTGCACAGGGTTAGTCTTTAAGTAGTTGGGTTTTACTCGTGTCAAGTAAAAGCATAAGCAGAAGCAACTGCTTTGGTAGCAGATTTCAGCTACCAAAATTCAGCCAAACTTCCTCTACATGAATGCCATAGCCCTTTACCAGAGTATAAAGAGATGGCTCCCTGTGAACCATAAGAAACACAAGGCCTAAAGATAAAAAGAGAAGTTAAACATGACATGGGTATTTCTCATTCTTCTGTGATGAAGAAGAAACATCACATAGAAGACCTTGAAATTAGGTATAGCAAATGCATCTCCTAACAAGCCAAGGGGCTGGGATAACAGTGAGAAAGGAATACATGGAGCTTTACATTGTACTACACCTAGGTAAATACTACCTATACTACTTTACTATATTAACCAGTTTGCTGAGGTCCCACAATACAGCAATTTGAGCACAGCAGGCAGGTTTGTCTGATATTTCATTAGATATAATTTGAATGATCAAAGACAGTGTAAATAACTTTCACCTTGATTGGAAGTGATGTCATTAATACTCTCTCTCTCTTTTATAATCCCTCCCAGCTGCTTAGGCTTTCAAGACAGAGCTCATCTGGTTTGGCGCCAAGAAGAATAGTTTGGCATGAAGAAACGTCATGTCTCAGAGTGTTATTCCAATTCTGGACTGCGGAGCACCAATGCACCGCAAAAGCCATCTCCTCCCAATTACGGAAGGGCTGGGCTACCGACATCAAGCAGAACTGCAGGAAGGTGTAGGCAAGGGAGGCAAAAGCTCAGTCTGTAAGGGCTGACACCAAGTGAGTACTCTGTTGAGGTCTTCCCTGCCTTTGATTTTTCCAGGCCTTGCCGGTTCTCCAGTGGAAAAATCTCAAAGACCACATGCATCTATATATAATTCTAGAAAAAAAAGGTAATACTATTTTCTTGTTTACCAGAGTGTAGCTATGGAAGTCTGGGGAAAACCCACTTAGCCTCCTTCAAAGCTTATTTTTCTATGGTGCCTTTCAGATGAGACACAGAGAGAAACTCCTCATTACGATATATGTGAGGCCTATTCAGGAGGACAACCCAAATAGCTTTCTCTCATTTCTAAAGGGACATTGTGCTGGGGTACCAGGCCACAACCATAGTGTGCAGTGGAACACAGTGCACACCTACCCCAAATCCAACAGTGACCACAAGCAGATAGCTGGGGAAGAGTATAGGAATGGTATAATTATATGTGACATTTCCCCCAAGTTCATGTACCCAGCTTCATCATCTGGAGCTTGTGGGTTTCCTAAGCCAGGTACGGTTTCACTGGGTTTAGTAACACACAATAGATTTCTCTTCCAGGAGCTTGGGCATTGTCCCTTGAGTGTGTATAAACTTTTAGCACCTGCAACATCCTGTGGCAAGAAGTTCCACCGATCAACCATGTGTTCTTTAAAAAAATCATCATCCCTTCTTTATTTCTCTCCTATTACTATAATCCGATGTCCCCACCTCCTCTATGGAAGAGACCAGGAGCAATCATTCCCTACTCTCCCTCTTTGTGGAGAGGGTACAGCAAAGGGCTACCAAGATGATGAGAGGACTGGAACACCTCGCTTATGAAGAAAGGCTGAGGGATTTGGGTCTTTTTAGTCTGGAAAAAAAGACGACTGAGGGAGGATCTTATCAATGCTTGTAAATACTTAAAGGGTGGGTGTCAGGAGGATGGGGTCAGGCTCTTTTCAGTGGTGCCCAGCGACAGGACAAGGGGTAACTGGCACAAACTTGAACATAGGAAGTTCCATCTCAACATGAGGAGGAAATTCTTTCTTTTGAGGGTGTCAGAGCACTGGAACAGGCTGCCCAGAGAGGTGGTGGAGTCTCCGTCTCTGGAGACATTCCAAACCCGCCTGGACGCGTTCCTGTACAACCTGCTCTAAGGTGACCCTGCTCTGGCAGGGGGTTGGACTAGATGATCTCCAGAGGTCCCTTCCAACCCCTACCATTCTGTGATTCTGTGATTCTGTGTCACTCATGATTTTATAGATATTTTATCAACAAAAATGTCGTACCTGCATTCAGGCCCTAAACAAGTATCTCTGGCACTGTTTAGCCTCATGTGGACAGACCAGCTTGCTTGGATATACATCAGCGATCTTTGCACCATGCTCAGCTGCAGGGTATAGACAGGCCCGTAACGTCTGTCTTGTCCTCCAACACAAATTCTCTTGAATAACACTTTGCTTCTGGGGCAAAAAGGGTCTCAATAAAAAATTTCATGCTATTGCAATGATGCAGACTGCCCAGAATAAGTAAATCCATAAGAAAAAGAAAACATTAGGGGAAAAAAATCCTGAATACTTCCAGTGCGTTGCATCTATATAGTAACCACCTCCAGTATTGCAAGGTAATATCTACGCTACGCTAGCAAACTGAACTGGGACAAGGAATGGATTCCACCACCAACCCATGATTACCCACATTGTTAAATCATTAGCACAGATCCATTCGTGGTTTTATCCTGGACCAGCCAGCACTGCCCCAGGCAAAGTCCATGCCTGGCCCACCCATGGAGGTCAACACTGACCAGGGACCACCGCAGCTAAGCAGCTAAGAACCCTCTAGGGCAGTATGTGTGTTTAGCTGTTACTGGCATTCTCCATACCATCTTTGTTGGCCTCCATGTATCACAAAACACAGGTCCTGCTGTACTTAGCAGCATAGATGGAGCCTGTGTGGTGCAAAGCAAAGGGTGTTTGTCTACACTGGGCTCCGTCAGAGACTGGGAGAGGTTTGTCTCCAGATGTACGTTGGTACCAGGCCAAATATATGGTCAGTGTTAAAAATTACAATTAAATGTGGCAGTGGTAAGCTATTTATAGTTCACGTTCGGGCCAGTGTGTAGCTGCAGAGAGGCTAAGCCTCATTCACATTCACATTCAATGTACAACAGGTTTCAGATGTCTTGAATCTCAAAGCAACACTCTGCGTTATTCATGAGGGATGCTTTATTTCTCTCAGGAGTAGGTTTCTCCCCTCATTCATCCACACATCATTCATCCTTGTGATGGACATTTGGGCTTGGTCGTGTCTGACAACAGCCTCTGGAAAGAAATGAGCTACTCCATCCCCGTGACTCAAACCTTTCTTACTCACGCTGGCAGCTGCCCTGGCCACGAGATAATGAAAAAAAGGATAACGGCACCTGTTACTCAGATGGGTAAGCATAACTCAGATTAAAATATCTTCCTGATGTCACACACTTAACTTCAGAGGTTCATCTACGTCAGAGAAACTGCCACACAGAACAGGATGGCTCTCCGCTGGATTTGCTGCCTGTGCTTTCAGCTTGGAGAAGAAACATCTTTGCGGTGCAGATGAAAGAGGTTTCAGTGGGGATCAGGGAGATACTTCATTTAACTACCTGGTAGTAACTCATTTACCAGGACAAAGGCTTTCTCCTGTAAGGCAACTGAGGGTACATCATGGATGCTGCTGTACCTGGATGAAAGCTGCCGTGTAACTGCACCAGCCTCCTGGCACACGAGCACCTCTGACTGCTCCCTCTTCTCTTCTCTTTCCCACATGTCTGGGCTCTCCCTGAACCCTTCTGCCTTTCTCCCCAAACATCTTCAGGACCCCTTTTTTCTTTCATTCCCTTGTCAGTTGATCTCACTTCAGCACATCACCTGTATCATCTCTCTTATTTTACACAGCTTTCCCTTCCATCCTCAAAGACACCCTCCCCTTCCATGCTCAAGAGACAGTCTCAAAGCGTGGCACATGGCTCCCTACAGGAACAGACAGCAATATGGGCTGTTACCATCCCATGTTGTGAAGACTTGGACATCCTGTGAGAGAAGGAAGGATGTGCCAACCCCCAGGTGCAACCTCAAATCCAAAATTCCTCGACAAGGTCGGCACAGCCTCTCACCCCTGGTCTGTTATGACTGCTTCCATGTCCTGACTGCAGAGGTAAGGTCATGCCACCTTGGAAATTACACTCATTGTTTTCCATTGTATCAAGACCTGCAGAAAACCTCTTGTTCTGGGCAGCAGGGATGCGGCAGGCTTCCTTCACTTTATTCTCCCCACCATGAGCACAGACATCTTTTCATGTTGATCCTGAAACCAAACTTTGAAGATGTTGAAGGAAAAGAGTTGCCAAAGCAGCTCTGCGCGCTTAGGCAGACACACACATATGCATGGGCAGTGTGTAGCAAGGTGACGAGGAGGAGGACAAATGGCTTCTCTCTGTGATCTGGCCAAAGCCAGTCTTCTTGTGGGTGGGTGGTCAGCCCTGACCCGGGTGCATCGTGAGTTGGGGCAGACAAGTGTGTCAGCCTCAGAAATTACCCCTGGCACAGCAGTTTCTTTAAGCTCACCGTGCACACTGAATCTACTGCCTGTCAGCAAATGCAGTGTATGACAGCCCAGCAGCAGACATGAAGGACTCGTCCAAAACGACTAAGACTGATAACTACTGCTGAGCCAGCACAATGCCAGCTTCTGTGCCACTTATCCCTCTGCCATGTTCCCTCACTCCCTCCATCAGTCAGGTCCACAGCCATCACACGATACCTCCTGCCTTATGAACCCTGAACTTCCCACTCTGGAGCATTCCTGATCGCAATTTTTTTTCCTGTAGCTTCTCTTCCAACCATACCAAGTCACAGTAAATACCAGCACAGTGAATTCTTTGCGTTGCCCAAACTGCCTATTGTCATAAATGCGCACCCCTGACCATTACCAGGTGTTGCTAAACCATGTCCCATTGGAAGATGAGACTGTTTTATGATTCCAAGATACAACCACAGGAAAAGCACTACGTCAGGTGTACTTGGGCAACTGCTTAAAAACACAGCCCTGAAGTCTTACAGCCATAATGGAGCAAGAACTGAGGCCATCAGCTGTGACAGCCTCTTGGGTAGTCCTCTTGTGGGTGTAGCTTGGGAAAACAATGTTTCTCACACTACTTTAAATTATAGGGATCCAAAGGCAGAAATTTAGTGAAACACAGCCATGCAGTGCCATGCTCATTTCTCATTCAGGGTAGGATTTAGGACTTCAGGCTTGGCTTGTTTCATCTGGGGATCACATACAATACACTGTCAGGTGTTCCCTGCAAGAAGTTGCCCCTCTTGAAGAGACTTCCTTTGGATTCTTAGAGGATCAAAGCAAACAATGTGTCCCAGTCCCACTAAGGCTCTCAGTAACGTCACCTCCATGGGATGCATTGGAGAACTGTGTTGCAGAGGTTCTCAGACTGCTTAGATTGGGCTTTCCTCCTCCTTCCCTGTCTGGACTCCACCACTAGCATGTACAAGGGATGGCCTCTCCTCTATCCTCCTGTTGGACCCCTACCTGGGGTGATGAGGGGACAAATCTATTCAGTTCATTGGGGCAGAGCAGCTGGAAGTGCTGCTCATTCAGTCACGTGTCAGTCAGAGGTGTGTGCCCAGGTAGTTCCCACCCTCCCCACAGCTGGAGAGACCTGGGGGCTTCTCTGCTTCCCCTGGAAAAGATCTTGTATTCCTCCTGAACTTACACCCCAATGGCACACAGCTCCCCTCTTTTGAGAGATTTTGTTTCTGCCTAATGGGGAAGCTAATTGGTCACAATATTTGGCCCTTTCAGATACCCACTGGTGTACTGCATGAAGGAATAGGTTTACAAGTTTAAACCAGGCCATAAGAAACTTTTCTTTTTCTAATTAGTTCTGGTTTTATTCTCATTTCTTGATAAGGATGAGACACCTATATCTATATCTCTGCCCATCTGTCTTTCCTCCCCAGTAGCTTTGAAGCTGCTCACTGATTTCCATCACTTAGAAGCTGTAATGTGAACTTGATAGTAATCTGTTCTGCTGGGCCGGCCATCTGGCCAATCTGTGAATAACATAAAAGGGCCAAAAAATCAACACACGCATAGTGCAGACTCTGCACTGTGATCCGCTCTTTCTGTGGCCAGCTACAGGGAAGAAACAGGAGCTGTGGGTCCTGCAAGGTGGGGTGAGACGTAGTGGCATGGGGAGAACCGCAGGAATAGGACATCTCCATCTTCTTATGGATGTCAAGACAACCTGTAATGGAATACATATCTGCCTGCAAAGATGAGGATGCAGATTGGAGTTCAAGAGAACTGGGGGGTGTTTTGGAGTTCACAGGAAACCAGGCTTGACTACTGCTGCCGCTCAAGAAATGACTTGTTTCTAGCAAAAGAAAAAACCAAAATATTTGAGAGTTCTGCATTTGTTTGTGTTTCTTGTTCTTTTCTTTTGCATGTGAACCTTTTCCACTTTTTCTGTATAAAATTTAAACTATAAAGGGTTTTACTAAAAAATTAAATGAGGGAAAGTGGAAATTTTCAAATGGCCACATGAAACCACTGACAATCTTCCCGCTCATCTATATGACACAGAAGACCTGATTATCTCAGACGTCCTCTTGTTGAACTTACACAGCCTCTACTTTTACTGCTTAGATAAGAGATGTCTGCGATCACTGGCAATTCTTTTGAATAAGATGACAGAGCATCCGAGGTAATTGCCACCTGGTGTACCAACCCCCAGGAAATCAAGGATGCCAACACTTGCCAGTTAATTTTGTCCAGACATGACAACATTATCTCTACTCATCTCTGCGACTTCCTCCACTTCAGCAAAGAGGCTGGGAAGAGGTAACAGGTTCCTCTCCAGCTCTGTCATGAGACTAGCATTAAAAACAGCAGGGCCGTGTTTCTGGTATACCATTTCCCAAGTCCTGCTGAAACCAACTGCAGCTCTGTTCTGGATTTCCAGCTGGGCAGTAGTTGACAGCTCTCTGGCCTGCAGCTGAGCCTGGCCACCTTTCTGAAGAAACCAACAGCAGTACAAATCGGCAGCCAGGCACACCACCAGGAGACTGTGTGTGCATCACAGGGACGCAACAAGACAGATCAGCCAACAAGCTGGATTCTTGTAACAGCAAGAAAAACAAACCTCCGAAGTCCAAGGACAAGCAGGTTGACCGTGACTCTTTGGGTTCATACATCTCGGGGGCTTTGTGGCAAGCACCAAATGATCAGGTTTTCTGGAGCCTGCACACCACCAGTTCAGCATAAAACCTTTGCGTCTGGACCCGTGTGTGTTTTATATCTCTTTGGCACGGAGATACCTGACTGAACAAAGCCCTGTCATACTTCTGAGTCAACATTTTCCCAGGCACGCTATTTCTGACTGCCCCTGCACACTTTTCGTCCCCTTCCTCCTCTCTGGTTTGTTCTCTGAAACAGTCAGAGGATTGACCTCAAGCTCACATCACATCTAGTCCCAAGACAAATCATACCCAGAACAAGTTCTCAATCTAAAAAGAATCGTAGCAACCACTAGGAAAAGACTTATCAGGCCATGTTATCCATTCCTGGAGGCCGGCATATGATTGTTCCCTACAATATATTCTCCAGGGCTTTGTCCAGTTTTGTTTAAATGATTGAAATAACAGGGTTTCTGCTCTGTCCCTTGGGAAATTATTCCCCTGTCTAGCAGATCCAGCTATTAGGAAGGTTTTTTTGATACACAGCCTGTATTTTTCTATGCTGTCTTTTATCACAGTGTTCTTTTACAGCCCTCAATCCAACACACCCCATTTCTCTCTATGATTATTCGCTCCTTTACACTTCTTGGAGATAGCCATAGCTTCATCCCTTAGTCAACATTAGCTATAAACAGAGCTCTTCGGGGCAGAGTCCATCTTAACAAGAGGCCAAAAATGAATGGGTTTCTTCTTCCTTTACTACGTTGTGATGACAGGAAAAGGGGCATGAGAAATTTCTGATTTCTCATTGTTCAGAGGATTAGCTCTTTTCAAACTAAAAACAACCAAGTCTCAGCCTTCACGGGCTTAACAGGATTCTGCTCACAGACCCGCTTGAATGCCTGAGGCTGCTCTCAGTCTGACACTGCCAGGGCTTGAGAAGCTCAATCTCAACAAAACCCTGCTAAAGAAACTTTACCGAAGGCTGGCGAGCAGCAGAGTGACTCAAAACATCAGGAACACATCATTCCTGACCTAGTAATCACGTCTTCCGAACCTGTGATGTCATTATCCACAGGGCTCTGTTTGCAAATTGGCGTGACATCAAATGCTGTCAGCACATCCAGCGAGAGGCATGGGGTGACATTTAGGGAGCGGTTCATCTGTGTTTTCACGGAAGCAATTGAATTTTGCCTCTATGACTCTCCTCTCTACACAACCAAGAGACTTAGAAGAGCACAGACAACTTGCCATGAGTTTGCTCACCCAGCTGTTTTTATTTCATGCTGTATCTACCACAGATTCCTCCCATGTGGAAGAAAAAGAAAAGGATATTTTTCAAACTTTCAGAAAATATTAATAGGCGCATGGTGTTTTGAGCAGATTCACCTTTCTGCTGTTTAAGAAACAAGAGCTTCCCCCATCCAAAAGGGCAGCTAAGGGAAGGGTTTGCAATTCCCACTGTGCTCAGCTTCAGTCCCTGCTAGAAAAACATGCCAGCAAATCAATTCAGAGACACAACTATTATTAATACAGATAAAGTGCTACAAGCTCTGGTCTAGACAAAGTTATACAGATACGAAAACACTTTTTCCAGCGTAGTCTCTGTCTCGGCAGGTGAACAGTCAAGTATGGGGAAAACACCAGTTCCTCTTCCCTCTCCTTTGCTTCTCATTCTCTATCCCTTCATAACCACGATAAGGAATTTGTCAGATGGACACAAGTTTTCCTGCTTCTAGATCTTTGCAATCATAGACACCTTTACATCAGTTACAGCATTTATTGCACCCTTCTCTGAAAAAAGCACTCCCCACACATCTTCCGAATCTGTCTGGCTGCAGTTTTGGCCAAGGCTATTTTTACCTGCAGACACTCTAATTTTCCAGCAGCTTTATTAGCTGAAACCTGGCTTCAGTGATCTAACAGCCAAAGCAAGTGGAGTCCATTATAATTTCCCCCATTACATCACATATAAATTGAGCAGTGATTCAATCATATTTATAGATAGATTTCATCAAAGAAGTACATGTATTTCATTTAAAAAAAAAAGAAAAAAGGAAAAAAAAATTGTTCAAATGCTTTGGCTTGAGCTTATCTCACCAACATACAATTTTTTACTTCTGTCGCTCTTATTCCCAAAACAGACTTATGCTTCAAAATACAAGCAAAAAGATTTCTCAATTTTCCTTTAGAAACTTTACATGTGTTCAGTCAATTGTCTTTGAAAAACTGAAATAATTCAGTCAAAACTTTTGTGGAGGAAGAAGTTCAATGCTGACTGAGAAAGCTTTTTTTGAAGTTGAAACCAAGAAAGTTAATGGAAATATATTGCACAGCTCTACCGCCCTGTTCAGTTTTCCATTGAGCCAGTGCGAACGTTGAGGTACTTGATAGAAGAGCTGAGCTAAAACGTCAAGGTCAAAATTTTGCAACATTGTTCAGGTCTGTCTATGGGAAGATTTGCTGGAATTGCCCTATCAGGGTAATTACACCACTGGAGCTAGACTGATCTAACTCATTGGGTTGACACTTTCATAAGAAGCCACCTCATCCTTTTTTTGTGATAACAACTTTTATCTCAAAGAAGTAAGCACACACCAAGAGCATAGAGACTGCAAGTACCTTTTCCCACCAAGACAAAACCAGTGGCGTTTCTCATGGGATAATGTTCCAGCCAGCAGAAACTACCCAAGTCAGGTGTTATAGGAACTTGAGCCTAACAGATATTAGACTCAAAACTTGTTTGCACATGCAGTGAAAATTCCCTTTCTAAAAAGATGGAGCTCCACCTCTGTTAGGGCTTCCATCTCCACTAATCAAGCTGTAAGGCTGTCCTTAAACTCACTGTTCTTACAGCTAGGAGTCTTCCTATTTTCAATTCTAACTTGTTCATGGCCTGTTTGTTCTGATAAAATTGAAGTCCTTAGCTCAGACAGCAGTTCTCCCCGTTTGTCTTCCCTATTCCTATAGATGAATAAAGATCAGCCATATCTCACCAGCCTGGTTTTTTTTCCTTCTATGAATAACCCAGCTACTGCTAGTGTGTTGCATTAGACAGTTTCACTTTCATAGCATTTTGCACCTTTCCAGCTTGAATTCCATTTTCTTGTTCATCAACAACCCAAATTTAGATACAGAAACACAGAAATTCAATGCTCTATTTGTGAGCAGACTTTGAATAGTATTTCATACAATTTTAGACAGATCTTGCAGACAGCACAGATGCAAAACTCGAGATGAAGTACTGTGTCTCAAACCTACCTGCCTGTGCTTCGCAGTACTAAAAATCCATGGGATCTTATTTTGTCTCACACTGATGAAAATAGAGTAATCTTTCTTGGTGACTATGAACTCACAGCACTATAACTCAAGTACACATGAGTTCATGGTTTAACTAGAGACTAGCGTTTGAGCTAAGCTCCATGTTAGTGTTAAACAGATGGCTGCTAAAAAGAAACCCTCCATATACTGCAAGCATCTCTCCAACAAATGACCCATGAAAAGCAGGATGGGGTTCGTGTGCACTACTGAGTCTTGAAGCTGACAGGCATAGCCCAATTAGTTATTCTAAAAGTGGCTCCATTTAATCTCCTCTACGCATTTCCAGTTCCAAACAAATCCTTTAGCTGAGACCAATCTGAGATCTCTCACCTCCCCTTTTATTTCTTCATTGTTTACAGACATCTACCTTTTCCACGTCAGCCCTGATAAGCACACCGAGCAGCAAGACTGCAGAAGGCAGTAGAGTGAGACACCATTTAATGCACCTGACTAGGCATAATCAGAGCAATCCATCGCTTCAGTTTTCTATTCCCAGGCAACAGGAATAGTGAAACTGAATGGGAAGAAGTGGGAAGCCACTTACCAAAACTTCTTTAAACCTCATCACCATTTCTCTTTTGCTGGGTGGAGAACAGTGTCCTACTGTATTATTTTAATATCATAACTAAGTGTTTTCCATTTTATTTCAAAGAACCATAGAATCATAGAATTGTCTAGGTTGGAAGGGACCTTTCAGAACACCAAGTCCACTATCATCCTAACACTGCAAAGTTCACCACTAAACCATGTCCCTCAGCACCACGTCTACCCATCTCTTAAATACCTCCAGGGATGGCAATTCCACCACTTCCCTGGGCAGCCTGTTCCAATATTTGATAACCCTTTCACTGAAGAAATTTTTCCTAATATCCAACCTAAACACCCCCTGGTGCAACTTGAGGCAATTTCCTCTTGTCCTATCGCCTCTTACTTGGGAGAACAGAGTGACCCCCACCTCTCTACAACCTCCTTTCAGGTAGTTGTAGAGAGCGATAAGGTCTCCTCTCAGCCTCCTTTTCTCCAGGGTAAACAACCTCAGTTCCCTCAGCTGCTCCTCATAAGACTTGTTCTCCAGAGCCCTCACCAGCTCCGTTGCCCTTCTCTGGACTCCTTGTATTTCTAGTGCGATATCATCTCACACTCCTTAGTTTGGAACTAGAGTTGTAGACACATGCTAAAGTTTGGGCTCTCAGTAAGGATCTTAGCACAGTTCTGTGCAAGTCAAGTGTCATCCACTGCACATTTCAGGGAATCAATATATATAATTATGTGGCGGGTTGACCTTGGCTGGCACCTGCAACCCCTGTCTACCAAAACCTTGCTACCTAAACCCAATACAGACCAATAGCTATTTTTTTATTTGCTTGCTTGGTTGTTTGTAAGTCTTGGAAGCAACACCTCCACTTCCAGACCTGCTACCTCATTTGCTGCTGTGTTTCATTTGCTTTGTGAAACCATAAGCAGTGTGATGGAGGTGGTGTCACCAACTTCAAGTGCTCACGCTGTGGCTGAAGTGGTTTCTCAGTCCTGAAGACCTCCTGACTTCCTGACTGTGTAGCAGCAGCAGAATTATAAACCTGGCAATGTTTTGTTTATCTTTGCAGAGGACGAGCTCTCAGCTTGAAAAAACCTGTCCCAGGGAGGAGACTCCAGTAAGCATCAGCACATCTACTGGGTAACGAAGTTGCTTTTCTTACTAGGTAGATAGGTGGTACATGGCCTAAAGACAGAGAATCTGAAAATATCCTTCAAAACAACAACAAAAAAAAAAGTCTTCTTTGGCTGCACTGCATCTCAGATAGACTTCTGTACTCACTGGCCTATTTCTTCCATCAGTTTCTTTCTACTACTTTCCCATACATACCCTTTCCCTTCTTGTGGGCCACATCTATTCCTCTTCTTCCCCTGCTGCACCTGTATCTCACTCTCATGCCATTCTTGTGCCTTCACACTACTTGTTTTCATTTGCTGTTGCCCCCTTCTTTTCTTCTGCCATTTCGCTCCTCTCTCTTGCCCACTTTCATTCCTGTCTACCCCTTCTTCATTCTCCTCTGACTTGAATATGGCAAACACCTTCCGCCTTAGGCAATGCACAATAGTTAAAAGAACTTCATAGCCTACAGCCACCCTATACAACAGTTGTTCCATGACCGTAATTGACAACTATAAACCATCAGCCTTTTCTTTGCAGTCAAGATTAATTCTGGCATGGCGCATTATAAAATTAGCCATCCTTGGCAAAGCTACTGGCCTTTAGCTTTCGCAGGAACACAATTAAATGGCATTTGCACAGTCAAGCTAGAGGAAAGCTAAGGGGAGACAGACATCATGAAGTTATTAGATTAGGAAGTAAAACAACCATTCTTTGGTTAGATCAAACATTCGAACACATTATATAATGTTTCAGAGGTAATACAATCAAAATGAAACTGCTCTCAGGCACTTTCCCTCCTTCCCTCCCACCCCAGCAAGCCGCAGGGAAGCGCATGGAATAATAGCAAATGAGGAAAGTCGCTACCAGATCTCCAGATTTTGGGTTTGCTCAGAAGGTAACTTGTGCCGCACCAGCGAAAAGGTTAATTTGGTGGGCACTTCTGAGCATACACACAGCTTGTGGTCTTTCCTAATTAAACACATGCGCACATGTCATAATCAGAGCTGCTCCCTCACCCCAGGGCTGGATCGTCGGCTCATAAAAGTCAGCAGAATGCCCCAGAGGAGCTACTTTGATTTATGTTGGCTAAAACTCTGGTCCCTGAGCCTCTGTGCGTACAAGAGGATGTGTTAATGTTACTGGTGAGTGTCTGGGCTTAAAGAGGCCTTGCTCACACACAGATTTTCACTGTGCAGATAGGCACTTGTCTATGTATCGGTACTAACTCAAGTCTCACCTCTTCTCCATATCAGCTGATCAATTAGCAATGCTCCAAAGCTGGTGTCCACAAGCTCCATCCTGCTGGGGCTGTCTCCCCACTACTCAGGGATACGGTCCAAAGGAAGTAAAGTCAAGTAAATTTGCTGAGCATGGCCTACTCTGTCATCACAGAGGTCCTTCAAATCACTGAATTTGGCATTTTGTAAGAAAGCTATAAAACACAGAACAGTTTCAACCCACCGTTTTCTTTCTTTTTTTTTCTTTTTTCAGAACCTGTGATGTGGTTTGCTCATGTAAATTGGAAAATTTAAACGTTTGTCTAGCCCCCTTTAAATATCTATGCCTTGTAAAAAGGCAAGCATCAATACCATTATTAGAAACCAAGGATCCTAATGTGGTTCTTCTTTAGAGGAAGGGAGGTAAGAGATACTGTCTTTAGGGTAAGATCTGTAGTCTCTGGGAGTCTGTCAAGGCCAAGTGTCCTAGGCATTTAAATCATTACACAGCGATAACACGTCCTCTGGGAACTGGCTTCAACTTTTGATGACCCACACAAGTTTTACGTGTGAATCCTGTTCAGCACAGCTTTGTTCCTCCACCCACCCGCAGCCAAAGGAGGAGACCGGCTTAATTTACTGCTGTTTAAAAAGAGATGCTGGTCCTCAATTTATCTCCATCAAGAGAAAAAATACCCAGGCTCCTCAAATGAAAAGCCCTGCAGGATTTTGCCTGCGCGAATGTGAGATGGAGATTTGACAATAAAAAAGACATTTCATTTGTCTTATTAGTGGCTGACTACTGTGGAAGGTGTTCAATCAATTAGACTGATCTTGGACTCCTGAATTATTGATAGAGAGAGCTGGATTACACTCTCAAATGCTTTTAGCTTAATTGCCCAACCCATCATTGCTTCATTTTCCTTTTCTTATGTGTATAATTTTTTTTGTTTGTTTTGTTTTTTAACCATACCATCTTGCCAGCGGCTGACCCCGTTACTTTGCCGCTGTTGCCACCACTGCCGATGCTGATCCAAGGAGCAAGCGCTGAAGGCTCGGCCGGGCAGTGTTTGTCGGATGCAGCAGGCAGGCAACATCAAGGTCGTGCCGGCATCCCCCAGAGACCAAGTGGGACTGGGGAGGAGAACGGTGACTTCCCGCTATGAGAGAGATACACATGGCAGACCAGGGGTGCCCGTCTTCCACCTCCAGCCTACTCTGTGCATTTTATAACTCTCAGTCCCTTTCCATGCCTTTCTCTTCATACATTTTCTCCTCTTCCTTTGTGCCCCCTTTTCCTTCCCTCCCTTCGCATGAAGTAATGCAATACAGCACAGATCTGGAGCTCATCTTGGCCAGTGTACCGTCTCCAGCACCATTAGGGTGCCCGAATAGCCCTTCTTACCCCTCCTGACCATCACGGTTCCCCCAAGAACTTCTCATCTTTCCCCCCTCACTACGCCTCTCCACCCTCAATACCTTCCAGCCTCTTCTCACATTCCCCTCCTCATCATTCCTCAGCTCTTACACCCTCTCCCCCATTTCCCAGACTGGACCCATCCTCTCCCATCTCCACTTGGAGCCTGGAGCAGGCAGTTTGGTGCAAAAATCATCAGGGTATGGAAACACAAGCAAACTAGTCAAATCAGAGGTAACAAGTGCCATTATGTGCAGGGCTTTGAGTAATCCAGTGTGCACACAAGCCCCGAACTGCTCTGACCTTCATTGTTTAACTCTCGCTGACGTACCGGGACATTAGCAGAGACAGATTCACTGTGTCTGAACATACTCCATATTTTATAGATTAAGCACATCTTAAATGCCTTTAAAGTGTGGTTCCCTGCGACTCTTTTGCAGGCTAACCTAAAGCAGGGAGAGAAGTGCAAATGTATTTATAAGGACATGGGGACTATTTCACAGCGAGAGTAGAAAAAGAGAAAGGGGGAAAAAAAGAGCAAAATAAGATGAGACGGGAAAGGTTTGAAAAAGAGGCGAAATGAGCAGAGCAAAGAGGTGAAAAATAGAAAGGCAGATATGAAGAAATAGAAAGGAGAGAGAAAAAGAGGAAGTGAGAGGGAAACAAAAAGATGAGGAGAACTTCCCTGTGGAAAATGGCAGATAAGCAAAGTGAATGCTTGGAAGAACAAGAGCTCCTGGTGCCAGATGTGAAACAGAGTATTTTTGTGATAACAGGAAGGTGATGCGATCAGTACACAGTACTGGGGGATACAATCTGAGACAGAAATAAAAGCTGTAACGGCAAAACTGCAGTGCAAGTGAGTAACACAGTAGCTCATAAGGATTTAAAAAACTATATAACAGGATCCATCTGAATACAATTCATTTTCTGGGAAGCTATTAAAGATCTCTGCCATTGGATCCAGGCTTGACAAGAGATCTCTGGGAAATTAACAGAAAGATAAAAAATACTGCGAAATGTGTCATTTTGCAATTTACTTGATGCTCAGGCAAAGTCCAGACAGAGACTAGTAACTGGGCTAGAGAACTGGTAACGAGTCCTGAACAACTCCCCACATCCTCAAATGTAGAAACCAAGTTATCGCTATATCAGAATTAATTCATTAATGAATTAATTAAAGCATTAACAAAAAATGAGTTGCAGGTGTGTTTCTTGTTGCACTCCAGGGAGATTAATTAATATGCCCCACAGGGAGTCCCTCGTGAAAATGAGAAATGCAGAACGACTAAATACGAAATGCTAACACGCTGTGTGGGGTGGGAGAGGAGCCGTCCAGAAAGAGTTAATGGCTGTGTTTTATCACTCTGGTTAAAGAGATGTCGGTGTCAGCTTATGAGGAAGACAAGCCTTCAGTACAATAGCAAGTCAGGGAAGAAACATCTGAGGAAGAAGCAGCTGAGGCAGGGGCAAAGATCCACAGATCTCAGCAGGCTGCAGACACAGGATGGCAGCTGGGCGCTAAAGCCGAAGCCTTGCTGGAGAGAGGTCCCATCCCTGCAAGCACACATGGAGCTCCTCATGATGGGGCTGATCTTAATTAGTATTTCCATTCCTGGCACAGAAGCCAGATGCCAGTGATGAGATAAGTCAGCTAGCAAGTCACAAACACATAGAATCATAGAACAGTTTGGGTTGGAAGGGATGTTTAAAGGTCATCTAGTCCAACCCCCCTGCAATGAGCAGGGACATCTTCAACTTGATCAGGTTGCTCAAAGACATATCAACTGGACCTTGAATGTTTCCAGGGATGGGACATCTCCCACCTCTCTGGGCAACCTGTTCCAGTGTTTCACCACCCTCATTGTAAAAAAGTCCTTCCTTATATCTGGTCCAAAATTTACCTCTTTTAGTTTAAAAACATTACCTCTTGTTCTATCACAACAGGCCCTGCTAAAAACTCTGTCTCTATTACATGCGTAATAAAGGAGGCGTCTGTAGCTGATATACTACCAAAAAGTAAAGTGGAAGCACTGGGGAGGTTTGCACAGTCACCCATTGAGCACCCCTGATCATACAGCAGGTGAATGTCTTCATCAGCACAGGCTGCCAGCCCCTTTCCAGGAGGCTGGGAAAGAGCAAGGAAAACAGTACCCTGGAAAGTTTTCCATCTCCCCAGACATGGAAGAGGGACCTGGCCCCACTCACCCACGCCACCCCAGCCCTTTCTCGCCTCTCAGGCAAACCAAGTGACCGGGCTAGCGGAGCAGTGTGTGCCTTGCAAGGCTGATCCCCATCTTGCTGACACGAAGGAGATTTGGAGCTGCCTTTAGACAGGCCAGTGCCAACAGAGACAAACTGTACGGAAATGAGGAGACACTTCGCTTACACCGAAGCACCGCGGAGAATGATTTCATTCACAATAAATCTCCTTTCTCAGCAGTGGCGATTGCAAGAGGATGGGCTGTCCTTGCATTTAATTCTTCTGATTGACATTAGTCCTAATTTACCACGTTTTAAGCGCAGAACTGAGTCCAAATTTCCTTTGCTACTGCTTCACTGCATCCTCCTATTTAAACTTTTCTCTGCTCAAGTTTGCCACAGTGCTAGGACACATCCTGAGAGGTTCAGTCTTATACTGCACTGTCCTTGGCCACTGCCTTGGGCCAAGCAACATGCACTTCCCCACTCTCCAGAAAGAGGTGCAACGTAACCCCGGTGAGTTGGAACTACTGAAAACATCTGGATGGTCACAGTCTGATAACAAAGTAGCAGGTACACCCCCTGGCAACACCACCAGATCTGGGTTGGCCTTGGTCTTTCATGGCCTCCTTCCAGCCCAAGGGCTGGCGAGCCACTGGTGCATGCCCAGGTCTCCGATCTCAGCGTGTTCCCAAATCCATACCTTGCTCATGGCCAAAGAGCAAAGAGATGCTAACTGCCAGGTCACACGACAAGTCCCAGGGGCCAGAACAGTCTCTGCGTTCTGGATTTGAGGCGCCCAGACAATAATTCAGTGGGGGTACAGATATTTGTGGGGTTAAAGGCATTTGAAATTATTTTGGCGTAGTATATTAAGGTAGTGACAAAGGAGAACCTGAATGAATAAAGTCAAGTTTGGGTAAAAAAAACAGACAGGTTTGTTGTTTTTTCTTTTTTTAAATTGAGCTTTAAAGAAAATGGACTGCTTTCCCCAGAGCATCTTTCAGAAGTAAATATAATTCCCTTCTTTTTGGTTTGGGGTTGAGTCATTTTATATCACTGGCAAATCCACACACAAACATAGATCTTTTTAGCCCTTAACATGCAACCTGAAACCCTGATCTTGGCGCAGTGGTCCAGGAGAGGCCAGTAAAGGTTCCCTCTGCTACTACCAAAACCAGTTATAATACAGCTTGGTGTCATCACGCGGCAGTGCAGCCCCTGCCATTGCCATACCTCCTCATGGATGCAGTATTAGCATCCCAAACCCTCCATATTCACTTGCTTATCCTGAGAAACTGCAAAGAGGTAGCCTGATACAGAAGCAAACTCTTCGGAATTGTGCTCAAAATGTCAGTGCAGCCATGCAGGAGCGGTTTTCTTATATGGAGCTACTGTCAAGCGTTTTCCAACACATTTCTTCATATTACTTAAGCTATTATGACCATGACCCAAGGCATTTCCTGAGGACCAGAGAACAGCTGAAAGTACCAGGCACACAGACCATTAACCCCGGACTGTTGTTAAATGCCAACTTGAGCATTGTGGTGTACAAGTCCCCCTACATTCCTGGTCAGGGTCTCCAGCTGCTACCACAGTACAGATACATACTACAAAAGGTCCTTTTGCACAAGCAAACACAGAGAAACGGAGAAAAAAAGGAAAACGATAAGCACTCTCTGACCCTTGCGGGGGAAATGAGAGATACTCCGTTGATTGGGACAGAGAAAAGGGTGCAAGGAGGCATCCTTCTGGGAAAGGTCCAGGTTTCCTTCCAACACCTCTCCTCTGCCCTCTCAAACCCTTGTGCATCACACTCCTGGGACGCTGGGGAAAGCGGATTCGTGCCACGGACAGGAGCCACCTGGGACCACACTGTGCTGTGCTCCTTCAGCTCGATATCCCTGTCGCTGCAACGCCTGACGAGAAAGCTGAGTTTGATAAAGTCCCAAGGGCTGAGATGAGGTCTTCTACTGCCAGCCTTGGATTTTACACTTGCCCCCAAACTAGGAGAGTGGAAATATCACACAAGTGAATCTATTACCTGCACTGCTCAATGAGGCTTTTATGATATTCTCTGTCCCCCTCAGAGAGATGCTTAGTATACTCTGGGGTGTTGAGATACATTCATTTCCATTTCCAATTCCTTTTTATTCACCATCCATCTCCTGGCTGCTACACGCACATGCTCTCTTCTTTCCACAAGAAACCAGCCTTTCTCTCCAGTCCTTTCTTCACAAAAATGCCTCCCATTGACCCGCGACCAGGTCCTCTGAGCTTCTTCAGCACACTTGGGGTAGGAGCATAGCTTTTTGGATTAGCCCCTTCAGCTCCTCCATCACCTCAAACAACCTTGCACCTACTTGTACTAGAGCACCTAGTGTCTCCAGTAAACACTGCTTTCAGCCCCCTTTTCAACAGAGACATGGTTTATTGTCCCCTAAGTAGCCCTTCAGAGTTCCCCTTCTCAGTCAGCACTGGGTAATGGTTTCCTAGGGACCATAATACTTAGCAGCACAGTAATTGAATGATATTATTAACAGCAGCAGCATCTGTGTTGTCTGTTTAATTAACTGGAGAGCAAATGAGGCCCTAAGAGTCATTAGTCTGATCCTTTATTGTTTTCCTAATGATCTGCAACTTCTCTTATTTGATTATTGGCTAAGGATCCCCTTTACCAAAAAATGCACTTTTAATAAAATAATAACAAAACAACTCTCTCTAGTCCTGAATGACATATATTACTTCTCTCAAGCTGCAGATTAGGTAACTGTAAACTTCTACTCTAAATACTCCAAATACACCATCTCTACGACTACTCCTTGAGTAGCATAAGGGAAATAGGAGACACTAGCCCACCTTTCAAGGAAAGAAAGAACAAAGCTGCAATAAAAATCGTATTGCTGCGGAGCTGACAAGTGACAAAAGCAAAGTTCACCCTGCTGTATGATAGTGGGAGCTCTGTAAAGGCTGAAGGAGGTAAGACCACCTTTAAAAACTGCTGACAAGGAAGAGCTGCAACAACCTAGCACTAATGATGACAGCGTTTCATTCTACCTCTGCACTGAAAACGGGATGGGGACCAAACAAAGAACACATCCTCTCCATCCCTAATTGGGCTGAATTTATGGGCAGTCGACAGCAGCAGTTCCCATATGTCCACCTGGGAGGTTCTTGCATAGCTGGGACAGCCACGTCGCAGCAGCCCAAGCCCACTGTGCAAGCAGTCATGCTACCCTGCAACCCTGTCGTCACACAGAGGCAGGAGTCAGATGTGGATAAGGAGTCATCACTCCCTCCATACCCATTTAGCAGCCATCCTGGTCGGGTGTTTGGGCTGAGGTTCATTGCTTGACAGCTGGTTATTGGCTTCTCTGCAAGGGGCATATGGAAATTTCCATGAAGATGATCCCAACCGCAGTTATTTAGCTTATCAGGGAGCACAGGCAACTGGCATCAACCAATTTAGAAAAAAAATCCCATCTCAGACAGGAAGGAGATCTTGCTGTTTGCATGCCTAAGATATTTGTTCCTACAAAGTCTGTAAGTTTAGTTAAGCAGTAAAGGGTATCAGATACAGTCACACACAGATCTGGGGACATATCACTGTGGGTTATGTATCCTCTTCAATGGCCGCTCCTGGAAGCCTTACCACTGCATAACTTTTCTTTAACCGAATCTTGTGTAGCTGGCTAAACTCCTGGTATGTCAGCCATGACATCAACCACTAACCATCACACGGCAGCAGGTACGTGGGCTGCCGGCTGTATGTATGTCAAAACCTGTCTTCGCACCATCACCACGCTAGGGCCTTTGTATGCTCATGGAGTTGGAGGGACTGTGTCTCCCGACACTGATCTGGAGACCACTGTGCTCAAACATGGGCCTTAGGTAAGAGAGGTACCGTCTCCTTTATTGTCATCAACCAACGCTGCACACAGATTGAGAGGAAGGGCATGGCTCCGTGGTTTTGTTCAGATTTAGAGGTGTGGTGCATGGGTAGTATTTTTTTCCTGTCATTTATGGGTCTGATAATCAACATGGGATCTTTGAACACCAAATCCTTCCTGGCTGCTCTGTTCCAAGTCCCAAAGGCATCTCACCGTGTAACACCATCGGTACGAAGAGGCCAAAGCATATGAACATGACACATCAGGAGCAAAGTTGAGGCTTTGAGGGGAACTATGGAAGGAGAGCTGCCTGTAACTCCATGATCTCAATGCAAAATCCTGCAGGAGTCATTGCCTACTTATCTGAATTGTCATTAAGGAGAAAAATAAACCCATTTTCTCCTGTGATGGCCTCATTCAGTTCAGTAGCATGTTTTATCAACCAGCTTCTGCTTGCACATATTCAATAAATACAGAGTGAAAAATGAGCAGAACTGGATCCTAGGGCTTTAAAGAGATTGGGAAAATGACAGTGTCTTGTATGTGATGCTAAGAATAAACAGGAAAATCAAATGAGCAAGGAAAGAAAAGAAAATGTAATGTTTCTTGTCATCACTGGATTTCTCTGTCTCAGGACAAATTCACAATTGCTCCAAAATTTGCTGACTTAAAAGGGTTCTGGTTCTCTGGACATTTCTTCAGAGCTCCAGACTGATTCTTCACTAGGCCAATTTCTTAGCTAGGGACCGGCTCCGTAGTGATTATGGATGTCTCTGTCTCTGAATTGTTCACCTGGTAATTCTGCTACACTTCCAACCAGAGAAGAGATGTATTTGTAACCCCTGATTTGCTGCCAGTCCCTCCCTCCCTCGATCGTGGTGCAAGAGCTGTTGTCAGCTTTCTGCTCACTGCGTGGATGAAGAATAAATAAATGAACACATGAACTTTGTGACTTCCTGTAAATTTTTAATATACCAGCTCATTCACACTGGGCGTAACAACAGGTACAACAGGAAGTCAAAAAGCTGCTGTTTCCTGCATGAAATTGCTAGTGTGATTGCTGAAAGGGCCTCAAACACCTCTCTACAGAGAGTCTTGGCCTTCCAAGTCTTCCCTTTACCTCCTCTGCAAACTGGGAATAGCGGTGCCTGTCCATCAATAAGCAAAAATGGTTGTGGGATCTCTGAACAGCAAGCACTGGACATTAAAATGTTCCAATAAACCCTGCTGATTTGTGATTTTTCCCATAAGAGTCTTCCTTGGGATGGCTGCTTGAGAAGCCATCCCACCGGTTTCTCCCAGCTCTTCTGTTCATATTATTTATGGGCAAAATACCCATGGATCCTCACAACGCAGCTTCATATGCATTCATATCTCAACAGATATGCTCACACAACATTCCCTCCTCCAGGTGCCTGTTTGCCCTTAACCATTCTGTGCACTTACCTAGTTACAAAATGCCAACTAATTGCCACACATCTCCATGGGAGGTTACTCTCTAAACTAACACCTCTGACTGCAAATTTGTACTGTGCTCAACCTGGGTTTTAACCTTCCATAATTTCCCCCATTACTGCTAAGTGCTATGCCCTTTGACTAAACCAAATCACTCCCCTCTTTCTTCAGTTTTTACATCCATTAAATTTTTGTAGCTAGGTAGCACAAGCCCTTTTACTCATCCCTTGGACAAGCTCTCCAGATTTAAGTATCCACTAGTATTTTGCATCGCCTTCTCACTGCTTTTTGTGCATTTCCTGGTAATCCACTTTTTTTTTTTTTTTTTTTTTTTTTTTTGTAATAGCATAACAAGGTCTGAATACCTGCCCTTACTGAAGCTATGAGTGGGGGACTCCTCTTTCTTAATAGGGTACAAGACCTTCAGTCTCTTCCTTTTTCTTCCCAGTGGCTGTACCAGTGATTGCTTCTCCCCACTGTGCTTGTGCTTGCAGGAAGTGTTGCACATTTTGTATCATGGCATGAAGCCATCTACTCATCTCCTAGCACCTACAGCATATCTAGAGGTCATGCCAAGAGTCCAGGAGGATTCACACACAAGCTGTAATCTCTAAGCTCGTCTGTGTAGCATCTTTCCAGTTGCATTCTGCAGAGTTAAAGACTGAGGCATACAAAGAAAACAGGAAAGGAATAAACAGGGAAAAAATATAGCTCTGTGGGAGGGATCTAGGACAGGTCCCTAGGAAGGTGCATTCGAAGGAAGCCCCAGCTTTCTACCAAATAATGAAACAGGTGGCCATGTACCATGCTGCAGAAGAGCCCAGACATTGCCAACAAGCATTGCAGGGAAGCAGAAATTTTGGCTCACGGTCTCTGCTCTCCACGTGAAGCCACTGAGCAAAAGTACACAATCCACTTAAGCACAAGTCTCATTTTATGATCTCCGGATGTAACAAGATGGCAAGATCAATGGCCTCATCACCTATATTTGAAGGGTGCATGGGGAAGAGCTGCCTGACTTAGTTTTAAAGGGTGTTCCTTGCTGCATTTGTTGAAAGTGGCCGTAATTAAAAGGAGGAGAGAGCAATCCCCAACACAAGAAATCCATCAGGCAACGCAAACGCTATACTGGAATCTGCAGGACCTTACCCAGCCAGAGGCTAAATTTTAGATAATTGATTTCCAGAAAACTTGTTCTTTGCCAAAATTACTATTTCACTGGCTTTTGCAGTCAAAGAGCTAATTCAGCTTATTCAGCAGACTTTTCTGGTACATCTGTGGGAGGGGGAACTGGTAGGAAATAATTGCCCCGCTGATGTGCAGCAGGGCTGAGCACATGTACACACCGTCTTCCTCCCTGATGGTGACTGCGCCACATCACTGGAGCTCTGCCTGACTGACAAATTAGGGACAATGCTCCTCACATTTTCTCATGTTTCGGCTGGAGAGCCATGTCACATCCATTTTTGCTCCTGGCCATGTGGGACATGGTCGTCACAGCCTGTTGAGCCCTTCACACTCTGGGTCCTGGCAGTCTGATCTTCTCTGGCCCATCTGAGAGAAGGGCTCCAAACCAAGAAAGGACAAAGTCTGACTCAGGGTAGAGAAGGTCAGCCTATGGCATGCTACAGCTGATAACGCTGTGCTGAAGGCTCTTGGGATGACATGAAGTCAGTTAACCTCCTATTTGCTTTGTCTTTCCAGGGAGAAATGATTGGCAAGGGATACCAGGGATGTTCTGATGGCTGATCATGATCTCTGCATCATCCTGGCATGTTCTGGCTAGCAGGTTTGGCCACCACTGGCTCGAAGTCTGTCCTCTACTTGCCCAATTTCTCTTCTCCCACCTGCCGCTTTCTTCCCCATCTGTCCCTCCATTCCCCTTCACCTTTCCACAGCAAACCCTATGCTCCTAGATTGCTTTCCATGTGCAGGAGACAAGCACAAGTGATTTTGAGCTTCCTGGAGTCATTGTATGAAAGATTTCAGCCCCTCCATGGTGCTGGTGAGCGGTAGCAGGAGGACTGGTCACCTCCAAAGACCAGTACTGGCTTCTGCACAGCTGGGCTTTACCAGCCACCAAGACTAAGTTGGGAAATCCAGAAGGTCCCCACACACAGAACACTGACTCAGACACTTTGGCATAAAAACTGCTGGCAAATACTGCCTTTTGAGAAGGCGATTGATCTGTTTTCCCACTACGGGTCTGCCACGTACCAGGGTATTTCAAAAGGACCACCATTCTGCTAGACGATCACAGTGAGAAGATTGCTCTACCCAAGAGGCCACCGACTCCTGTTTTGCAACAGTTTTTGCTATAAAGCAGACAGAGTCACAGCTTTTGCTTTAGCCTGCTGGAGCTCTTGGTGCAGTTCCCCTCGTCTTCTCTCCGTGGCCAGCCAGAGACATCAGAAGAGATCAGGGTGGAGAAGGTGAAAGTACAGCTGCATTCCTACCACCCTTACCACCTCCACAAAAGCACCTCCAAGTCTGTGACAGGCAGAGACAAGAACTTACAGCTACAGCCTTACAGCTACACATACATATGTAGCTATATACATATATATATACACAAACACATATATATGCGTATACAGCCATAGATACTGCAGGAGCCAGCCTTGCTGCCAGCAGCCCTCTTTCAACCAAGACCTGACTGGTTTTGCCAGGAGCTCAAAGTCTTTAGCAAAACATTTTGCCGCCCATATGGCAACCCCTGTACTTCGGCAGCTGTGCAGGGGAGAGCATCAATAGCAACCGAAGGAGCCTGTGAGCCTGCAGCAGAGTTAGGAGCAGAACCCTCATCCGACAGCTCTGTCAGCATTTAAATCACACGACTATCCTTCCGCTCAGCCACAGCCTAATTGTCTCCTAAGCTGGTTAGCCTTGCTTTTTGCCCATGTCCTGACTCCATATGACTGTCTCTTGCATAAAGCAGCATGTCCCATCTATTCAGCTTGCATTTAGATTGCCTCGTCTGTGGTGTTTCTCAGGCTGCTCTCAACAACGACTGCTGATCTCATTCAGATTTACCAAATTGCTTCATAATGCCAACCGCTTGGTAACCTCACAGCTGTCTGTGTAGTAGGAACAGACTCAGGTCCTTAATCTTTGCTGATATATAAATAATATTTTTATAAGCTGAATGCAATGAACCCTATTGTCAGGTACTAGACACCAGGTTTTTTATAGTAGAAGAAATATGTCTCCAGTAAAAGCAATCAGTCTGCACATAGAGTCCCCTTAAAACTGAGCTGTGTGTTGGCATAGGGTAGATTTGGATTTGTAGTCTCTCCACTGGAAAAGCATCAGTCCCATCTCTCCAGCTCTACCAGGTATTTTTTAGCATTTATCTACACCACATAGCACGTCAAAGATGGCCATAAGGCAACCCTCAGTACTCTGCCAGATGTTGGTATTAACAGCCACGGAGGGCCACAGCATATGTGCCATCACCATTAATCATTTGTATAGCAATGGTCCCCAAAGGCCATGGGCATGAGCCAAGTCCCTTTAGGCCTGGGGTTTGGTAGGTGTTAGAGCATGATATACTTTGGATTAAGGCACAGAAGTTGTGGCTGGCCCACACCAACAGATGTTGGCAGATGAGCAAAGAAGTGACTACTGTTTTCAAAGCAGGAAATATCTTTTCCTGCTTTAGGAAAAGTTGGGCCAACTAAACCAGTCACCAAGGGCACCAACTGTGTGTGCAGAACCCTTACCACAACCAGGCTTAAAGATCTAAGAAGGGTTTGGGGAGCAGTATCAGTGGCTGGATGCTAAGCACAGGACTAAATTTGCCCTGGCTAACACTTTCCCAACACGTGTTTTTGGATATTGATAAATGTTGTTACGTGTCCATAGGGAAGCAGAGACACAGTATTCACATAATGGCAGAGAATTACGAGCCACGGAAACAGGGTCAAGCCCTATAGAGGTGTAAACTAGGTGACGTCTCCTGAAACCTACAGAAGCCAAAGTTTTGCACAAAACAGGAAAAAACAGGCAGGTCTGCTTCAGTATCATGCTTCTAGTAGCACCATTATTTGATGGTTCAAAGAAGCTCTCTTTATGTAAAAACACTTCCGTAATGGGTAATCAATATTTTACCTGTCAGGGGTGTCATCTTTCTTGATCTATGCAGAAAACATTTAATGGTCTGAAATTCATAACCAGAAATGTTATTGCTGCCCTCAAAATTAGGCAGCTACGACTCTAAAAAGCTGTCCTCATCCACCGAGCAACAGGCTGCTTTGCATGCTCATCAAAAGAGGTAACAGGAGGTAACAGACTGATTTCAGCACCTACCGTGACAGGAGAATAACATTTAATTTCCCTAGCCCCTGATGAGCCAGATTTCTTCCCCTGTCATATAATCTGCAATAAATAACCCATCAATCCTTTCACCGGGTGGCCGGCTGCAGAGCTGTTCCATTTAACATATGCACTTTACTGTCCCCGTTACATCGTTTGACATTAGTGAGCATTTAAACCATGATTTCCATTGAAAAGTCTCACTCAGAAGAAAAGACGCACATCTCTTGCCATCTACATTAGCCACCATCACCAGTGACTCATCCCCCTGCAGCAAACCGAAACAACTTGTCCTGGATAATCCCGTTTCATCTCCATTTCATCTCCATCTCTCTGCGCTCCCCTGCCCTTTTTGTTAACCATTTCGCTGCTGCCCCCCGGGTTAACTTTTTGGGTATTAGACTGAATAGCCTCTGTATACTGACTGAAGGACGGCACGAGTCAAAATAAGGCAAATTTAGTATTTCAAGAGGTGAAAGGAACATCACCACCATGCATTCACCAGCCCACTGTAGAAAGAGAGACGCTGGACTTCTTCTGCAGCAGGGAAGGTACCACTTCATCACTTGCACTTAGCAATTTAAACTTAGCAGTACCGAGGGCCCTTTCCTGGCCCTTGACAGGAAACACACTGAATTTGCCTCTAAACGCATCCTAATTTTATATTGACTTGACCACCTTTATATTTGCAACAGAAGAGGAAAAAATAGTAGCCGGCCAGCTCTGCCTGCCCCAGACACCTTCAGCAGATCACTATTCTCACACCGCATTGAAGAGGAAGATGGCAAAGCACCCACATTTCCTGCAGGCATCAGATGCCTCCACCAGTCCCTCGAGCCCTCCCAGGGCAAAGCAATGAAGCTGGGGAGGAGTGGAGAGATGTGCTTTCCACGTTGGAATGGGCATAAACTGAAAATAGCCTCCCGGTAGATGAGTACATTAGTGAAGCACGACTTGCCAAGCAGGAGAAATGTTTCACTGAGACAAATCTATTGCCTCTGAACTCTCCCTGAGAGTGAAGGAGCCAGGATCAGGAGCAGCTGTTCACGCCAATATGTTTTCCACCTTTACCTCGGGTAACCTCTGGATCCTCGCTGAATCTTGCTGGGGCTCTGAGAGGAGAGAGGACGTCGAGGACAGGACCAGTACACTGTGCTCTACATGATTGATCAGAGACTTCCAGTTTGCTTAAAGTAGTAATTTGATGATAAAAATCCTAACAATATCCTGCTCCCTTCAACCTCAATATGCTATAATCTTATTTAACTCATTGGGGAAAAAAAAAAAAAAGAAAAAAAAGAAATCTCGTAGTGAGCAGGCACCAGAGGGAATGTGGGCTAGAAAAGGATATTACAGTATCACTTCGGAGAGCACCATAAATAAATCTTTGCCTGAGATAGGTAGGCAGATCGGTGCAGTGCTCCACACAAAATTGCGCTGCTCAACAAGACAGTGACTCATCAACTTCTCCACTTCTGATAATCAGTCCAACCAGGTTTTCATTACAGCAAGGAAGAAAAGCCAGAGAAGAGAACCGTCTCCTAGCCTGGCTAGAAAACATGGCCTCACTGTCAGAGCGGAGAGTTGGGACACACGGGTCCAGATCCTGCCCTCCCTTCATCATTTTCTGATGGACAACGTGGAAGCTCTCCAAAGGACAGTGCTTGTAGCTGAGGCATCCAGAGCTGGGCTCCCCAGTACGAGAGACATGTACATACTGGAGCGAGTCCAGCAAATGGCCATGAAGATGATTAAGGGATGGGATGTCAGTCACACAAGAAGAGGCTGAGAGAGCTCGACTGTTCAGCCTGGAGAAAAGAAGGCTCAGGGGATCCTACCGTATAAATATCTGACAGGAGAATGTAAAGAGGACGGAGCCAGACTCTCGTCAGTGGTGCCCACTGAAAGGACAATGGGCACACAGTGGCATACAGGAAATGCCATTTAAACATAAAATCATAGAATGATAGAATTGTTACGGTTGGAAGGGACCTTAAAGATCATCTAGTTCCAACCCCCCTGCCATGGGCAGGGACACCTCCCACTAGATCAAGTTGCTCAGAGCCCCACCCAGCCTGGCCTTAAAAACTTCCAGGGATGGGGCTTCCACCACCTCTCTGGGCAACTTGTTCCAGTGCCCCACCACCCTCATGGTGAAGAACTTCTTCCTAACGTCCAGTCTGAATCGTGCCATCTCTAGTTTTAATCCATTCCCTCTAGTCCTACCATTACCCGACATCCTAAAAAGTCCCTTCCCAGCTTTCTTGTAGGTCCCCTTAAGATACTGGTAGGCCACAATAAGGTCTCCTCGGAGCCTTCTTTTCTCCAGACTGAACAACCCCAACTCTCTGAATCTGTCCTCATAGGAGAGGTGCTCCAGCCCTCTGATCATCCTCATGGCCCTTCTCTGGACATGTTCCAGCATGTCCATATCTTTCTTGTAGTAGGGGTTCCAGAGTTGGACACAGTACTCCAGGTGGGGTCTCACGAGAGTGGAGTAGAGGGGGAGAATCACCTCCCTCGACCTGCTGGCCACGCTTCTCCTGGTGCAGCTCAAGATACGATTGGCTTTCTGGGCTGCTAGTGCACATATAAGGCACTTATTTACTGTGAGAGTGGACAAACACTGGAACAGGTTGCTCAGAGAGGTTGTGGAGTGTCCTTCCTTGGAGATATTCAACCCTGAGTTGGATGTGGTCCTCAGCAACCCCGTTCTATCTGACCTTGCTTGAGCTAGGGACGGGATGATCTCCAGAGGTCCCTTCAAACCACCATGACTCTGTGATTCCGTCAGTCTCACCCCAGTTCATTGGCTATTCAAGGATATTAATATCAGCTGCATAACATATTTAGCTGTTTAAAAGCAGATGCACATTTAAATACCCGATGGGCCTCACTAAATATAAAATCCAGGGTATTTACTCAGGTGCCCGTAAGTTTGTGAGTCAATGTCTGTGCCATGTGCCACCAAAGACCCTAGCTGCAGAGAACAGGTGTTCAGAGCTCATTTTATTTCTCTTAAAGAATATAAATTCAACATTGGAATCAAAGATCTCCAGTGAAGACCCATTAGTCCCTGCAGGGGTGTTCTTTAGAGGCTATCCATCTGGCAAAGACTCCCATCCCAGACCTCTCTCTCTCCCCGCTGGATTACAAATTGTCGAGGAATCCATGTGAACGCCTTCTATAGTGCCCATTGCCATAGTAACCAGGCATTGTTCAGGTGTACATATGCAAAGCAACGCCCTCAGTGTATGTCATGGGCTATTCTGGTTTTCTACTGTAGTTATAGCATGCCCCATGTAGAAAATGGCTGATATGTGCACAGACAACTAGGTAGACTGAAGACTCCCAAGGCAACCTGTCTGTCCTCAATTTGTTGCCAGCTTGGGTTTGGTCCCTCCTGTATACTCTCTAGCAGATCTTTTCAGTTCTTTGACTCTACAATAGGAAGCTATTGGTTGTTTTTTATTTAGCCTTCTTTATTTTTGGCTAATCATACCCACTATCTGCTTGTAGAACTGGAACTGGCTCCTCTGCTCCTTGCACTGTATTACATTGCCTCTAAACTCAGGTTTGGGCAGGAGTGCGACAGGCAGAACCAAGCATTTAATCCTCATCCTTTGCAGACACCTCCATCCAATTCCCCTGAATGCATTATTTGTTTTGTTTTGTTTTGTTTTTTTTAAATCATTTCCCTTAAGGCAAACATCACTATTTTGTCTGTCCATGAACCTAGACAAGTAAGTGCATCTCCGTAGAGCCCGGGACAAGCGTGCATTCTGCAGGTCTGAAGTCTGTTGTCATTTTGCTTTTCTATTTCTATGATCTTCCCCTCGCTTAGAACAAAGAGACACTGAAACCAGTTGGAGGCTTTCTATTGATTTCAAAGGCCACAGGGTTAGGCTTCCATTTCACAATAAACTCCACACTCCAACAGTTCACCTCCTCAGGCTGACAGCAAAATCCTACTATCCTTCCCCCATTTGTCTTTTCCACTTTTTTTTTTCCCCCAAGCTGGGAACTTTCTGCAATTAGCCTTCCAACATGTAAGCCAGAAGAAGGGGACACCAGGCAACCAGCCCCTTCATCGGCAGCTTTTCTTCCTCCGAAGAAGTGTTGACCCCAAGGCTAAGGAGGCTGCTCAAGGGGAACCACGCCATTCGGATTAAAGGGAGAGCTACAACCAGGGCCGGCCATGCTGTTTATAAGGACTCACCAGCTTAATCCCCGCATCCTGGCAGGACGCCAGCTGTGGCGAGCGAGTTTTGTGTTATTTCTGCTTCCCCTAAAATTTCCCTTGGATACAGCACCCTGTACTCGCCGCCTCGAACCCATGCGGGGGGCGTTTTATGGCAATCGGACAGTAAACCAGAACTTCAGCTGGAATAAATCCACAGAGCTCTTCTCAGGTCATGTAGTTATGCTACCCCATGCCAGCAGAAGACACACCTTAGATTTCAGCCTTTAAAAATAACTGATATAATCCACACCTGGGGAAATGATACCCCTGTGATGAGCTGGAGAGTTGTTAGGATAACACTGATGATTACAAGAACACTGATACATTGTGATGTTACCCCTCCACCATCTTATCTGGACACCTCCAAATGACTACCACCGATTATTATTTTTTAAATCTTCCACACACTGTTTCCTTCTTTTTTTTTTCTCCGACATGGCATTTCTTCTCCCTTGCCCACTTGTACCTTCCACTAAATGGAGAAGGAAAATTCAACCAGACAGAAGTATGTAATACAAAAACTGCCACTCTGGGCCCCGGTCCACACTCTTCAGCAGAAGAATAGGGCAATTCATAGCCAGGGAAGGAGAGCAGTATGCACAGCAATCCATATCACTTGCTCTGGAAATTAGGGAGTTGATTTCAAAGCAGTAGCATTTATATGTGTTGAACAGCTATTTAAGGATGTTCACAGAAGCTTTATGGTTGTCTCCAAGCTCCGGAGAGCTCAACTCACGATAAGTAAAGCACCTGGATTTCCAGGTGGGAGGATGTTAATCTAAACCTAATTTTAATACATTACAGCTCTCTATAATGTTGTCAGAACAGTTTCTCTGTGAGCATGCGTGTACAGAACGAATGTTAGAGGACAGGATAGGAAGAATTTGTTAGTAGATGTTTACCTTTGGCAATTCTATGCCCCCATGCATTAACCCATGACTCCCACAAAGACTGTAACTGTCTCTTGCATCCTATAGGGCCACTTTGGGCCACATCCAAACCAGGTAGAGGATAATTTTCAGTCAAATTATCCCACTAACTTTGCATAGTTAGAGGTCCTCTTCCTCCTGGGCAGGGTGAGAGCAGGAAGGCAGCAGACCCAGGTGGAGAACCCACATGTGTCCCAGGGACTGCAGTCCCAGGCAAGGTGAAGAGAGCTGCAAGAGGATTGAGAAAAGATCAGAGCACTGCTCAGGAATGGCCTGTCCCATGATCCGTATGCTCTGTGCAGCACAGAGCAGCAAATGGAAAGCCAAGAAGCATCCGCTGAGTTATTCCAAAGGGTATGACCATCCTCATACACTGATGCTGAAGGGGGCAGGTTCATATGACAACATCTCCAGAGGCAAATACAGTTTAAAAGATCCCCATGCTCCCAACCATACGTTCATGCCTGCCTGCCTGCCTTCGTCCATCTGTCCAGCACTCTTGCTTTTAGAAAGATAAGTAAACAAATGTGTTAAAAAAAAACAAATCAATCACACAAAAAGACTTCTCTGTAAGCTACTTACCTTTTCCTGACCTTTAAACACTGTGATATGATTTTTTTTTTTAAGCTAGTTACCTCTTTCCTGTAGCTTATTTATCAAAGGCTACCGGTTCCAGTGAACCAAGCACTGAGACCAACATCCAACCAACACTGGACAAGCTAGAAAGAGCAGTTAATTTCCCTATTCAGCTCTTGGTTTGGATGTTCACTTCCCTCGCTCCCCTTGCCTTGAATGCTGTCCATCTGGATCATCAGCTCTTCAAATGAGGGTCTTTTTCTTCTCACCACCCTGAAACATGCTTAACCTTCGGTAGGGGCATAAAGGGAAGCTCACACTCACATTTCTGGTCTGTAACATGAGGCCATATTCTCCTTACCTACATACTCTTCATGCAAGAGTGAACTATATAGTGACACAGAGCAAGAGTTCAAATCTAATGCTGCATCCCCATGTAGAGATCTCAATGCTGTCTGTGGGACAACCTTGAAAACAGAGGAAAAAACCAAGATTAGCTGCTTATTCTGGGTGTTTAGTGCAACCACACTGCAGGAGCACGAATCTTTGCATCCTTGGCAATGGACTTCTGGCACTGGGGCACTGCATGATGGGACAATCTCTTAGTTCCTGGTGAAACACATTCCTGAAAGTGAAAAAGGTTTTCTGTTGTTAATTCCACGCCTTCTTACTTCTGATTTACCAAAAATAAGTTGGTAAAATAACTACTGTGCCAGGTGGTCAGGGCATCCTATGGGAGGAGTATGAATAGAAGCACCAGGAACTCCTGTGTGTAACTGTCTTCCTGAAGATGGGACTGAGTGTTCACAACCGCAATGCTCACAAACTTGTCCTGTGGGCACATCAGTGAGGAATCGCATGGAATCGTGTCTCCCCATGCAGCGGGGCAGCTGGCACGTTGACAGGCACAGGCATTTTTGAACATACAGTTACCGTATCATCTGCAGAGCCACAAGCATCTGTGTCTTTCCTTGACGGCCCTTCTGCCTTTCGAGCCCTGATGATATCCATTAAACTTTCCTCCCTTGGTCTTTCCTTGTTGCAGCTCTAAGGAAAAAATCTGGGCTTTTTTCATCTAGACTGGCAGGAGGAAAGAATAGAAGGGCAGTAAGGAAAGATCAATATTAGTCAAAAGAATTATGTTCTTGACAGTGAGGGCATGTGCACGTGTGTGACCACCGTGTCTCTCCAGCCCAGCTCAGTTAAGTCCCCTCTTAGAGTCTAAGCACTTCAAGGCAGACACCTCCAGCCAGATGCTGCTGGGCATCCCCCCACTGACTCCACACAGCGCCTCCAGGACAGACTACGCTCATGCATTTATGTCTAGGCTTGTTCAGCAAGCCCATAGCAGCTTTATCCCCAATTAGCAAAGCCATACCAGTGCAGGACAACGTGGTTCAACACTACCTCCCCTGACTTTCTGGTTTTGCTCAACTTCCTGCAGTTTAGAGCTGTCTTCAGAGCTGTTCAAAGGCCAGGGGTATGATGAAAGTCACTGCCCAAGGTGTTTCTAGGATGCTCTATGATGGGTAAAAAATCACTGCTGCTTGGCTGGTTCCTGTGGCTGCCTCAGAAACCCCCCAAAGGTGCAGCAGCATGGACTGAAAGGTGCAGTTTCAAAATGCCCTGTCTCCCGGTGACCTATCATCCGTGGATCACTGACATGGCCATTAAGGCTTATCAAGTCAGTGCATGCCTAAGGAAGGGTCTGAGCCACACATCCACACACATGCATTAAATCTGCAGATGAAAACCATCTTGATGTGATGAACAGCAATGACTGAACAGCAATGACTGCTTTTGATCAGACCCTTCTGTTTTTCTAAGGTTTTCTAATTAAACAGAACATTTCCAAAGGGGATTTATTAAAAGGAGAGACTGATGCCTTTTAAAAACATATTGTAGGGACATTAAAAAGTCCTTATCATTACTAATGCTCAGCACTAAGGGAATTATTCATTGGAAAGGAAAGGATGTGTTTGATTCATTTTAGAAATTACCCATGATTAAGGATTACTATTTCTGGATCATTGTTGTTATGAATTTGCATAAGAGCCCTGAAGCGAGGCTCATTCCCCACAGAGCACCCCAGGAAGACCTGACCGGTCCATAGCACGTGTGGATGCTAACACTAAGCACGATGCAATGAGGCATGGTGACAAACAGGCAGAAGGGGAAAAGACAGCCTTGATGAAGGGTCAAGCTTCTGCTTTACACCCAGGGCTGGGATCCAGGAAAGCCAGAGTCAGTTGCTGGCATTGAATTTCTTTATGGTATCACCAGGATATTTTCTGTGCCTCAGCTCTCTGGCGATAATTGAAGGATGGAGCGCTACCCTTCCTTCTCAAGCAAAGGGGAGACGTGATCCCTCCATCACATTTGATCAGTGTCTTAAGCGCTTAGTTAGCATCCAGCTAGACCTTCCTTGTCCTGTTTGCTACCTTTGTGGTTAACAGCAATAGCAACAGTGCTGCAGAGAAAGGAGGTGAGGCAGGAGGAGAGCAGATGACTTTTCAGCACCAGCGGGAGGACTCCAGTTAGCATAAGGCTGGGACAGCAAACACCATTATGGGCAAAACAGATGTATCGGGTATCTCAGGTGGTCATATCTTAACAAGTGGCTTCAGGAAAAAGAAAAATAGACAGCACATGTTCAGTTCTCCAGCAACTCTTCCCCATCGATGGCATGGGGGACTGACATCTCACTCACAGCAGCAGTCCTACCCATCAGCAAGCATCTCGCAGCTGCCTGAAGCTTGGTGTCCCTCCCAAGCCAGCACAATCGTGCACAGCATCAGTGTCGCAGCCTGTGTCAGGTCACAGGCAATTTCTCAAGGCAATCTTCAGCTTTGGGTGGATTTCACTTTGCACCTTCCCGGGGAAACTGATTGGGCGCTTTGCTGCCCATGAGTTGGGATGAACAGACCTGCCCATCTTTCATTCCTGGGGTTCAAATGAGTTCGAACACTGAGCCTCAGACTGAACTAAAACTGCTGTGTTTCTGCCAGCTGCAGTTGTACACAGGCAAAGCCTCCCCACCCCTGCCCAAGTCATTTGAGATTGGTCCGGGACACCACACACTGGCCACTGGCAAATTCTAGATAGCCTGACCTAGAGCCCCAAACTGCCATCAAATATGAACCACATGCAGTTTGGAAGGAGGTAACCCACGATGCAATCGCTGCTGTGTGCAAGGGATTCGTGTATAGCAGCACTTGTAAACAAGGTCATATTTCCATGGCGTGACATCCCTTTCCATTCCCAGTTTGACATCAGTATGCACCTTGAATGTTCACAGCCCAGGACATTTTCTTTCCGTTAGAGTACTAAAGTACTAAATACTTAAAAATATATGTATATATATATCCATATATATATATAAATAAAAGCATATATTGCAAAACTATACAGCTACTTCCAATAAATACTTCCCCCTCCAAGGTCCACAAACTGAAAATAGTTGTCATGCAGCCTGTGAACACTTCTCTCTGAAACAAACTGCCTTTAGCTTTCTTTGTACTTCTCTGTGCTCATCACTCCATAAAAAGGATTAAAAGACAAAAAGCAAAACCAGAGAGTGGTAGACGAGTTCTTCCCTATGAGTATTAACCCTGTAAAATATGTCAGTTATGACTTATTCATCTTCTTTCCCTATGGATTAAGCCCCATCGCTTTCCTTTCTCACCGTATAGAGGAACCACATGCTGTTAATCACTCATTTTTTTCCTATTTGCACCACCATTCCTCTTCTCAGCTAAAGGGCGATCAGGACTGAATACAGCAGGTGGTACAGAAGAAGCGTTAGTTCATCAGATTATTATTAGCCACATCATTATTATTAGACACAGCTTCCTCCACCCATTCTCTAACTCAGCTGAGCAGTCCTTTCACCGCTGCAGACCTCCGCAGCATACGGTGTGAATCCCTTCTTTCAGCTGTTGACAATGATGTCCCAAGGTCTGGAGAGTTAAAAGGAATGCAGAAACCATCAGCGTGTACGAAGCATTTAAATCAGTCCTTTCGAGCAGCATTGCCCTGTGCTTGGCTATATTGAAATTCATGTTGGCAATTTTCTGAGGTTTATTAGGCCTGTATGGAGTTGCTTTTATTCCTCACTAGCCTTCACAAACCTGATTCTAGGTGGACCTTGTTATTAACCTCTTCCCATGCTGAGAATTGAACTCTCAGCCCTCCTCTTTCTGTCCCTCCTCTTCACCAATGCTGATGTCATAGAATCATAGAATGGTTTGGGTTGGAAGGGACCTTAAAGATCATCTTGTTCCCACCCCCCTGCCATGGGCAGGGACACCTCCCACTAGACCAGGTGAAGCTATGCCTCTGCCTTCCTTCTCCCTCTATAATCACCAAATCCCATTAATAGCTTCTTGTAAGGCGCTTCTTCAAAAACATCTTGAAAATCTAAATTAACTGTATTTACCAGTCATCCTTTATCTGCTCTGCTCTTAATCTTTCCAAAGAAATCGAGGGGTTATTAACATTAGAGACATAACTTATTATTTGTATTCAAGTGCTGCAGTTTTCAAACACATCAGCAAAGATTAGGTGGCAACATGCTAAGCTCTGTCTACAGCGAGTGAAAATCCCCATCCCTGTTGGTCCCCAACCTTAGCAGAGACAGAAATGCCAGCAAAAGGAACAGTTCTTATTTGACTCTAGAAAATGTAAATGAAAGCATGCACAATTTTACCCTTAAAATCCATGGAGTTTTGCTACTTTCAACATATACTTATCCTGGTGTTTTACTGCCTGTTCTTTAATTAATTTCTCAGTTATTCTTTCAGCAACTGAAATAAGACTGAGAAGTCTATAATTCTTTGGATCACCCATAGTTCTTATTAAATAGATGGATACATTGGATTCTCTCCAGTCCTCCCTAGTCAAATTATTCATCATAAATAGTATTTATTATGAATAAAGCCCCATTTTGGTTAGCAGAATGTTTGGGAACCATCCTGATTTTCTTTAAATGTATTGATTGTTTATAAGCACTTGGCAAATAGAACTTGAGTTATTTGCAAACAATTTTCTTTGACTTCACTTTTAATTCTTGGTTCCTGGTTGGTTCCCCATGTCCATGATCTTTTGCACCTGCTTTATTAGAGAAGCCACATACTACACTGGAAAATCACTGATCAATGATAAATTGATTTATCATCACTGGACTTTGGAGACTGGAAGATTCTTTCCCAAATTCTCTGGGGATCTCAGTATACTTGCAAACAGCATGAAGTGAACTAAGCAAAGCATACTGAAGTCAAGAGCTCAGTCACAAAAAAAAAAATCTCCTCTATTTTAACTGCCTTATTATTCCATTTCTCCAGCTGTTTTTGATGCTAAACAGCACGGCTATGCATCTCCCATGTAATACTGAATTGCTTAGCTCTTTCAAGACACCTAGATTTTGCCCACTGTCCTGATCTGTGCCTCTCTTCTGGGACCTGGTCCCTAGGAACAAAATCCTGCACCCAGCCAACTTCAGTGGGGTACAGCAGAGATGTGCCCATGACGTGCTCCTGACCATGCTGCAGCCTTATGATCCCCATTTGTTCCGGTGCCATGTTGATTTTGGCTCCCTCTCTCAGCTTCTGCCTTGTACTCCCTCCCCAAATTGTTCTCTCGGAAAAGCATGAGCAAAGAAGAAAAAACTCTCCAAAATGCAATCCTGGATTACCTGCAACCCCAGTGTCAGGATAGTCTTTTAGCTGCTTTGATGTGATGCACTCACAGGGGACGCGTTATGTCAGAAATACTCTGGCTCACAGAGCGTTGCTTGCGGGAATAGTTCAATGGCAGTCAGAAATTAAAACTCAGAAGAGGAAAGGGATTCCCTCCCACACATCTCTTCTCACCCTGCTGCCCAAATCCTTTCCAATTCAATACGAACACAGCTTTGGAGTGAAGATTGATGCAAACAAGTAATTGAACTCCTCTGCAGTCTGTTTATTGCCCATGATCGCCTCCCTTTCACCTTGACAGTCTAGTATTTAGAGTCATTGCAACTAGATTGTAACTAGGAAGAAGGAGATGAATCAACTGTTTATTAACCCAAGCAGGAAATGAATTTGAAAATGATGCATCACTTGGAAGCCCACAAAGCTTTATGAGAAGCCTGATCACCTCCGCATGAATGAAGCCAGTAGGAGGGGGTCCCCATCTCTGTGGAAAGGGAAGCTACGGTTTCTGGCTGCCTCGCTACAAACTACAGGTCAGCAGTAGGAATGCTGTATTTCACATTCATTTTTATACATGAATACAGCGATAAATTTGGGGAGCATATTACTGACATTGATTTATTGTCATACTAAATTTTGTGTCTGCAGAATGGAAAAAAACCCCAACAGCTGGAGACTTCATCTTAGGAAAAGTGATGTTGTTTAGCCTCCCTCAGTACTTCCTTATGGCAAAACACAAAACCTGAAGGGAGAGAGGGAGAGAAAGGGATATGGAAGAAGGGGAAGTACTTGGTCTTGTTTCCATGCTGTTCACTGTCCCACTAAATCCAAATACCTTTCAGGCTCTGATTTATCACCATTTTATGTACCCAAGTTTTCCCCTGACAACGAGCAGTAAAATCTTTGAGGTCTGCGGTCACATAGTTCAATGGAAGCCATGCAATCTATTCTTTTATTAGCCAATACTCAATCAATATGTGTTAGGAGACTTTTCAGCTGGATGCCTCACATCTATCTGTTTGATTTACCCTGCAAGTAGATACTCCATCTTTCACAAGACAAACAGCTGCCTGACAGCTACCAGGGCTGGAGACCGCTAATAAGACCCCAGCTGGTTTGGCTTGTATCCTTTGCATCTATTTGCCTCTCTGCCAAGCAGCATGGCCAAAATCTGCGGTGCTAGGGCCTTGCACACCAGCTGAAGACCACCACATTTTCAGTGCTGATGACATGGACCTGTTGGAGAGGGTCCAGAGGAAGGCCACGAAGATGATCCGAGGGCTGGAGTGCCTCTGCTGTGAGGACAGGCTGAGAGAGTTGGGGTTGTTCAACCTGGAGAAGAGAAGGCTCTGGGGAGACCTTATAGCAGCCTTCCAGTACTTAAAGGGGACTACAGGAGAGATGGGGAGGGACTCTTTATCAGGGAGTGGAGCGATAGAATGAGGGGTAATGATTTTAAACGGAAAGAGGGGAGATTTATATTAGATATCAGGAAGAAATTCTTTACTCTCAGGGTGGTGAGACACTGGAACAGGTTGCCCAGAGAAGATGTGGCTGCCCCATCCCTGGAGGTGTTCAAGGCCAGGCTGGACGGGGCTTTGAGCAATCTGGTCTAGTGGGAGGTGTCCCTGCCCATGGCAGGGGGGTTGGAACAAGATGATCTTTAAAATCCCTTCCAACTCTAACCATTTTATGATTCTATGACATCAGCTGGATTTGGCTTTTTTTGTCACAGCTCAATCGTGCACAGACGAGACAGAGCACGGTGGAGAGTGTTGCATCTCAGAGAGGTGGAAACAACCTGTGTCTCCAAGAGCACGTGGAGGGGTGGGCCCAGAAATGTGAGGCAAGGGACTCCCATTACAACTACATTCATTCCATGGGGGGAAAAAAGAACTCCCTAGAATCTTTATTTGCGGTGTCTTTAAACTGGAATGCTAAGTGGGTATATATGGGGTCAACTGTCCTCATCTCTCTCTCTCTGCTTTTGTATAAGCAAGTATAAATCAGATTAGACTTAAAATAAGTGACATACCATTGTCACTGGGGTTGCAGCTCACGCAAGATGGTGGGTTGTTAAAAGAGTGAAATAGCACTCAGCCTCTCACTGGAGGTTTTCCAACATTTTATAAACACCAGACAATTAGACCTTCTGACACTGTCGAGACAGTGTGCTATCTGCTTTGGAGGGGGAGGAGAGTGCTTACACAACCTTCACGGCAAGTCAGGATCAGAACTGGGAGGAAGACGCAGATGAGTTAATTTTTAGCCTGGTCTTCCAACCAGTCTCTCCTCTTTGGGACTGAGATGATGGGAGGTTCCTCAGTTTTCCATTGGCCATGTCACATCTTTCCATAGCCCACGTCAGGGCTTAGATGAAGTACAAGGTTTTAAATCTGTATCCTCAGAACAACAACTTTTGTACACTTTAGGTTAGTATTCAGTATTAAGTAATCAAGTGGAGTTAGTGGGTCTTTCCTTCCTTCAGATAAACAAGCATGCTCAGCACTCCTATAAAGAAGAAAAAGCATCAATGAAGAAAAAGAAATGTTAAGCAGTTACAATGCCACTGCTATGCCAGAGAGACCACCACCTGACATGGAATTTGAGGGTTTTTTAGGACCTTTTAGGATGAGACATATTGTTTGTGTTTCCAGTGAAGCCCACACTTCAGCAGGTCCAGCACAGAGATCAGTTAGCCCACACCTACCTGCCAACCCTCCAGTGAGGCCACGGCTCTGCGTTTTTAGAGCAAATAGATCAGACATCCAGCCATATTTGGGATGACACCATGCGAGAGGCAGGGATCTGCAGATCCTAGAAGAATGCTGCAGGGAAAGCAGACTGACCATCGGTGCCCAATCTCGCCTTTCTGCAAAGGCTCAGCATCTACTGCCTGGCAATGGCATCACGAGCTCAGGGCATTAAGGCCAACAATTTGCAGTCTGACAGGGGCTTGAGATGTTAGCTTGTGAATTTTTCATGGCCTATCTGCACCTCTATCAACAGTGCTTCGCTGGTCTGGCCTGTATTAACCTCTTGATCTAGAAGGGATTTTTGTCTTTACTGTTACCCTCCCTCCCATCAAAACTCATTTCCCATTTTTCTGCTGCACTACATGGTGCCAGTAGTTCAGACCTCTCCAGGAGACATCAATGGGCTTGCAGATATTATTTAACTCCTACTGGGTCACCTGCAATGTTGCGTGGCATTTCAGTGGTGCATAAGGGGAGTCAGTCACGTTGTGCTGCTATTTTGGGTAGACGGCAAAGCTCCCAGCAAGCCCTATTGGGACAGAGGTCGAGAGTTTTTAGCTTCACCCCTCAGATGAGGACACTGATGCTACCCAGACCTGAGGTGATGCCGGGTTCCCCTGTCGCAGGGAACTCCCTCCCTCAAAGCCTATTTATGAGAGCAAAGTACAGTGAAACGTTGCTTCACCGAGCCTGTACCTCAACAGCAGCCCACACATCCTTGTCTTGTAATCTGGGCTAGCTTCATCTTTCCAAGTGGAGCTCTAGAAACTGAGATACCCTCTAGTAGAAATTTCTCAAACAAAGATATGTGGTCATACAGCTGTGGTTAGACAGATGTAGTTCCTTCTCTACAGCGGGTGAGGTCTATCCTTTCAAAGGCTGCCAAGCGTGAAACGTGCTCTCCTTCCCATTTGGAATAGCTAAGATCTGGGTTTTGGGGTGGACTACTTCTAACCCAAGAAAGGCAAGGGCAGGCTTTGGCTTTTGAGTAGCACACAGGCTGAATAGTTCAAGAGCCACTCATATTTCAGGAACAAGGCCAGGTGAGCCACAGCTTTCTGTAGATTGAACCATTACAAGGAAACACAGAATCACAGAATGGTTGAGGTGGGAAGGGACCTCTAGAGATCATCCTGCCCCACCTCGCTGCAGGGCCACCTAAAGCCGGTTGCCCAGGACCATGTCCAGGTGGCTTTTGAACATCTCCAGAGATGGAGATTCCACAAGCTCCCTGGGCAACCTGTGCCAGCGTTCAGTCACCCTCACAGTAAAAAAAGTGTTTCCTGATGTTCAGATGGACCCTTATGTGGTCCTATCACTGGGCACCACTGAAAAGTGCCTGGCTGCATCCTGTTTGCACTGTCCTTTCAGGTATTTATATACATTGATAAGATTCCCCCTGAGCCTTCTCTTCTTCAGGCTAATCAGTCCCAGCTTTCTAAGCCTTTCCTCATAGGAGATATGCTCCAGTCCTTTAATCACCCTTGTGGTCCTTCACTGCATTCTCCCCGCTATGTCCATGTCTCTCTTGTACTGGGGAGTGCAGACCTGGACACAAGATCCCTGGGACTAGCCATGAGTCTTGAGACCAGCTCCATCAGATTATCCATCAGAGCCAAATGGAGTGACTTACCCTTGAGAAACCACCATCATCTCCCCCTGGAAACTATTCCTGAATCTTCCCATCCCTTCATCTCCCAGGGTCAATGATACATCCCATGGTTCACAGGCTTTGCAGAACTATTTGGTATGTGAGTCAGAGGATTAGGAAAATCTGTCACCCCTATCCTGCAGCTTGAAGAGAAGTTGAAGTTTCTGAGGCAGATTCAGGTGCACTTGCACTTTGTGTTTACCTGTTGGTTAGAGTCACTTTAATTTTGCTGTCTGAGACTTTGGCTCTGTTGCAGGTACCGATTCTTGTGCTGATGCTTCTTCTAAATAAAAGGGCACCCAAGGCATCGGCAAGGCTATAACTCTGTCATCTGACATTTAAATCAAAATCAATCTTTCCATCCCTTCACTTATAAAACAGAAGAGAAAAGTCCTCAGGTTCTCCAGGTGTCTAACCTAGGTGAGAGAAGGAAAAATCATGAATGTCCTTGCTTTCATGAATATCAGCTAACATCTTGCCCTCCAGTCCTGGCAAGCTTCCACCTACCCAAGGAGACAGTTGTATGACTCTAATATTGAACCCACCCATGGCACTTCCCGGAGCCACATGCAAGGCTGAACATATGGACTGGATTCTGTTTTCACGCTAGCACACATGAGGATTAACCTCACCAAGGTCACCAAGAGCCTTAGCTCCAGCAGTAACCTACACGCAGCATTATTTGATGCAATACCTAAATCACCAGTAAAAATTACAGGACAACGGGACCCTGGATCTCTTATGGGAGTGGTAATCCCTTCCCAGGGCCGCTTCAGCATAAGAAGGTGTGAGGCATCTGCAAGCTTCAGTCACAAGCATCAGCCTGTTCATTTTTGCACTAGATTTGGTTCCAGTTTTATTACGGATGAGGCTATGTCTGGTTTAGACTCCTTTCATTTTGTCATGTCAGACAAATACAAAAGAATTAAGACAGAGAAAAATGCAAAAGAACTAAGCCCGAGAAAAATGCAAAAGAATTAAGACCCAGAACTGTGCAATGAAATCTCACACTCACAGGGCAAAATCCAGTATAGTCGTCGTGATGTTTGCTTTCATCTTTATCTGTCCAGAGGGGTGGTAAAACGCTACCAAAACAGATCACCTCTGTGATTTATGTCACCTTTTCTGCCTGTGTAAATGATGGCAGAAGGTGAGAACCAGGTTAGCATGCACTGATTTAGAAAGAATTCTCCCTCAGTTGCACAGAAGATGGGAAGCTGCTCACAAACCTTGCACTAATCAGCACCCCCCAGATTTATTAGTGTCTCTGAAGGGTCTCTAATTTTGGCTCACCTTCCATTTCACATTTCCCTCTTTCCTGGAATCATAAAGCCTTCAAGCAGATTACCTATCACTCACCTCACCTCTATTTCCCTGTAATTCATGCCTAGTTCTGTGCTTTCCTGTAACCCCGGGTAGTTCAAGGTTGAATTCTGTAATAACTCTTTTCTGGTTTAAATACTCCTGACACCTTAGCGTTGGTCTCGGGTCAGTTACATCTGAATGAAAATGTTCTCAGACATGTTACAAGAAGGGAGGATCTCTGAAAAAAAAAAAGGAAAAATATAAGGTCTTTAGCAGACTTGAAGTCTGGGGGTATGTTAACGAAATGATCTGATGCCAGGAGACCTCTCTGAATTCCTGTTAAATCCATGGAAATATTGTGTGATGGCAAAAATATCTTCTCAGCAAGCACCTCTCTATAGTAAATAAATAAAAAAAAAAAAAGTGGTACTTTACAAATTCCCAAAAGTTTCATTCACACCAATATCTTGCAGTTCTGATCCTTACCCAGACATCTGACCCTTACCCAGACATCTGACCCCCTTGGTTTTGCCAAAGTGCTCAAAAGAGCGAGATGGAGTTTTTTAAGAGATTTTCAGTATTTCTTTCCGCATTAAAAAAAAAAAAAAAAAAAAACCACAACAAACAAACAAAAAAACCCACCAAAACAGATCCTAAAAAAAAAAAAACCATAATTGCAGAACCGACATTCTCCTGTTCACAAAGCCCAAGTCAGCTGAAGACACTCTGCATAAAGATCCGCTTCCATGGAAGCACTTTTTGACACATGCCTAACGATGCTGCGGGGTCTCTGAGGCTCAGGGGTAAAGCCTTTGTCTATCTCCAGAAGATCCCACAAACCCATGTTCCGGCAGTGGACTGCTGGCTGCTGAGGATATCTTTGCCAAACCTACTAACAGAAACGCAGGGGCTGAAGTTATATTTTGAAAGCCACTTTAAGAAGTGTTTACTGTGCAGAAATCCAGGGGAATGGACTCCCAGTAACCAGCAAAAGATTAGTCTCCTGGGGTCTCCAAATGTAATCCTTACAGGGATGGACCAACCAGGTACCTTTGGTAGCAAGAAGGCTGAAAACTTGCCCTGAGACTCAAAACATGCTACAGTTTGAGTATTTATTTATTTTTTCAGGAGTAAAATTCAGGAGTAAAATGTGTGAGTTCCTACGACAAATCTCCACAGTCTGCTCCGAAATTAATACACGTCACCCTTATATTGCTAAGGAAAACAGATAAACTATTCTCTCTTGGCCCATCTCTCCCACGTGCGCTGTTTCTTCTTACACGAATATAAGGAACAATCTTGCCATGGCATTTTGACTGAGAGCCTGCAAATCACAGAATCATAGAATCGTCTCACGAATTCTAGCTACAGAGTAACGGTAATTAAAAAATGGCAGTCCAGTTGCTCTGAATATCTTTTTCACAGGCTGAACAGAGAATAAAGTAGTTTATTTGTTTGTGGAAAGTAAGTCCAGCAGAGCAAACAGCACAAACTCTGCCCTGGACTGGGTCGGAGCTGGTCCTGGGTCGGCACTGCCAGCAGGCGGGGAAGGCAACCATCAGGAGAATTTCTTTACAGCAGACCTTGCTCTCTCCCTGAAAAAGATTGAATTCAGCTTCCAGCCTTCCCTCAGAGCTCAATTAAATCTTCACAGCCTGAAGCAGCCAAACTGCTCCATTTGCCCGTGAGGGTAGCTGTGACAACATCCTTAAAATCTTTTCAGCAACTGTTCTTGAAACAAAAGACCATGTCTGGCCTCAGATTACCAGGGAGGGATCAGACGTGGGCCTAATCCCTCTTTTGAGCCAGCAGCCAGAGGGCTGAGGCAGAGGAAGCCCCATCATATGGGTCATCTCACATTGGCTTGAAAAAGCTGGTACCAACAAGCCCGACTGCGCAGGTTTCTCTGTTCAGAAGCCAAGTGGGAGCTCTTCAGAGTGAACACCGAACTGAAAGCTGGGGGAAGATGTGGGTATAGGAGGGAAATTTTGGGGGGAGATGGCTACAGAGCAAGCTTCCCACCCCTACCCCACGCAAGTGATGGAGTTGGTTGGGGCAGCAACCGATGCTGCTGAGCATGTTCAACCCCCAACCCCAGTCACATCTTCAAAGGACAATTAATCCCACCTTGAAGCCAAAACAACCTCTGAACATGCCTGTCCCTGCTTACAGCCATGCAGTACCATGCAGAGAAACAGGAGCCAGGGACGGCATGGCAAAGCCACTTCAATGGAGTAAACGCCATTAATATGCAATCGAAATGGTTGGCAGCCACTGAACAGGAGAGGCGATCTCGCATGGTAATTGGACTTGGCTGCAACTTACAGCATTACTTACAGCAAGACCCATCCTGTCTTGCTAATAGAGGCTTTGCTGATGCATATTTGATGGCTTCACTGTGTAATATGTAACAATATGCCGGGCTAATAATTCAATGGCTGATAAACCCAGCTAAGCAGGACCTTGGAGTGAATTGTTCTGAACATTAGCTAATTTGCCACTACTAGCCAATTCATCCTGAAAAAAAAAAAAAAAAATAATTACTGTGCACAACAGCATTTCATCACTTGGGTTAACAATTAGCACTTTTGGAGGTATTTCTTCACTCCCACAGAACTGTACCAACATTAGTTAAACAATCCTCAGCACGGATTCAGGAAGGTAGGCAGTGGAGTGTACCGTGGCAGCTACAGGAGGAAACTGAGGCAGCAAATTCAAGCCACTTGCTCAAAATGACCCAGTAAAGCAAAGAGGAGAAGGAGCAAAACTAAGAGGATCTCTCCCCCAAATCTGCCCACTAAGCAGATTGACTGACCTCTCAGGGAGGTTTGTCTGTCCCTCCAAATGTTTCCAGAGAGAAAGATAAAACCAAGACAACACCAGTGTGGCTACTCTGCCAGTTCTGACGTCTCACATGGCTTCCAGGAGAAATCTTCTCCTTCCAGCTTTTGAGCACTAGTTGAACTTTGCTGCAGATACAAGAGGTTCTTGTTATAGGCAGGGACAGATTTCCTGGAGCACAGAGGAGCTCTAGCTGCCCCCAGGTCCCTTCACTGGTCCTACAGTCCTGAGAGTGGACTCAGTGGGATGCAGTTGTAAGGCATGGGACGCTTCCTCAGCTAGGCAGATAGATGGTGCCAACAAACGAAGTCTATAAGGTAGCAATGACTTAATCACACATGTGCATTACATGAAATGATGTCAGTGCAGGTACTTCTAAGACTGCCGATCCCATGTTTGTGACTGGCTCACAGCACACTTAGGGGTGGGTATATCCTTCCTTCCTCAGGCCTGGAACTGAGTCCCACAATCTCCGGTGTAGCAGAAATCCTCAACCTCTTCTAATAGCACCGTAATTACAAGTTCACCCTTCCTCCTGCTGGAAAATTATCAACAGACAATGTTCAATAGATACTACAGCAGAGGGAAGTCTGAAAGAACAACAGATGAGGACTAAATAAGAGTTATGTGGATTTTAGTTGGCAGGATTCCCCTGTTGTAAAGCTGTGAGAGCTGGGAGATAAGTGTGGTACTGGAGAACCACGAGTCCCTACAGATGCGGAACACTGAGGGTTTGCAGAAGTTAGATCATGACTGACTGACACTCCTAATCGAAAGAGCAAACAGCATGTATTGTTTCCATTTAAAACATCTCATAATTTTCACCTAACATTTTAGTAGCACCTTTGCCAGAAAAAAAAAAAAAAAACAAAACATAAACAAAACCAAAAAACCTTTGTTTGTCTTCACTAGGATTCACTATTTCATTTTCTCTTCCCACCAAACATCGTTTTGCTGAAGATACTAAAAATGTTCTCTTATGATTATGATAAAATAGTGGCATGTCTGAATAGTCAAATCAAGAGAAAAAAGAAGAGAAATGAATATCTTGATTCATTGATTGAAAAGTTGAATGATTCAGACAAGGGAACTGATTATTTGAGTCAATTCCATCAGAATGTGAATGTCACTGTTGTTCTTCAATTTCACTTTCTTTTATTGAAACCTTATGGTCTGGAAAGTAAAAAAAAAAAAAATTACCTTAACAAAATATCAACAGAGACTTAATTCTGCATCACTGCCACGGAATTCTTTGATCATCTTGAACATGGTTTTGACTATATACTTAGAAGAAGTACTTCGATGTACATTTTCTCATGACTTCTGGTACTAAAGCCTCCTTGAATCAGAAGCAGTGCATCTATCCAAAACACATGTGTATTTTCCACAATGGTTTATCCTTTTTTATAGTCTTCTAAATGAAAAGTATAAAAGCAGCATTTGCTTATCTTGTTTTATTAAGGATCTATTAACCAGAACATAATATGATTTGTATTTACTTACTGACACATTCAATGAGGTATGGTTTTTTTTTATTTTCTACGTGTTCCATAGTCACTAAACAGGTCAAATTTAACTAGATACTGGCTAAAAAATTGCACATTTTGAATGTTATATTTTATTATGAATGAGATATATACATACCAAAAAGATTTTACACAGTATTTTTCTCCTTTTAATCTAACACAGCTATACCACTCATGGCATTCAGAGGACTTAGCCACCAGCTATTTATTTCTTGTTTACACATCACTGCCTGAAAGATTGTTAATTTTTTATCATTTACCAAAAATTTTGAAAATATACTTTAAAGAAGAAAAAGAAAGGCACTCCAATTCCATCCCCACTGAGCCTCATGGTTACAGAGAAGAAGGTAGGCTTGTTGGTGAGAAATGCCACACAGCCAATTTCAGGTCAGGTCTGCTCCAATAGATGTTTTATTGTAACAGGTGGCAAAGCCTCTCTGATGTCCACCAGTATTATTCTGCTGCCCAGTAGATGCAGTGACCCCAGGGCACAGCTCTTCAGGGGAGCTGAAGTGACATCAATCAAATGTAGTTGCTGAAGAACATGCTCCAGTCTTTAGCACTCAACCCATAAAGGGACAAAATATTCCTACATAAATCCCATTGATTAGAAAAACATAATGCCTAAAAATGTACCTACTCTTTCCTCTCGTGCTGATGGAGGACCTCCGGACAACACCTTAGAGATTTCCTCTGGGTGACACACACAGCATGGAGCAGTCTCCACCACAAAACATCTTCTTACAACATGAAACACGCAAGTATCCTGAGAACATTTGCATTGACAGGGTTACTCAGGTCTTAAGCTCAGACTTCCCAAATGGTCTCACATTGGTTCCCACTCTGCCTCAAATCTAGAATAAACAAATTTGCTATCAAGTGAAGAAATTCCTCTCTGCACAAGAAGAAACCAACTCAAATGCTACTCCTTCCCCATTACAAGCAGTTAAGTGACTTGAATCGCGTTGGGTGAGTGATTTCAGGCTTGTGCTCAAGCAGGACAGATACAGTCAGACTGCATAAAATGAAGAAGGAAATACCAGAAAATAATCCTTAGTAAGCACATAGCCCATTGTAAAAGTCTAGTCCAGGAGCCAAAAATAAATCCAATAGGGAATCCATCAGTCTGTGCATGTCCCAGCTGAATACATAATAAATTTAAATGGTGGAAAGACTGTGTCTATGGAGCGTCAAGCAAAACAAATAGAAGCCGAGAAAAAATAGTCAAAAAGCCACCATCCTGGAATGGGAACTCTCTACAAATAAATTGGCATCCCCATAGCTCCCGAATTGCACGCTGCTTTCAGTTCACTGACTCACTAGGATTTGGCCAAGGCCTTGCTGACAGCACAAAGATTCCTGTCTTCTCCTCCTCCACCTCAGAGAGGCTAATGAGACCATCCAAAAGTCACCGTAATGTTAACCAAACACTGTAACACAGGCTTGGGAGATGAGTACTGACAAAGCATTAGCATTTCCCCCTTTAATCCCTTGCATGAAACCCACATAATTTGAAGAGCTCCTACAAAACACCAGTTTAATGTCTGTATCACCTCTCTCCTCCACAGCATCCACTGACAAGGTTGATAAAACATTCCCCACGCTGCAGTCTAACTGACATTGCTGTGCACTGCGGCTCATTTTTCTTTATTGCCATAACCCACCCTTTTGGGGAGGAATGGAAGAAGAGTGGGATGGGAGGAGGAATCTGTCCAAAATTCCCCAGCAAAATCAGAAGAAAAACACAAGCTTAATGAAGCACATCCCTCAAACCTGGAGAAGTCCTAACAACTCAGCCAGAAACAAGTGTTACCTAGAGGCATGAGACTGCACTCCCAAAAAATGGGAGTTTGGTTTGGCTAGGAATCCAGAGTCAACAGGAATGTCCAATATGAGGATGTCCAAACACCGCACGAGGCAAAAACCTAAGTATAACCACATCCCTCAAAGGACTCTGCACAAACGTGCCTCCTGCCTTCTATACCCTCTCTCCAAAGATGGCTTGTACTAAAACAGCCTAAATGAGAAGCGTTTGTACACTCTCAGCCACCAGCAAATCTCTTCTAACCTGAAGTCTCTCCTAAAAAGCTAACGCTACAAATAAAGCAGCTAAAATTTTTTAAAATAAAATTTGGAGACTTTTCTCTTTTCTTTTATCTTTTCTTTTCTTTTCTTTTCTTTTCTTTTCTTTTCTTTTCTTTTCTTTTCTTTTCTTTTCTTTTCTTTTCTTTTCTTTTCTTTTCTTTTTTTTCTTCTTTCCTTTTCTTTTCTTTTCTTCTTTCCTTTCCTTTTCTCTTTTCTTTTCTTTTCTTTTTTCTTTCCTTTCCTTTCCTTTTCTTTTATTTTTTCCTTTCCTTTCCTTTCCTTTCCTTTCCTTTCCTTTCCTTTCCTTTCCTTTCCTTTCCTTTCCTTTCCTTTCCTTGCCTTGCCTTGCCTTGCCTTGCCTTGCCTTGCCTTTCCTTTCCTTGCCTTTCCTTGCCTTTCCTTGCCTTTCCTTTCCTTGCCTTTCCTTTCCTTGCCTTTCCTTTCCTTGCCTTTCCTTTCCTTGCCTTTCCTTGCCTTTCCTTTCCTTTCCTTTCCTTTCCTTTCCTTTCCTTGCCTTTCCTTTCCTTGCCTTCCCTTCCCTTCCCTTTCCTTTCTTTTCCTTTCATTTCTTTTCTATCCCTGTGTCCGCAAAAGGCTTACGGGCTGACAGATCAGAGGGTACCTGTGTTTTTTTTTTACTTGCAGACAGTGGTGGACGCCTTATTCTACACACAAAATCTACCCGCGGGGAAGGAAAATGGAGGCGAGGGACACATTTGTGCTGAAGATCAGAAATGCTTTACTTACCCACGGCTTTCTTTGGGAAAGAAATAAAAGGGAAAGAGGGGGGAAAGTAAGAAAAAAGAGGCTTTGAAGCCCTGTCGAGTCTGGCGGGGAGCGGGGCGCCGGCGTGCCTCTGGGGGGAGCTCGGGAACCGCGGTTGTCCCCCCCACCGAGCTGTCTCCATCTCCCTGTCTCTGCTGTGAAATTAGGGAAGGGGGGAAAAAAAACAGCCTTCTCTCCTCCTTGTCTGTCGTTTGAGAAATAAGCATCCTCTTCCCCTGGAAATTCAGTTTGGAAATGCAGGTATCTATTTCGCAGCATTTTGGCAGCTAGCTTGAAAATAAATGGAAACATGGGGGCTGAACAAACCCATATCAGCCCTGCAACACTGCTCTCAACATGAGCGTTTCTTTGGGGTGCTACCAGTGGTACCTGCGTATGGGATCAGGCACACAAGGGCCTGATCCCCGGACAAGGCATCCCAGGCACTGCCCTGAGTACCAGCAGCGATGCTGAAGTTGGTGGCACGTTTTTCAACCAGCTCCTGTGGGAGCTCAGAGCCTCAGGCATTTTGAATAACTTCTGAATTAATTAATCTCAACATCTTCTACCCTGGTCGCTCAGCGCCCGTCCCAGCTATCTCCATCAGTATTATCACTGAGCAACAGAGCACTCCGTCCGTATCCCTCGGTGAAAGACAACTCCTTGAACACCCCTTGCTGAGAAAAGTCTACAGGGAATATACATTAAGCATCCCCTCGCTCCCCGGGAGAAGAGAATCTGTGACCCTCCTGTCCCCATCCCCCTTGCCAGTCTGAATTTGGGCTCGTAGCTGTGATGGCCCTTGATGTTAGCTAAGCTGAGCTTGGGAAAAGCCATGTTTCCAAGGACCAGATGGAAATATGAAGGCAGCCGGTCAGCGTCTTGCTCCTCCATTTCAGCCTAAGTTATAGATGTGGCTCTCAGTTCCAGAAGTCCCCGGTTCAATGCGGTATGTGCTGACATATTCGCACCACTCTTGCATTCACACTTTCATCAAGGAAGGCAAAATTAAAAACAAGAATCACTGATGAAATATAATTGACGTGAACGTTCTGGCGAAAAAACAAGGGGAGAAAAGCTTGCCTGTGATTGCTTCTCCATAGTACTCCCTGGCCCAAAAAGGGAGGAAAGATAACTGTACAAGATAAGGAAATGAAAAAGAAAGGCATGAGAAATTATTTCAATGCTGGAAAGAACTGACCAGCAAGGTGAGATTAAAATGGCCAAATAAATACACAGTTTGACTAAATATAATCTATGGTGAGGACTTTATAACAGCCTGGAAATACTGGAAGGATGTGAACACTTTACTTAAGGCAGAAAAACTACCAATAACTGAAGGAATTTATGAAACAAAAAAACTCAGCCTAAAAATTAGGAGCCTATTCCAAATGCTGGGCCTATACATCAAGGGAACAGACCGTCGAGGAAAGTGACCTTTCCCAGAAAAAGCAAAGATTTTATTTAACACGGACGTAGTCTCTCAGAACCATCTGACATCCACAAGGATTCAGCCGAAATCAATGGGGGAACCTGCAGGCTCCAGCGCACAGCCTCACAGTAACTGCTTAACATAGCATGTTTGCAAATTGTAACGCTGCTCTTACAACTGATACTGTGCAATTTTTTAGCAGCTCTACACTAAAGGAGGAGAAAAAAACATCACTCCAGCTACAAAAGGAAGCAGCTCTGCTCTGCTACTCGGTGACAGATCCCTCACTGAAGGTTTTCCATTCCTTTTTTCTAATATTCATCTAGATGGATTCCTGGTCCCTTGCTCTTGCCCCTGTGATCCTCTGGAAGTGCAAGTGCTGGAAACAGTCATGAGGGGCCTGGAAATCATCAGGACTGGTGAGCAGCTTTGAGGAAAAAAGGTCTGGCGGTGCTGGTGGACAAGAAGTTGAAGAGCAGTCAGCAGCGTGCCCTTGCAGCAACGAGGGCCAACCACACCAGGTGGCATTAGGAAGAGCATTAAGTGGCAGATCAAGAGAAGAGAGAGCTGTATACCCAGAGGTGCACCGCAAAATGAGAGGCAGTGGTCATGAATTGCAGAGAGAGAAACTCAGTTTTGGTATTAGGATAAAAAGCTTCACAACAAACACCAGAACAGGGACAGAGAAGCTGGGCAATCTCCAGTTGGTTAAAAATCTGCCTTGGAGATGATCAAAACACAACTGGACATGGCTCTGACCTAACTCAGAATTGGGTCTGCTTTGAGGAGAGGCTCAGACTGAAGACCAACAGAGGTCCCTTCCAACCTAAGCCATTCTGTGGTTCTACGTAAGGAGCTCACTTGAACCAAAATTGGGAGCGAGATCAGGAGCAAGAGCCTTCAGAAGCACAAAATGGATCTAGAGCTGCATCAGAAACAATTCACAGAAACCATTCTCCTTTTTCCCTTCCCCATAGCACTGTTGAAGACCCAAACTGGCCCAGACACCCACCCAAAATCACAAAGATATGAATGAAAATGTAATGCCACCTTTGCATACTCCCCTTTGGGAACCACTCTCCAAGCTTCTACTTTTAGGACACCACACATACCAACCTACAGAATCTGTAATGTACAAGAGGGGGATCCACATGACCCTCCAAAAAGAGGGAAAATACATACGTACATGTGCTTTTCCTCTCCACCACAAAACAGGCACAGAAGCATCAGCTTTTTACCACAGTGAACTTTAAAAATGAGTGTGGGAACCAGGAAAAAGAAAAAGAGGTAGAAATCCATGGAAGTCCACAGTTACCACTGTGTCAAAGTAAAAAGCAGCCCCTTCTTCCTCAAGGTGGTATGTCCCCAGATTAGGTCTTCCGATTTTGTTTAGAGGGACCTGTTTTTACTATTCTTAGCATGATAGGGTCACTGTGATGGGGAATGAACTGGTATCTAAACTGGCTCACGTATCGCAATAAAGCTGTTTCCCATGTGCTGATTGCAGGATATTACTGGAGGCGACAGTCGTGAGGGAGAAAGCACTGTTTGATTTCCAGAACCCAGCTGAGTTTATATGGTTGGCAGGAGCAAAAAAAAGAAAACAACACTGTTGACTTGAAAATCAAGCAAATCCAGTCTAGAAGTCATTGAGGGGGAATAAACATGGAGTCCCAAGATGCCTTTTATAGAAGCACTTTACCATGGATAAACACACTTTGGAATGAGGCACTTTTCCAACTTCATCTTCTTTGTGTCGATGTTTCGTTTCTAGCAGGAATAAAGAGTTTCTTAACAGATTTTTTTTTTTTTGTCGGTTAGATAAGAACTGGCTTTTGCTAAGTGCCCTCATCCCCGCCTCACCAGGGACATTTCAGAAGTCCTTACTGCTTGAAAGCCAACTAAGAGTAAATGACTCCATATCATAACCCAGTCCCAACCCATCAGAGAGACGAACTGTCAGGCTCGTTCAGGTTGGCTGAGTCACAACATCATTGCTTTCGTCTTTGTGATGAACGTCAGGGATAAAAGAAAAAGCACTACAGTTACATTATTCCTGCTCACAGGATATTGGAAAATGTATTAGATGACTTCGAATTGGCTGAAGTGCAATACTGGGCTCCCTGAAGTTTTTCGTAACGAAGGTCTTACTTCAACAGCCCAGGGTATGTTCTGGGGGAGACCTTTTCTGCCCAGCAGGTCCCACCTGCCAGCTGCCTTCCCCGATGTCCAGGATCACTGTGACTGCATCTACAGTTTTTAAAATACCATACAGTTTTCTTAGGCTCCTTTCACAGTTACCTGGCTCACAAGTGGCCAAAAAAAAACTTTCTCAAGCAGCCATAATGCTGTGACAGTTATTTAGATTACACTCTGGGGCTGCCCAGCAATAGCAACTCTTCCAGAGTGTGGGGAGTAGTCATTCTCCTGACTACAACACATACCTGAAGCGAATTTGTGAGGACAGACCCGTCCCCATCACTTGAGCTGAACAAGACGTTCACTCTTCTCTCTTCCTCTCTGCCTGCTGAGATTTTACGGGGGGATGCAGATCTCGGGGTGCACTTCTGAAGTTCCCATTGCATTTGCAGGGGCATATTAAGGAACCCCCATTCACTTTAGGAACAGAATTGATTGCACTGGGATTGTGCTCAACTTCAGCGCTGGAGAGATGGTTGCTGCTTCTCCCGGGAGACAGATGGGGCACTCAGATGGATTCCCTTGCAGCAATGAGGACAGATACTGAGTAGACAGTAATTTTCCTGTATTTTTTATTAACAGTGTCAATTCAGCCCTTGCCCCCTGCTTGGGAACACACCACTTCTGTCATACAAGATTATTCTTAGAAGCAGGATGGAATTTCAGGCTGAAAAGCACTGTCGTTAGAGTGAGTGACACAGCTCCATTCATGAAGGACCTGAATCCTGGCATCCCACCACCAAGCTCCCAATAACACTATTTCCTTCTCTCTCCCTTGGACCTAATCTTCTTTATGGATCTTACCGAGCCATTAGCAGAGCGATAACATGAATCTCCCCCAAGTCGCTATCTTTACTACCAGACTAGTCCATCGACCTCTTGAATGTTTGCTCTCTTTGGAGCAATGACAAGTACAAAGAAGGACCATCCCAGAAAAACCGACCAATTTGAAAACCAAGGGGAAACCCACGCAAACACCATCACAACTGTGGTGTTAAACCCAAGCAGCCACTTTCTGCCACACTGCTTTTACCACACTGCTGTGGTCTTCTTTTACTCACAAATAAAAAATCACAGGCCAGGAAAATCTTCATCTTGTGCTAGGATTAAATACTCTCAGTTGCCTGTGAATCCTGAAGCCCAGGTCTTTCTGAGAATGTTATGAATGTCTCAGGACAGCGCCCACTTTTGTAGACAATAGTCTACCATAGAATAGTTCAAACAAGCATTAATTGGTACTTCTTTAATTTTATCCATCACTGTTCACCTACCAGCAACGGTTCTGACAGATAACAGCTGCCTGCTGTATAACCCTTCAGCATCAGATCCTGGGTAGAAATTCCATGAAATAGACATAACGTGGGCTAAGGATCAAAAAGAGGGTAAATGGGGGTCAGGGATAGCTTGAGATATGGTAAGAAAAAAAGAGTAATGCAAAGGGATTGAGTCTACCAGTGAATGACAGAGCAAGAAAAAACAAGTAGAGGATAAGTTGGCTGCCTAGAAGTCTGCAGAGCATAAGGCTACCTTTTTTCCAAGATTGGCTCAGGCCAATTTACTTCCCACTCTACACACTACAGAATCTTTCCATTCCCATTTGTCTTATAGGATGCTTCTTATGTTGTTTTATGCCTGACCCACCAGCCAGCACTAAGATTAACTGACTATAGGCTATCTTTGTGAGCATTCTGTAGTATGAGTTGGAGATACTATTAAATAAATGCCATTTATAGCCAGTTTGTGGCCTCATAAGACAGTAGGCATTTCTCTGGTATAGGAGAGCTTCCACCATGCTCTCACGCAGAAGACCACCCTTACAGCATGGAATGGGGCATTTCTGATTTTACCTGATACCAATCAGCGCCACTATTACAAACCAGCTGCTTCCTCACAGCTCACAGCACTTTGCAGGATGAGCAGTAACACAGTACACTGATAACTTGAGATGGTAATTTAGGTCGCTGCTTTTTCTTAAGTGTCAGGATTTTTTACAGGCTGTCTGCCTTAATTCTCTCTGGCCATTAAAACCTCTTTGGGGAGAATGAGCACGAATTTGTAAAAGAAAAAAAAAATAATCCAGGAATTTGGATAATGATAACAGGTGCACACAGAAATTGAAATAGCACATTGGATTTGAGCTGGCTTTCAAAACCTCAGCCAAGAACCTATATATTATGTACTGCACAGACGTAGTAAGAGACAAGGGAAGGATTCTTTCTTAGTGCAGACTGCACACGTAGGGGAAGGTGGAGGCACTGTTGTACCTATTTCACTTGTCGGAAGCTGAGGCACAGTCAGATTAAGGTCTAGAAGCAGGAAGATACTTGAGCACCCAGAACAGAGGTCTAGTAATGCCCATACTGTATGCATCAAGTTCACAGAGTAAAATTCAAAACCTTGTCTCGGAGGCTTGGGAGATGTGGTTGTCATGACTGTTAAAGTATTTAATGAAATAAAAAATCCAGAGTCAGTGCAGACAAAAAACAGATTCAAAGACTTCCTCCTCATCTCATCACCATGGTACAGCATCACATGCTCCCTCCTTTGTACTCCCTCTCCTGGATCCTTTTCTATAGAATGGCTCATTTTTAACAGCATGGGTAGAAAGGGCTCATTCCCTACCTTCTCTTGGTTCAGGTAGCCTCTATTCATAATCCTGAGGATGCCTAAATATGTGTTAAGTGTTGAGATGATAAGAGAGGAGTGGTTCTGCGCACATGCAAAACTGCAACTTTTGTAACTAGAAGAGCTCAAAAATTAAAGGGAAAAAAATAAACAAAACAAGAGAGGCATCAGAAAAGCATAGGTTAGGTCACCTGAGCACCAAAGAGAGCAAGCCTGAGACATGAAGACACATTTCCAACCACCAGCAACTGCAAGGCCATGTTGATTTGGTTTTATGGCAGATGGGAGCTGGGAAGGGAACTCGCTGGGACATCCTCATGTTTCTGGGGTCATATGCCCTGGTTCTGAACGCAGGCTCCTGGAGAGCTGTGTCACCTTTTCCTGACCTATTCAATCCCCCAGGCTTGAATGAATATTAAATTTGATTGTGTTGTTCCATCCACCACATTTCTACATCCAGGGGAAGAGCAAGCACTCACCTTTCCCATGTCCTTCATGACTCCTGTAACTAATGCATTCCCCAAAGAGTCTCTTTTCCCTCTCCCCATTGCATTTCCATCACAGCTGGCCATTTGCCATAACAGAGAAAAGCAGCACAGGCAGCACACAAAGAAGAAGCCCAGAGCCTGTGACAAAGCAGTGCAGAAGTTAACACAGCCCTGAGATGCCAGTCGGTTCTGCCATCTCCAGACAAAAGCAGCAAGGAAAGCAAATCACTGAGATATTTCCATTCCACTTTCGAATTTGCCCTGGGCACTACTGACTTTTCTCGGACTCGAATAGATTGCTCTCTCCCTTATCAGCACCAGGACTCATCAGCACCAGGACTCATCTTTCCGAGCTAGTCTGCCCGGCAAGCCTTTTTCAACAATAACACCACTAAAGCAATTAACATTTCCTTTTAAGTTTTCGAGTCAAGGTAAAAGCACTCAGCCCGCAGAGTGCCGCTTTCATCAGAAAGGGCTGTTGTGCTTTTCAAGGGGCACGGGAAGATCGTTAAACAGCTAAATACACCCAGGCATAGGACAGCTTTGTAAGAAATAACTCGCACAGTCAGGTTTGGAAGGCAGCACATAAACAAGACCAGATTGAGGGTCCTGGCAATGGACATCCTAAGAACAGATGAAGGAGGGAAGCAGCAAGCCATGGATTTTCCACCTAGGAGCTGGGGAGGAAATTGTAACCTCCAGGTAGCACAAAATAACCTTCTGTTTCTGAGCTGTTAAATTTGTTGCAAGTCCTGATGCTTTTTGCCTGTAACAAAACAGAGCCATGATACAGAAGAGGTGAAGTGACATCCTGCCACATCCTAGACAACATCCATGCTCCTGATATGTCTGGTACGTTGGACCCAGGAGAGGTGCATGTCTGCATGTCCACCCATGGGGGACATGCCATCATCCTAACACAAAACAGCACCGTGCCTTCTCATTGGCCTCTTTTCACCATGCTCAAAAGACGATGCCACATGCCAGGCAAAACCAATCATGGGGATGGCTAAAAGTGTCTAACACATGGGGATCGTGGGAAGCATGTGCAAAAGATTGGCCCCATGGAGGGAGAGAGCAAGAAGAAGCCAACCCTACCCTCCACGTGCAGGGCTGACAGGCTCACAGCACGTCTCAGTGCCAGCCCAGAAGGACCACAACCAAAAATGAGAAACACTCCATCTCTGCAGAAGGTGCTAAGGCAGGTGGCATCATATGAGGAAGAGATGAAGAGCTTGGCACGAGCACTGAAAGGGGGCTGGGTGAGGGGGTGGCTTTGAGTGATGTGAAAAGCTGGCTGCCAGAAGTTGGACTGATATCCACCAACTCATTCCACACAGCTCCCCAAACAGACACACTTCCTTTTCTTAGAAGCACAGATGCCTATATATATTTAACTCGCTGCTCAGGGGTTGTACTAGCTGTAAATTTTGAAAACGGGGGGGGAGGGGGAAGGCACTGAAGATTCCAGTATGTAATTTTCTCTTTTTTGGCTTATTAGATTATACCCTTGTTTAAGAACTAACTGTTCTTTTACTTGGTGTCCTTTTGGCAACCACCTCTACCTAGCAATACGTGGGTGTGTGCACTCCCCCAAGTTCGCCTGTACTTGCATAGCAAGTTCAAATGAAATACAGCTCAGAAATTGTACTCCCGCAGTCCAGGAGCAGGAGTATTTAGAGCAATTAATCACTAAAATGAAGAAAAGGCAATGACTGGCACTGTAGAGGAAGAGAAAAAAAAAATGTTAACTCAGAGCACTACTGAAACGTGCTCAAAATACACAATCCAGAGAGGAAGCGGCACGTCTGCCTCAGCATTACAATGACGGCAGCTGAGCATCACGGCAGATTGAAGTTGTGCTGCTCACAATCAAAATTCTTCTTCGGGGCAATGCAGCCGGGAGAGTGGATTTGGCCGGTTCCTTCTTCCCCGAGGTAATTTTGCTGTGTGCAGTCACACAAGTAATAACGACAATATTTAGTACTCCCTGAGCATGGTTTAACCTAGGGAACAGTTCCAGGAAGGCTTACATTGTCCTGCCCCCAGACTGAAAACAGAAGCATCAGCATATCTGCCACACGTTTGCAATAGAGGCTTCCCTCCTTAGAGGTCTGTTGCAAGACGCCCAAAGCTGGAAGGTGTCCACAAATCCAGCTGAAGTCATTAAGAAGTATCTGGGCTTGGAAAATTAGGATTGCAGATTATTGATTGACGACCTGGCTTCAATGCCATGTCTAGCATTTCTACTCGGGCGTTGTCTAATCCTGATGAGGTACAACTGTTTCCACAGCCAAATACCTCCACAGATCAGAACAGTGGGAAGAGTTTTAACGGCTCTCCCACCATTTTTTTAACCCCAAAGTTTGCTGAAAAGTGTTGGTGACTGTTAGAGCTGTGCTACTAATGAGGCTGATGCTAGAATGCTAAACCTAGTGCAGAGAGCACACAAAGCCTGTAGGTTCAGGCAACGCTGCACTGGGAGCACTGGGATGCTTCAGCCCTGCCTACGTTGCAGCTTTGTGAGCTGTGTGAACCTCGTATGTTGTGTTAGACCATATTACAGACAGCTGTGCAGTGTGAATAGCCTGGGAACGTGTGGTAGTGCTTATCTCTGGAGGCTTAAAAAATCAAATATGTAGCTGCAGACTCTTTCGGAAAGGACAGTGCATCCCACATCCAGATCCCCACAACTATGCAAGGCATAAAGAAAGCCTTCAGCAAAGTCCAATTTGCAGTGGCAACCCAGGGTAGGTCAATCAAGTCCCAACTATTCCGAACAGCACTCATATAAGCTGTGATGTTCTATACCTGCAGGCTATCCCATTCAGGTGGGACATCCTCACCAATCTTGAAAAAAACATCAAAGGAAACCAAAGTCAACACTTCTATTCTGAGAAGCACAGTACCTCAAGAACTTCACCCTTCCCTCTCTATTGACTTCTCTTTTTCCCCACACCTTCAAGCTTTTCATGACCACACAGCCCTGCTCCATCTTTCCCAGCTCCCATTTCTCCTCACCCACTTCCCCATCTGCAATGCCATTTGTGCCAGCAGTGACTAGCATTTTTTGGCTTCTTCAAAAAGTGTCTCCAGGCATTGTTCCTCACAGCATCTTGGACACAAACGTTGTCCTGAACTAACCCACAAGGCCAGTATCTTTCTTGCGATAAATTCTTCAGCTAGTCAGTGATGGTGGCAACTGAGAGCAATTAGCAGAACCTAACTGTTATTATTTTCATTATTTCTTCTCTTTCTATCCTATTATTTGTTGCACTCAGTTGTGTCTTGTCTCAAAGCAACAGAAATTTCTCCAAGGCAGTGACTTCTGTGTTTTACAGGTATTCATCAAGTTCCTGTGAATATCAGCAGGAGTCGGTACCTCGTGAGTCAACATGCAGAAAGAGCAATTTTGACTTCTGCGTACAAGCAGACCAGCACCTACTGCATTTTTCATTAATACTTCACGTGGTGACTTACTCCCTCATGAGTAACAGGAGAGGAAAATCTTCCAAGGGAAGTTTGTGTAACAGGTAGCTGAAGAGGTGGGTTACCAGAGGACTGAGTTACCAGGCTCCTGTACCCCCTTTTTTTAAACTGTCCCGAAAGGAATATTTTTCACTTGTTCTTCAATGACTTCACACCCCATCCAACCTGTTTTCTAAACCCGTATTTGGCAGGTACAAGCTTACTTGGCTTGGAAACTCTCCTCCTAAGTGCAAAAGCTACTTTTGAAAATGGAGCTTTAGTTCTGTGGTCTTCTAGACACTTTTTTGAAATTACCCTGAATTTCATGCTGGTACAGAGCCTGGTGCATCAGGGCTCAAATCCAAGGACAGGACCAATCATCATGACTGGCTCTAAGTTTCAGCGAGTGTCAAATCAGAAGAAAACCAACATCAAATCCAACCGCAGATGTAGTTGTGCTATTGTCACTGCCAAGTGGTGAGGCACACAATACAGCACACAGCAATTCACCTTCTTCCCAGGTGGGTCTCACAATCTGTGCCAAGTACCACACTAGCAGCAACCCACTTAGGAAGGCTAAATCTAGCAGGGGTACAGCTGCAGTAGGTTGTCATTTTGGAGCAGATGCACACTGGCATCTTGAAGGCTTCAGAAGAGAGCACACAGGCACAAAGGATAGGGTTGAATGTAAGGCAGGCACCTCCATTGGGTTCCCCATATCAATGGCCCTCAGTCTTTTTGGAGGAACCCTCAGTGATGTTAGATGTGGTGTCTATGCCTCACCTCTCCCACCCCATGCTGAACTCGACTCCACTGCATCACTGCCTCCCTACCCTTTCCTGAAACTCCTGGCTCCTTGTTATTTTGATGGACCAAAGCCAGGCCACTTCTGCCTGATGCTGCAACATCGCTGGTATTGAAGAGGTCTCACAGCTCAAGCTCTGCTGAAATTAGAGATGGTAAGAAAGAGGTGGGACTACGTATGCAGCAGCAGGGTAGGGGCTTCTGCCTACTCAGTCCTGACACAACCCTGCTACCGTTATTGTCATGGTCATGGACCAGCCACACTGCAACAGCTGTCCCCCATCTCCAGTTCCTCTTGCACTGTGACAAAAGGAGAACTGGCAGCCAAAGCTGCAGCACCTCCACCTCCTGAGTGCTGCCACCTCTCCATGAGGTCCTTCTGCCCAGCATAGCCTCTAGACACCAGGAGGAGACAAGCCTGAGCCTTGCGACTATGCTGACCTCCGCTCATTCCAAATACAGGTTCAGTCCCTTTTACACTGACCATTGTCTCCTCTTCCCCAAACTTGGGGAACATTGTCCACAAAGTTTCCCAACATGATGCCTCACAGTTTCAATGAATTGGTATCTTCTGACAAAAACATTTCATCCTCACACCTCCAACCAGCTCTGAAAAGGAGCTATACTGATCTCAAAATGCATCTACTGCTTTCCAGCTGGATATACACCACAGCTTGATGTTGGCACATGTGCTCCACCATTTTGCCCCTTGCTAAGACACATATTTGGGATTCGTAAGTGGACCCAGTCATCAATCCATTCTCCCTGCCTCCCTACTACTATTTTTTCAATCATCTGCTTTACTGCAACAAAGGAAGGAAGTGGAAACTTTCCACTACCCAAGTGACTGGCCCTGAGCTTGCTGGTCCCTTCCTAGGGTGCTCTGCACTAAATAAAGTTTGTACAGTGACATGAAGATTGGAGGATGCTTTGCAGCTGAATAGGAATCTCTGTTCAAGCAAAGGTTGGTCCGTCATTAGATCAGCCCACGGGTGAAATGAAAGTGTGGTGACATTAGCGAACACCCTACTAGAAGCAAAGAAAAGACTGCAGACCCACAGATGAGTCACAAAATCTGTCTGTTCCAGTGCTCTAATTACATTGCTCATCCAAGAAAAGCCTCTTTTGGAGCCATTAGGTCAGAATCTGTTCTCCAGCTGTAAATCCCTCATAACTCAGTGAAGTCAATCGATTCATATTGGTGTAAGCAAAATCAAGTGCAGTGCGCTTGCACAGCCATTGATCTTTGTGTCTCTGTCTGAACACAAGCTCACAGAATGACATTAAAGAGGCAAGAAACCCAGGCCCCCAAGTCCCATGCATGCTGCAGGCACTCTGAGCAGCAAGATCGACATCAAGCACTGCAGTTGGGAGGTGAAGTAGAAGCTAGACAAGAGACAAAAGCCGTCTGTCTCTCCTTCAAGATGAAAGGCTGTGGACTTCCCAGAGGGCCTACAGACACTTGTAAAAAACTTGGAGTATGTCACATTAAAAAGTTACATGCGAAAGAAAATAAATTATCTGTCTATCTATCTGTCAATCTACTTTTCAGGTAATACGATCGTTCTAATAGAAAAGCAAACACAATGCAGCACAGCTCCTGTGGCTCTGCAGCACCCTCAATGAGCATGCACACCTTTTCTGATATGCAGAACTAAAACGCTAGGAGGTTGAAGACCACCAAACCCAGACATTTCTGTTTCAGGAAATCACCTGAATGAAGGATTCCAAGCAATGGTCCATTTTGTCCTAACAGATGTTTCTAGCTTCTTCCTCTTCTTCAAAGTCTCTACCAATGTGCTGTGCAGGAAAACTTGTCAGCCTCTCCTTAGCAAAGAGCTCTGCACTGTGAATGGAAGCAAAAGTCACCATTCAAAACATACAGGATGCTCCCCCGATATTATATGTATTAGGCAAGCAACCAAAGAATGGCCCTGGGTCACAGGAACATTTCTTCCTTGTAAATCTAACACAACTTCCACCGAGACAGTTGATGACATGGTCTTCTGGTTAGGAAGATCATCAACCACCTGCTTAGTCCACAGTCCTGTCTTTTGCTTCCTGGATCAACAGGGACATCGAGTTCTCAAAGTAAGAGGAGAAGAGGGAACGCCTTCAACAGCCAAGAGCAGCTTGGCTTGAACAAATTCAATAGAGAAGCCTGAAAGAATAGCTTGAGTATTACTGATTGTGTTGGAAGACGTGAAGAGTAAAGGAAGAAGGCCATGAGGCATAGACTGGAAAGCATAAGGACATTCCTCCGTCTAGGATTCCCTCCAAGCAGAAGCGCAACTGAGGAATATAAAGCTTTTAGAATGCAGAAAGCTGAAAGGCTGTCCCCTCTTGGACATCCTGAACCTAACACTTATTCTTGCAAAGTCATTTTTTAAGTCAGTGGAGATGACTCAGAAAAAAAGGGCTTTTGAGGAGTTGTTTCTAATAACATTGTAACACCCATTAATATATAACCATTTGGGATATTTATTTACACATCTTCAGTTCAATTAATGCTCTTCTGTGGATGGAAAGGGAAAATCTCTTCTGTTATTTGACATCAATCTCTGTCAGGCATTCTATCCCAGACCCTGCATTTAGTATACCATCTCCAACTTCTGAAATGAGGTCCCCTGGGTTATACATTTTCCACAGCCCTGAAATGTGTGCAGTATGATGGAGACAAAGACAGAGATATCTGTAATAGCTAATATGGAACTGTATTGATTTTGTTGGTTATATGATGTTTATTTACTTTTTTAAGCCCTGTTTGAGAACATTTTCTGTTCCTTTCAGGCCACTGCCACATTTTCCATTTGCTACAAGAGCTAATATTGATGCTACACCATGTGTGTGTGAATTTGTTGGGTGAGTAGGAGGGGATGCTTCCTTCAAAATACAGGCTCTCCAGACCAGATTCTGCACATGTTTATCTCAGTTTAAAGACAACAAATAAACCAAAACAACTAAGTTCCACAGGATTTACAGAGAGCAACTGTGATCAGAATCTGTCCCAGTCTGTCAGGATCCACCATTTTTGTCTGTTGGGAAAGACGTAGGTGGTCTCTCCCACTCCCTGTTGATGGAAGGGGGCGGGAACGCAGTACCACATGGGAATAAAAAAGCAGCTTTACGGTGAACTGATATATGAACAGGAATTAACAGGGTGGTGGGAAGGGAATGAATCAGCCAGTCCCAGTGAAGACAAAGAAATTTTTCAGACACTACCCTGGATCTCACCCACTCAGACACAGCATCTTTTCTTGGCCCCTGTGATACATCATCTCTTTCTCTCATAAAAACCTAGTATTGCAGTATCAAGTAAACCTGTAAAAATGACCCTGCCAGGAGCAGATCAACTGATCCTACGCTCAACCAGTGATGTACAGTCACTCCATGGGTGCAAAGTCAGTCCAAGGCATCCAGAATTGTTTGAGTGTAAAGGAAGCCCAAACCAACACTGAAGTCTAGAAATTATGGAACCCGATCAAAGTTTGGGCATCTATACTTCCAGATAGAGAATAATTCATCCAAGCCAGGGAAGATGAAAAAATACACGCTCATGATCTCAAGGTTATTTCAAGAATGACATGTATCTATCTCACTGTTATGGTATAAAGACCCAGACTTGAAGCCCACAGAGGGGAAAGGAGGTTTTGAAATACAAAAATGGAGGTTGTACAAAGGCTTAGAGGGCTCTTCTGGAAAAAAAGTGCATTTGGGCTTAAAATCTGTGTAGTAAATTATCTGTTCTCCCCTTGGTGCAGGCAAGTAATTCCTCTCACTTTAATGGACAATTTTATGGCTGCTAATAACATTTGTAGCTAAGATAATGACAAGGATAATCAAATCCCATGCTTGAGGGCATAAACTGATTGCTGCGGGGGTTAGCAACGACATCACCATCACCATATATTGCACAGGTGTATTATGGGATAGATTTCCTTCCTCCAAAGTAGAAAGCCATTGCTGTCTGCCAAGATAACAGATTGGATGATTGTCTGTGTTATGGAAATTGCTGGTTTGTATGCATGGGATTTAGGGAAAGAGGAGAAACCTCTTTGTTTCAGCATGACAGAATTTGTAACCCAAAATGCAAAGTGAGTGGGGGTTGCAAGATGCATATTGATGCCCATTCTAGCAGAATAGCTGTCTTAAAGGCAAGTTCAGCCTTGACCATAATGAAGTCCACTGCAAGTTAGCAAATGTTGCTGTACGTTTAGCACAGTACTCAGAAACATCCATAGCACATATAATCCCAGAAGCTGAGGGCTGGGAGAGACCTCAACAAACTATTTGACCTGTTTCAGGATGCTTAGACCCTCAGTCCCTCACTTAGGGGTTACTCAACTCTTCAGTCATCTTCTGTATAGCAGCTGCCGCCCAACCACTCCTAGGAACACGTGGCATGGAGGGTCCTCAACCTAGTCCGTTCGGATCTGAGGCAGGCTGAAGTATACCAAGGCCATGTGTGTTGGACAACTGTTTCATCCGTTCAGATAAATATCCTACTGCTGGAGCTTTGGAGGTTCTTTACAGATCATGTTACAGCTGTTTTCATAGCTGACAATGAACCTACATCTGCCGTGCTGAAGAGTAAACCTTGGGTAGACATGTAGAACAAATTTATCACTGTCCTCTTTACAATAACCTTTCACATATTTGAAGACTGTTATTATTCCTCCCTTCATATACTTCTTTTCCAGACTAAACAGTCTCTGTCCACTTCACACTGAACACAGGTCAAGTTTTCTCTTAGCATTTTGGTTTTTCTGTTCCTTTCTCAAAACAGTGTGCTCAAAACTGGACCTAATTTTCAAGGTGAAGCCTTACCAACACCAAAAAAAACAGAATATCTACCTTCTGTGACTTACATCCAACACTTGCCTATTTTGAACATCTCACACCATAGACTCAGACTGCAATCCACTTTATCAGCATGATGTTGCAGTACTTGCATCTAGTCAGTTCACGTCATTTTTCTACGTGTGCATTTGATGTTTCCTTCTGCAGTGTAATACTTCACACTTGTCTTTATTGAATTTCATTGTATTGATTTCAGAGCATTTCTACAATTTATCAAAACTATTTTGTATTCTGCTCCCGCCCTCCAAAGTGCTAGCCGCTCCTCTCACAATTAATATGTGCGCTCTCTGTTCTATCAGCCAAACCATTAATGGGAAAATCTAATAGTACCAACCACAAGACAGACCCTTGTAAGACTGTACATGTTATGTCCATCCAATTTGGCAGAAAACTACTGAGAAATATTTTTTGCCTTTTTTTATATCCTGTTGTGAAATTATGTGGTGGCAGAGGTAGCAGGGTGCCACCGAGTTTGTATTTTCTGCCCCATTTACAACCACCTGCAGAGTGTATGCACTTTTCACACATGTAATAAGTCCAGCCACAGTGCAACCTCTGGTCCACAGGGTGTGTGCATCCAGACCTTGCACCTACCTCTGGCAATTCAATCCAGTCTATGTTTTTCTACACTGACTATGAGAACTCAATGCTATTATAATGCCACATATGTAATAAACATCAAGATCTACAGTTCCTCCACTATCAGCTAGACCAGCTACTCTGTTGAAAGAAAAAAACAAAAACAACAACCCAGAGAAGTCTGATGTGAGTTATTCAAGAAAAAATTGCGTGTGTTCCAGCTTGTCCCTTGTTATCCTCTAGGTACTTTCACACTGATTGTTTAACAGCTTGGTCAAATATCTTTCTGAGTATCAAATTTAGGTTGACTGAGCATTAACTCCCCGTGTTCTCTCCTGTCCCTTTTTTAAAGATAGGCAGTGTATTTGTTTTTCCCTGCAACAGACACTGGTAGAGCTGTTCAAACAGCAGCCATAAAAAACTGGTGACACTGCTGACAGTGAACAGTTGCTGCCTAGAGAAGAGGTTTGATTCTTATCCAGATATTCAGCTGGAGACAAAATTCTAGGATGCACTGATAATCCCTCAGGGAAGCAGGAACCTTCAGCAAAAAAGGACAAGATAAACTTACATAGATCCCAAGCAAGATCCAAGACAAACTTCAAACAGCGTGTGTGTGTGTACAGAACCATTAAAAATAAGGCAGGAGGAGGCTAGTCCATACCTTGCCGCAAGGCAGGACAGTATGCATAGGTCATTCTTGACAGATGCTTGTCTATCCTGTTCTTCAAGACCTAGCAAAGGAGAGCCCACACCCTCCGAGGGCAATGCATTTCAGTGTTTCCCTAGTATCACTGCTAGAAAGATTATTTCTCTGTGGCCACTCTAACTCTTCCTTGCTCTCGTTTAACAGCTTTTCTTATTCACTGTACTGCACTCAAGTTCTTCAGGAACAGACCGTGGTTTTGATCAGACTTGAAAAGCTCCCCAGACTGGATTCTTTTCAGGCAGATCATGGAAGTATTTTTTAACTGCTTATCACCCAACCTGCATTCAGGTTTCAGCTAGTCATCCCAATCAGGACCACATGCTCAAAAGCCAGCAACTTCCATTGTGATAACTATCACTAGATACCCAGAGCCACATCTGCCTCTGCAGTACCACATATATCTGCTTCTTTAGTACCACCAGCCTTTACTGTAGCCCCTCTTGAGAAAAGAAAAACCTCTTGAAACCTTTAAAAAAGAAATCTATGTCATGTCAAAAAGCCAGCAGCAGACCTACGTCCATCATAAGGATATTGACTTCAAATGTCATACAACAGCAACATAGTAAGACTGAGGCTTCATGAAAAATTACCTCTGGTGCCAGTCCAACAAGTCAAACCAGAGCTGAATGCAACCCATACAGATTAAGCTATTACAAGCATAGGAGTGGTACAAAGACTTCTAAATGAAAATATAATTGGGGGTGGATATTTAGGAAGAAAACAAAATTGAAGCCAATCTGAATCATATCTAGTGCTCCTCAAGCATTAAAATAAAACTTTTGGATGTGTAGTACATTCATGAACAGACTTGTAACACCGCTAATTTGCTTCTGTTGGCCTACATCAGTAGGTATTAGCTTATGTTGTTTCCTCTGACTGGCAGAGTGCACTCATTAAGGCAAACACATTGCTACTAAAGCCCTAATTGTTTTGAAAAGTGCCCTTTAAATAACAGGCCTTTTACTACTAGGCAGGATGTGTTTTAAGAGGAAATCATGAGCTTAAGCCTTTGCTGCCAGAAGACTGATCATTTATTTGTTTGTCAGACAAAAATAACAGAAAAGAATGGAAAAGCTGATAGGGCATCAGTACAGACTGAACAGCTACCATCTCCTTCCTCTTCTTGGGGTATTCGTTCCTGCATAAAACAGCAAAGGAGAGGAGAAATTCTGAAGGAGAGAATTTGAGAAGATCACTAAATTCTTAATATATGAGTTGAAAGGTCAACTGAAGAATTCAGGTCAAATCACTGGAATTTCCAAGTGCTTCCAATGGCACAGATCCAGTGTCACTGTTTAAACTATCAGTTGCCTAAAATTAGTTTTATCTTGTTTCTAACACACGTAAGTAATATTGCAAAAAAGACTGCAATGGTAAATCATATTCGGTGTCCGTGAGCAAACAAACAGTAGATCAGGGACTTTTATGGAGGATGAAGTGGAGTTGTCATCATTTAACCCCAGCTGGCAACCAAGCACCACGCAGCTTCTCGCTCAGTTGCCCCATAGTAGGATGGGGAAAAGAATAGAATCATAGAATCAGAAGAGATAAAGTGAGAAAACTCGTGGGTTGAGATAAGGACAGTTTAATAAGTAAAGCAAAAGCCGTGGACGGAAGCAAAGCAAAACAAGGAATTAATTCACCACTTCCCATTGGCAGGCAGTTGTTTAGCTATCTCCAAGAAAGTAGGGCTTCATCACGCATAACGGGTACTTGGGAAGAGAAACACCATAACTCTGAAAGTCCCCCCCTTCCTCCTTCTTCCCCCAGCTTTATATACTGAGCATGGCATCATATGGCATGGAATATCCCTTTGGTCGGTTGGGGTCAACTGTCCCAGCTGTGTCTCCTCCCAACTTTTTATGCACTCCTGCCCTACTCACTGGCGGGGTGGTGTGAGGAGCCGAAAAGGCCTTGACTGCTTAGCAACACCAAAAAACATTAGTGCACTATCAACAGTATTCCCATCCCAAACCCAAAACATAGCATTACACCAGCTGCTAGTAAGAAAGCCAACTCCATCCCAGCCAAAACCACAACAGGAGTGATGGTGGGTAGATCCCTTCAAATGCTGGGAGAGACTCTCACTCCCCAAACATTGGTTCCCAGACTTGTTCCAAAATGTGCTTTCTTCCCTCTTTGGCAGTCTAGGGCAATCCATTTTTTTTGACAGCCTAGTATAAATAGCAATCCTGAATAATGCTGAAAAGGCACCTTTCTACTGGTTTTAGTCCTCAGCAGAAAATACTATATGCTTTATCCTGTAAGGAATTCTTGTAAAACTCCTGGTCTACCTCTGGAAGCCCAGGAAGTTCCCAAAGGCCAGAAAAATGGTGGGAGAGCACTGACACTTCAGGTCACCTCTGCAGGTATGAGGTGTTTCTCTGATGTAAGATTGTAATGGCGAGTTCCATCATCCATATTTCATGAACAGTTTTAAAACTTTTCAGACGCAGTACCTTATATGACACAGCCTGCATGCAGAACCTTACGGTCAGGGCTCCACGTCCTTCCTGCTGCTGGAGTTTGTTTTAGTGCAGGTCCCCTAGTTTCCAGAGCAAAGTTAATCTAAGTACAAAACTGCAGATTCTTAAAAATTGTTACTGTCTATAACACTGTTTTCACTGAGTGAAGTCAGACCTGTTTCACCATACAGCCCAAACTATTAACAGCTAACAGCTGGACTCAGCGATCTTAAAGGTCTTTTCCAACCTAAATGATTCTGTGATTTTAACAGTAACTGTTCATTTGTTCAAGTAATGGGGGCATAGACCTTTGAAACAAGAGTATTCAATGACTTTTCCTACTGTGTCTGGTCCTGAAAAGTCCCAGATTGGTGTGAAATGCAGCAAAGCGACAACTCAAAACTCCAGGTGGTCACAGGTTTGTTGCAGCAGTTAATTTCTGATACAGTTCCCATAGCAATGGCCTGTGGTGGTTCAACCATAGGAGGAGGACATCCTCTCTAGAGGACATGAAATGAAAACAGGGTGGAAGAAATAAAATATTCCATCTGCACCCAAAACATCTCTGTAATGAGTTAATGGTAGCATACATCAGAAATTGCTGACAGTGCCAATTGCCTCGGGAGTGGATCTCTTTTATTTCTACCTTCTCTTCAATATGTCAAGAATATCCCTAAATTGGGAGTCTATGAACATTTCCTCGTAGCTTATCTCCCGCACGATACAATTAGAGAGAGCTGCTGCAGGTTTCATTCATCAGTCTGTGCCCTAAAGCTCTCTGTGAAATTTCTTGGACACGGCTCCCACAGCTAGCAAAGAGAGCAACCCTCTTCTGTAACAGGGGAGTAAGGAGACAATCAACTGCCCATCAGATATATTTTTAACCCCACTTTTGCCTTGCTTTTCTTGCAGGAATTGAAAGGATAATATAGTCTATTCGCACCTAATCATCATAACAAGTAACAAATAGATGAGTCCTTAAGAAACATATGCCTTTCACTGACATGCCCTAATCATCTGCATAACTAAAGCAGTTAAAAAGGACACTGAACCCTTTAGCCAACCGGTGACTGCAGAAGCCTCTTGTGGCAATTGGCCAGACATTAAAAAAATGGTCACTTGACTCCTTAAAAAGAAAAAAACTTCTAAGAAACTTAGAGGTTCTTCCCCCAAAACAGAAAAGAAGTATGTGCGCAATACGCTTTCAAAAAAAAAAAAATGCTTCTCAGTGGATCAGAAGAGGTTGGATCAGAAAACATTGTTAACTGTCTGGCAGCAATGAAAAAAAGCAAAATTAAAAAAAATAAAATACTGCACCAAAACAAATAAATGGAATAAAAAGCACCAACATTCTTCCTCAAGATTTCTCTTTGCTCAAAGTTTAAGGTGTGCAGTAGGCATGTATCCTTTTACTTTCGATTAAAAAAATAAAAATCAGTATAAACGCCAAAGTCAAGATACGCTCTAACTCCACCAACTCTGTTTGCTTCATTATTAAAAAAAAAAAAAATTTGAAAACTGCTGCTACAGATATTTTCCAGGAGTTGGTTTGCTATAGAATATAGCTCCTTGCATTGTAGAATTCATGTCAAATAACAGCTTGATCCAAAACTACTGTGACTCAAAATATTCTCTCCATTATTTACAACAGACTTTGGATCAGACCTTGATTTCTGGAGTTTTTTTGCCTAACGTTCCCTAATCCATGGACCTTCTCACTTTAATCAAAGAAACTGCCATAGCTACATCACCAACAATATCAATGTTAGCTGTAGCTAATCAACAAGCAATCAAACAGACACCTGGGAGGGTGCAAGTAACCTGGGGGAAGGACTCTATCCGTACATTTTAATTTTAAGTCAGTAGATTTCACGAACTATAATCCAGAGAAGGTAACGAATTCAAATTAATTTGCATCACGGCAATTTATATATGTGAAATTTCAGAAGTAGTCCATAGCTTCACTCAAAAATATCCACAAAAAGAGATGACTAGGGCTGCTACACACAGAAAACATCTGTTGCAAGTCCACAGTAACCTCTTAGTTCAACTTAGAAGCAGCAAGGACTCTTACTGATTAGTTCTGCATCACCAGCAAGCGTCCTTGCTAGCATCTGTTACCGGGGAGGGGGATATTTCATGTGGCCTTTATCCAGATCCAGTCAAGGATTTTCAGCAAAAATCCATAGAAACCGGATACCTAAAAACCCTAAAGGGCCATTGTCGGAAGACACATGGTAATAACAGAGATAATTACCCAGAATTGTATATGCCACTTCACCTGATAAAGCTCCAGGTTCTGCTGTTAGTACATGTCAGAAGACCTAAGCTGCAGGAGTTTGCTAATATCACCCTGAATTCATTATGGATCTCTATCTTTGGTTCATCTTCACTGTTTAATCTGGCTATAAAGTAATGCCATGTGGTTTAAAGAGAGAGAAGTGAGCTGTTTGGCAATTAGAAATAGTTCCCAACCTGAATCTTCAGAAAGTCATTTTATCTTCTTTTCTCTAAATTGGGGATAATTTTTACACAGAGGTGTTGTGAAGATGAATCACCTAATGTCAGTACAGCATTCTGAATATAAAGTGCTGCGTAACTCCAGCTCAAAGACATGAGTGTGGCTTTCAGCATTTATGAAGGAATATGTTTGGCATTGAAGGAACTAAGCACCTTGGGCTCAGATTGCCTTCAAAGGAAGACAACAGCATTCTGGTCCTTGCTATGTGCTTGACCAGCAGCATCTGTCCCAAAAACCATGGTGTCCAAAAGGCAGGCTCTCCATCAATCAGTTTTCCTTTAGATCAAGACTCATCATTCTGATGCTGTTCCCAGAGAAAACAAAGAGATCTTTATTCTTTTTAGTAGAAGCCCATGGCTAACAGCTAACCTTCTTCCTTTATTCTTAGTCTAGAACACCTCCTCTCCCTCCCCGTTCTGCCCTGTAAATTTCTGCTTACCATCCTTATATCAGCAGGATCATTTTCTTCTTTAGCAAACTTCTTTCCCAAAAGACTCACTGACACCTCTAACTTGTAGCCTTGTCAGTGGACAAACACAGGTATTTCTATGCTGACACTTGCAAAGGCACGTAAATGGGTTAACTGCCTAGAAAAATAATCAATAAGCAAAGACCATATAGTGGAGAAAATGGAATTTCAAACATCTTTGGTTTTCTCCTTCAAGAAAAACAAGCTAGCCCAGGAACTATTAGAGCTTGAGATGTGGAAAAGGAAGATTCAGAAAATCATAGAACATACGGCTGATAAAGACTTCAAGAGGTCAGCCAGTCCATCTTCCTCCCCAAAGGCAAAAGCAGCTATAACTTAACCATCCCTGACAGATTTTTGTCTAAACTCTTTTTAAAATGCTCCAACGGTGGAGATTGCACAGTCTCCTAAGGCAATCTCTTCCAGCACGCAACCACCCTGACAGCTGGAAAGAGTTTCCTCGTGCCTAATATAAATCTCACTCACTTCAGTTAAAGAAAGAAGTTGTGAGTAGTTAGGAGGAAATCAAAGGGCACCAAATCCTAAAAAAACTACACGACACTAATTTCTCAAGCTTGGTTACGCTAAGGAAATCTGCTGACACCACCACCTAGCTTAGTGGCTAGAGGCTTCTTGATGCTTCCCCAAAACTGTTTTCAGACTCTTACTGGATATTGCTTTTCCACTGCCGGTAAGCCATACAGCAGGAAGTTGCAGTTCAGTATCAGTCTGAGATGTATTTTTGCCTTGCTTATCAGTGATTTTTTAAAAGCTTTTGCTAATGTGCCTCTGGCAGGAATGTGAGCTATCATTGCAAAACCAGTTTTCAAGAACTCAAGAGTTGTTTCTATGAACATGTGAGCAAAGTAGCCGCAAAGTAGCCACAAAGTAGTGTTAGCGGAACACTCTTTTTGATTTTCTTTTTTTTTTTTTTCAATTCTCCACGAGACAAAGAACATAGCGAGAAAAGATCTTGCAGAATATTTTAGTTATGCAGGGGAGCAAAATCCTACTCACAGTTCATCTTCAGGCGGATCACGGAAGCTGACCTCCTTGCCTGGGAGATACCAGCAACAGATATTACAAGTCATGATCATCCACTATCCTCCACTGAAGTTTCAGATGGTGTGAATGAATAGATTCATTACTTCAGTGCATCTACAAGCATTCCTATCACCAGAAAATCTTGCTCTCTCCTTTCACTTGAGTTTATTAATAATAGAGTTGCTTTAATCTACTCTGCGTTTTTGGGGTTTTTTTTTAATACGAGATATGACCTTCGTGGTCCTGGCAAGTCATGAACATAGAAGTTAACTGACCAAAACACTGGTATATTTGTTCTCTATCTTTCCCTTTTCATGTCTTTTCTTCTCCTTTCTTTTCTTTCTTTACATTGCAAATTGTCCCTCTGTCGTGATTCCCTACCACGGACTGCCTCTAAATATTACCGTCCATCAAAAATCAAGAGCAGACTCAAAACATAAGAGGCTGGTCTTAAAGGAGGAGCAATACTATAAAAATAATTGACACTTAAAAATACTTATGTCTTTTTCTAAACCAAATTAGAGACATTGCAACACTACCAACTTGGTATTTTTATACACATTTTACAGAAGGGTAAAGTGATGCAGAGAAAGTATACGGAGACTTAACCACTACCCTGAAATGGATTTAAGCATGTGTTTGTTTAGTTCATTAACCCAGGTTCAAACCCCCTGTCAGGCCACTGTCTGCCAGAAGAATGCAGTCTCCCCATCTGGATGTAGACAGTTCCTCAGTGTTTAGCTACTGAGTAGACAAATGGCTGTCAATAGGTGGATAATCCGTTCACCATTACTGGTATTGTACCACATTCTTAAAAAATATTTTGTCTCTGTTCACCAGTATTGTTCAGTCACTGCTTGTAGTAGGTTTGAGACTGAAAACAAAGGCCTAAAAGCTAGAAAAAGAGACTAGCAATTCACAGCACACGTTGTCTGAATTTTGCTCTCCTTACAGTCACTTCTCAGGAAAAAAATAAATAAATAAAAATCCTCAATCTGTTTGTTGTTTCAGTTCATTTTAGGGTGACATAAACAGCTTTCAGTTCTTTACATTCTGCACAAGCCTCCAGAAATATTCAGTGTTTACTAGAGCTCAGTGGTGTTAAATCAAGTATGACTATCACCCTTTCAGGCCTAAATGATGGAGCGATATCCATACCAATAACACATTTTGACAGTGTTGACACCTGCTTACATAGAAAAAGTTTACCCACTCTTATAAACCTATAGAAAAGGGCATTAAAACTTAGTAGGAATCCTAGGAATTACTTTTTATTTTCAAAAGTTGGTGTTTTCATTCATCCTATCCAGCCTCTTGATGAACTCTGAGGAGTATTCTACAGTGTATCTTATAAAAGATAAATAGCTGGATGGAGAACTTAATTAAATCACTCCCTGCCATAATTTTGGCTATGTAACTGGAAATGGCTGTGTAACTGGAAATGGATAAGAAATAATACTAGCTAAATCTGAAGTGAGAATAATCCCGAAATAAACTCAGCAACTGGTGAGAGCCTAGAACAGTTTATTCATTCTTTTTGATCACCTAAAAACTTTTAAATAATTCAAACATGACTAAAACTTTGTGAAAGCAGGATATTTTTCTTCTGCTAATGGGTTTTAACAGCCGAGTCATCAAATGTTGTAGCACTTGCGGTTGTTAATTTTTTTTGTTGGGTCAGTTAGAAAAAACAGAAAAAGACACCATTGCACATGGACAGTAGAAAAAAATGTTGTCACAGGTGAAAAAACTGTTTCTGTTTACTTGATCAGCTCTCACTTCTTTAGTACTCAGCTTGGCAAGTGAGCAACAACCCCCCACCACCCTCTAATAAAAGCCAAACGCCATAGATTGGAGGAAATGTGACAGTTGACCAAATCTCAGCGCTTCGCCTCGCACGGGAGCCTTTCATTTCTTCATGCTCCCGTCCCAACAGGTCATTAATGAAGTCTTTTCACAGGAAGCAACAAGCCGGGGAGGTTGCCCGACGAGGAGGGAGGGGGTGAGGCCGGAGCTGTCGGGGCGGGAGCGGCGGCCGGAGCTGTCCCTTCAGCACCATGATCGGAGCTGTCCCTTCAGCACCACCGCCCGCCCCGCCCGGCAGCGCCGCGCTCCCCGGCTTCGGCGGTCCCTGCCAGGCTACCGATCATCGCGGCTGGTTCGTGGTCCACGGCCAGCGATGAACGGCTGAGATTGAATTAAAGCCACAGGAGTTTAAATCAAGGCAGGAAAGAGGTGATCACTTCAGACATGTTGCTAGCGCGACAATCTCAAGGAGAACTATTAAGTTAGACATAAATTAGTCTGCTATCATATGCATATTGCTAGACTTTGTGGTCCGCTGATTCCTATCGCACTCCTCTGAAGAGAAGTTTTCTGGAGATAGATGTACCACTCTAGATTAGGCAGAGATGGGGTTTATTCACTCTTTTTTAAAAATCAGCCTGCGATGGTTAGTTAGACGCACTTCTGCAGGAGCACCCACTGACTACAGCACGTTCACTAATGCATACACTACTGCATGTGCCTCTTGAAGTCTGTCTGGAAGGTTTCAGAGGGAGAAGGAAATGTATGTAAGAGCGTACACACAGTCAGATTTAAAAGAAGAACCATCACAAAAGATTAATATGAACATTTAAGATCACTGTCCCGTGCAAGAAACATAGAGAAGAAATCTTCACTTATTTTCCTGAGAACTGAAATATAGAAAGTAATTCCCACCACCACCACCACCACCCTTGAACCAAATTCTTTTAGGATAAGTAAGGAATTAAAGAAAAATCTTCCATGTTCACTTTTACAGACTAACAGTAGGTCAGATAACATCACGAAGCTACTTTAGCACTGAAGAGATGATACACAAAATAGAAGTGCATTTGGCAAGATGCAGATAGTAACTATTAATAAACTTTGGAAAGACAGATTACATATCCTCCTGGAGCAGGGTTTCCCAAATGAACTATCATTAAAGAATGTCTGTCTTTCTGCACCATTCTTTATTATCACTCTTCCTCCCAGTGGTTCCCAGTTGCTATACACATTTTAAATTTAAACAATTCTGACATCCCAAAGCGCCTCTGCCTACAGAAATGCACACTATCCTCTGCGTGCTGAGGTGCTCCAAGCTTCCTGAACAAATCCCAGCTCTTTGCAGGAGAAAATGCTAAATCTTCCCAAGCAAGTTGTACTTGTTTCCAGGTAAAATACGATCAAAACAGTGAACTACTGTAAAAACAGCCCTTTCTATCTGTCACTGACCGAGCTTAAGAATGCAGAAAGTATTGCAGCTACCTCTTAGGCAGGAGTATAGGGCACCGTGAGTAAACAGGCATGTGCATGGAAGCCTGGTTGTAATCCAGAGGGGCATGACAGTCCAGTATTCACTTAGCACAAATAAATCAAAAGAGATAGACTGAGGAAGAGAGAATCAGTGACCAAAGGAGGAAGGAGAGTTCTGACATCATAATGAACAGCAGAAAATCTAAGTCATCAGCCAAAGTTACATTCTACTTTATATTCTATAACCTATTAATATATGCATTTTATATATATATAGGTATATATAGTAACAGAAAAGAAGAGGAGGTTATTCCTGAAAAATCTTATCTTTGTAAGGACAAATAGGCTTTATACTGTCAGATGGTCTTTCAAAGGAAATTTTTTACTGCCCCAGGTATAATACAGCCAAATACAAACCTAAGTAAACACTGCTTAAAGGGCAGTGGGCAGCACGTTCTACTGAAAACTGTCAGTATCTTCAGGTGGCAATGTACAAATTTCTTGTAACAAGCCCTAACTGGTACAAAGATCAAGTCCTTCTGGATTAATAAGAGAGCTAGTCTTTTGTGTCCTGTTCAATATAATGCACTATCAAACAGCCACTGGGCTAGGGAGGTCTTTTCAGATCTCCCCAGATGTTAGGGGGGAGCATCTAGAGGTGCTGAGAGAAGGACATTATGGACTGCCTCAGTAAATCCACCTTAATGAATACAAAACCAGGAAGAACAAACCTGCTCATCAAACCAAAGCCAGAGTTGCAGCACAGTTCTGTGTGCACTCTGCAGCCTCTAGATATCGTGGTATTTATTTTTACAGCAATGAAGCAAACTTTAGGCGAAACGCTCCGCTCTAGCTGCGGGAAGCAGAGAAGCACAAAATGACAGCCTGTGGCTGTGTCCACTGACTGTCCCTCAACTGTCCTGGGAAATGGCACATCTGGGAAGCTGGGCAGCATGGATGTGACAGCGGTCATTGTTTTGCCTGTCAGACCGTGTGCTCACAAAGAGGAGACTTAGACTGTGACCTGTTGGCACATCAAATGCTCCAGCTGCAATAAAAACTTCAGGAATACATTGGGAATGCCCAGGAGAGGCCCAGCGATGGGACCACAGCTGTGGGAACCCCCACCACAGCTCCTGCCAATGCCAAAACAAAGTTTGTGAAAGCAGGGCTACGCTTGGCTACATTGAAGGCTTTCCCAGCTGATCCAGTTCCTATGCCCTCATCATTTTCATCCTAATCCAGATGACCTTTGCCCAAGTTTTCCCCGTGTCTCTTAAGCAAAGGTGCAAGGAGTGTGGCAACAGGGCCTCCTTCTTTCTGCGAGGAACCCCAGGCGAATGTCACCATGCCTCTTCTCCCCTCCTCCTTGCCACCCAAGCCACAGCTCAGTGGTAGCCACCTGGCCAGCACCAGTCTCCCCACCAGGCCAGTCCCACTCCTCTCCAGTCCCACCCAGGGGACACATCCTCCATCTCCAGAGGAAGAGGTGCGGGACACCGCCAAGTCCAACAAGTGCCAGTGAAGAGCAATAAATTACATAACACTTGAAGAAAGCCAAAAAACTCATCCCACACTTAACCCATTGCATGGCACACATACACACACACACACCCTCTCCCTTTCTCCCAACCAGGGGGGCTTTTGCCCCAGCCCCGGTCCTGGTCCCTGAGGGCCACCCCACTCACCGATGGTCGTGATGACCGTGATGGCAAAGTAGAAGGAGCCAGCAAATTTCCACTGGACGCCGGCCCGGTGCGGCTCGGACTGCATGATCACCAACTCCAGCTGCCGGTAGTCCTCGCTGGTGATGTTGTACTTTCCTTTGAGCCGGATCTCCTCGGCTTTGAGTTTCTCCTCCTCCCGCATCTCGTTGTCGGACTCCAGGGCATCAAAGACGGCGGCCCCGACCAGCAGGTAGGTGAACGTGCAGATGATGAGGGACAGGGTCCGCACGTTCTGCCTCTTCATGGCCGCCAGCAAGGGGCGAGTGAGGGGACCATGTCCCCCCCTGGCCGCCCGGGGATCCGACAGGCCGCAGCAACCGCAGCAGGGGGGCAGCTGCCGGGGGGGCTGGCGGCGCCCGCCGCCGCCGCCGCTGCCGCTGCTCCGGGGCAGCTTGTGCTGCGGCGGCGGCCGGTCTCCGCCCGCCTGCTCCGGCTCCTGGGAGGAGGAGAGGCACAGGAGGCTGCTGGAGCGCCGGGACCAGGTGCCCTGGAGCCGGGAAACTCTGCGCAGGACCTGCCCAAACCAAGCCGTCCCAGTGCGCAGGGCCATCCAGGGCACCCCCGCTCCTCCCCAGCACCGAGGCCAGGGGCAGGGGGTCCCCGCCGAGGGAAGGGGGTGCTGGGCGTCTCCCCGCCCAAGGGCCGGCGGCTCCGGACCGGAGTCCTGCGGCGGGCGGGTCCCCCCGCGAAGTTGTGGCGGCGGTACGGGGAAGGGTCCCCCGCAGCCCGGGCGGGGCGCGGCGGGGAGGCGGAGGCCGCCGCCGTCCCCAAGTTTCTTCAGGCGGCGCGGCGGGGCTGGGGGGAACCGGGCGGCGGCAGCGCGCCCATCCGCGGGGGAAGTGGAGGTGGGGCGAGGGGCGGCGGGCGCCCGGGGGCCCGGCCCGCCCCGGCCCCGGTTGCCTTGGGTGAGGGGGAGCGACCGGGAACGGTCTGGGCGCTTTATTCCTTCCGCCGCGGTGCGAGGCGGGCGGCGGGGAGTCGGGATGCTGCAGGTGGCCGCGGAACGGCGTCCGGTGCGGCGAGGAGGGCGGCGGCGGCGGTGGCGGTGTCGGTGTCAAGCGGCGGGCAGGGAGTTGGGGGCAGCATCCCCGGGAGCGGCGGGCCGCGCCGCCGGTCCGGCGGGAGGCGGGGGAGCCGGGCTACCGGCGTGGCCCTGGCGGCGAGGAGCCAGCGGCGAGCGGGAGGAGCGGCGCGGAGCCGCCCCGGCGGGCGGGTGGGGGAGGCGGGAGGGCAGCGAGGAGGCGGCCGGCGGGAGCGGGCGGCAGCCGGCGGAGCACCTGCCCCGGGGGTAGCGGCGGCGGCGGCGGCGGGGGCTGGCTCCGGCCTCGGGCTGGCGGGAGGGAGCGGAAAAAAAAAGCCGGCGGCTTCCCCGGGGGAAGAGAGCGGGCGGGGAAGGGGGCTCGGCCCCAGGCGGACACAAAGCCGGAGATGAGGGAAAAATAATTGGAAAAAAAAAAAAAAGGAAAAAAAAATTAAAAAAAAAACAAAAAAGCTACTTTCACGGCTGCTCCCCCGGCGCTCGGGGCTGGGGCTGATTTATTTAGGATGATTTTAGAACAAAGCCGTTAAGAAAAAGAGCAACCGTCCTCCTCCTCCTCCTCCTCCTTCTCCCAAGCTCTTGACATCATCTCGGGGAAAATCGAGCCCGCGCCCCTCAGCCATCGCCTGCGCGTCCGTGTGTGTGTGTGTGTGTGTGTGTGTGTGTGTGTGTCGCGGTACGGGAGGCGGGAGCTCGCCCCGGCCCGCCGCGGGGAGCGGGTTAACCCCCTCGGCGCCGCCCTGCCCGGGAGAAGCCGCGCGGGGCTCCCCCGGGTTTGGCCACGCCCGGCGGCGGCGGGGCGGGCTGGCGGCGGGGCGGGCTGGCGGAGCATCCCCGGGGACAGCCCAGGCAGTTGCCGCCTCCGAGGCGAGCGGCCGGTGCCGGCCGGGCCGGGGGAGAGCGGGGCCGTGGGACGGAGGGGGCGAGCGCGGCGGGCGAAGCTCCAGCTGCGCTGCGGGAGCCCCGGGGATAGCGGAGACGCGGCCCCGCGGTGAGGTCTGGCTCACACACCGCTGCTACACACACCGCGGATGCACACATACACACACACACACACACAGCCCCACTCACCACAGCTACACACACCGCAGGTACACACATATACACAGAGCCCCATACACCGCAGGTACACACACCACTGCCCTTCCCACACCCAGCACATCTACACACACACACAGCCCTACACACACCACAGCCTCTCACACACACGCCACAGCTCCACACACCACAGCCTCACACACGCACACAACCCCCCTACACGCACACAGCCTTACACACACACAGCCCCACATGCCACAGCTACACACACCACAGCTACATACACCAGTTACGCGCGCGCACACAGCCCTACACACACTGAGCTTCACACACCATGGCTGCCACACACACCACAGCTCCACATACACCACAGCCTCCCACACACACTGCCCTCCACACACCACAGCCCCACGCGCACGCATAGCCCCGCACACCACAGCTCCACATCGTGCCCTCACTACTCCACACACCCCAGCCCTTCCCAGTCCTCAGCCAACCTCACCACAGCATCACACACACCACAAAGCCCCCACACCACACACGCCACCCCCATCCCACGCACACCACACAACCCCTTCCCCAGCCACAGCACAGCCTCCCCAAGCACAGGCACACTCTTCAATCCTCAGACACATGCACGTGCAGTGCCGCATTGCCCGTGGCTCTTGAGGAGCCAGCCCTGCTCCACACCGCCCAGCCCCATGTCTCCTGAGCCACCATGCTGCTGGGACGGGGACCGCAATCCCCACGGCTGCCCCGGGCCCACTGTGAACCCGGGGCTTCACACCTGTCTCTCATTTCACCATCAGCTTCTCAGCAGCAGGTATTACCACAGAAGCCTGGGGCTGCTTTCATGTATGCCCTGAGACAAGGCTGTCCCTTCTGGTGTCACTTTTTCCATAGTCACTGTAGGCCCCCTCCTGCATTAGAGCTGGGATTTTCAAGACTAAGCACCTTCTGACTTCTCTGAGCTTCAGGTGACATTCCCCCATTTTAGGTCTTTCTCAAATCCTAGGACGCCAGGGCTCATTACTGTCATCCTCCATCCCTAAAAGCAACTCCATCTATCTCATTCCTGGCTACACATTGTCCAAGGCCTTCAGATGCCCTTCCTGAGATAGAAGGGGTCAAATGGGAACCCAGTGCCTTGCAAATGGATCAAACGTGTGGGCTGAGGAGGCAGTCTCCGAGACTGAATCCCACTGAAAGGTGCACCTCCAGCTGAGCAGGCAAAGCCCTTTGTGAAACCCTTGGACACAGAGAGGAGGAGGAATTAATTTCATCAATTCGGCAAACAAGACTTCACCCAGGGCAAATTCTGCATCACGTCACCTGATCATTGCCAAAATCATTACAGCACCACACGGAGCGGGAAGGTCTCACCTGCCAAAGGAAGCTTGTACATAACACCCACAGGGGAAAGAAGGAGAAAAGAGGAAATACCTGATTTCGATCAACTTCTTAAAAATAGAAGTCTGATTACCGTTGCCCATTTCTGATTCCCCAAGGGAGAGCAGGAGAAGAAGAATAATCTATAAATAGTTTGCAACACAGAGAATCCTATAGCAAAGTTGCTGGGAAAGATCAATAGTATGATTCAAGGAGGGCTCCAAATTACATCTCAGGGGAGGGAGGCGCTGAACGGAATTGATAAATGAGTTGCAAATGCTGTGTGTGTTGTGTGTATCTAATTAACAGAGGGTGGCTGGGATCAATAGCAACGAAGGAGCTGGTCTAAAAATAGCGCTCAGGCAGGGATTGCAACCTGCAGGCAACAGCTTGGGTGGAAATGTCCCCTGGAGTAATTAACCTTTAGCTGGAAAGTAGTGGTTAGCGTGGGGTCGAAGCGAAGCCTGTGGGCAGCTGGGAAGGGACGAGGTCTCCATGGGACTTCAGGGCACAGAGTAGTGTGACAGTCGTGGAGGGTGCAGGCACGGCCGTGAGCTCGTAGCCTTCCTCTGATCAGGCTTCAGTGTCAGGCTGTGGATTGGTGTAGTGCTTTCTGGAGAAATATCTGAGCTAGGGTTGTGGAACGGGAGATATTTGTAGTTTTGTGTGCTTGCAAAGGCTTCAACATTGCTTAGAGAAAAGTCACATTCACTTTTTAAACATCTACTCAGATCTGCAAGTTGGGATATTTTTCTTTTTCACTGACCCTGTTGCCAAGAAAGCATCCACCTCTCTGAGGACCAGTCTTTGCTCATCCAGACTCACCGGCAGAAGACAGTATTTTGAACGGACTTCCAAAAAGAAGTGTCCTTCAGTCCTGTAGTTTGAAGATCCTACAATGCTGTAGATGGAAATCTACAGTGGAGCAGTCAGACAAACTTTGGGGAGAAGGATTGACATTGGACAGGATGATCAATGGCTCAGCTCACGGGCTTTGCCAGAGCGCCAGGCTGAGCTGGCATCACCCGAGAGAGGCAGAGACACATATATCCAGGAACAGAAAGTTCATTGTCAGCCTGAGTGCAGGATTGGGGCCCAGGGGTGTACGGCATGACTGAAAGAAAAGGAAACCGTAAAGATGAAGAATCTAGAAAATATCTCTTTGTAAAGCTGGCGTGTAAAGGATTGGAGGGGTAAGGCATGAGTGAAGACCTTTTCTCTCTTTAATATAGATGGAAATGTCTAAAAAGGTCTTTCCTGGCCAAAAGTTTTCTCCATAAGGTAAAAAAAAAAAAAAGTCTTTTATTCTGTGGAAAAGTGACTGGGGACCTGACAGTCATAGACGGAGCTACTGAAGGAGAAAACCTTGATTAGTCACCAAAAGGAAGGTTAACTCAAGGTGTCAACACATATCTCTTAGTTCCTCTCGGTTTAGTCTAACTTGAAGGAGAGCAAGCAGGCTGGAAGATAGCCCTGAGCTGTGTAGTGGTTGCCCTGGCTGATGACAGCTGTGCTAACCCAACATTTCACCTACTGCCAAGGTGGTGCTTCACCAAGAAGCCAAGGAGAGTTAGAAATCTCTGACGTTCAAGAGTAAGAGCATGTGGGTGCTGTTGTCTTACAGCAGCCCCTGTTTTACCTTGAGTTTACTCGGCAGTGAAGGAAGAGGTAGCTGCAAGGGCAACAGGCCAAGTTGCTTTCTTGGCCCTCTCCAGTCGCTCCTGTTGACCTGTCAGCGATGCTCCTTGAGAGAGATCTAATGTCTCCCTCTCTGCAAGAAGGGGTTGAGAGCTGCCAATCCCTGAGCCATCTTCCAGCTGAACGACAGAAGCCACAACAAATTGGATAAGGAAAAAAAGTCCCCAAACCAGAATAATAACCAAAAACCATGATCAAAACTGGAAAGAAAAAGATCTACCTGTTTATTTTTCTACACAGGTTATCAAGAAACCATTTTCTGTCTCTTGAAACAGTGGCATGAAGATGGTCAGGGCGGTAGTTCTCATTCAGGGCCAAGGTTCATTTAGCCCAGAAGTCTCTCTTCCACACAGGTTGTAGCAGACATGTCAGGAGAAATGTGAACAGAACAAGTATATGTAATTCTTTTCACCTCTTTAAGTACCCTCCTAACCTCAGACTATTTTAATTCAGGAGATTTTCTGAGCCTCAGTTAGTTGTTCTATTTAGTGATCCATGATGGGACTTTCTCCCAGGCACTTGTCCTGAATTCCTGAATTCAGTCCTTCCTGAATCCAGCTAAAACTTTTGCATCCTCAGCAAAAATCCTCACCCTCCAACTTAGGAGGTGTTCAGCAGATCTCTTATTCAGAGCAGGAAGAGCACTGCTTTTTGTTTGCTTGGACCAGGCTTCTTTCAATGGCCCCTTGCCCCTGTGCTGGAAGAGAGAGTGAGCCGTGCGATTTCTCCATGCCAGTCATGGTTTGGTAGAGCTTTTGAAGCTTAAGAAGCCTCATTTTTAGCTACTGTCCCCATGTAGGGGTGTAACGTGACAGCTCTGTGTGGCTTCCCCATCTGTCTGCCACGGCAATAAGAGGCTCTGTGCCAAATTCTTTGCGTACAGGCGAGCAAGGCAGAGGTGTCGCCCTTCTGGGGATTTCTTTGAATTACTACAATAAACGTACCATAGGAGGCATTGTCCTCTCTGGTGCTGCGTGCCCTAAGGAAGCTTAGATACTCAGGTGAGAGATACATATCAACACCTGATGGGTGTTGAAATTTGCTGTGGATGTGCTTTTGAGGGGCATTAGGCAATAACTGGTGGAAGGTGGTCACACAACAAGGAGTGGTTGTTGCCACACCGAATACACGAGAGGAGTGCTTCAGATCTTTAGCAATTCCAACACCCAATGAGATCGGGGATGCATAAGAAAAACTCTGCGATTTCAGTGATTAAGAATAGCTCACCAGAGGTCCCCCATAATAATTCTTCCCTGCAAGCCGGCAAAGACTCATTCACAAAATGATGCGACTGTGAATGAAGACTGTCCTTCACAATGCGGCTGCAGCACCGAGGAAAACGTTGCGATTTTAACAAGTGGGAAGTGGCTCAGTTTAACAATGCAATGATGCAATGCCTGACTCAAAGCCTCTCGTAGCCATATCTGTCAGCTCTGGTGGCCTTTGGTGGCCATTATCAAGAATGCAGAGGGTCACGACGAGCGTTAGAGACTGGGTTGTAAGGAGTCAAATTCCCTTTAGCTTCACAAGCTCTCTTGTCCTTTGCTTCCACCAGCTGTGAGCATTTGCACAGTCACTGAAGTGTTCGTGGACCATGGACTTATTTGGCTGACTGCGGGAGGAAGCCGAGCTCGGGTTACCAGGTGAACACACCCGTGTCCTTAGAGCAGTAGCTCGGGAAAATGACGGAGGAGGGAACCTTCCCTGTGCAGCTCTCGTTTTATTCTTTGTACCTTTTTCCCATTGATGTTCAAAGGAGTGCAACCGCTTTCAGATATGCTCAGGCAGGTCTCAAATGATTCACTGGTGTTCCCTTCCTCGAGCGGTGTTTATGCAGAAGGTAGAACGGGAGACTGGTGCTTTAATTCTTGCCTCCACCCCCCCTGTGCCTGCAACATGACAGTCCTCTTGAAAGTAACCGGCAGTGACAGAAAACGTGCACGAAGAGTCTCACTGGCTTAGGGAGAGGGTGCGTGTGTGAAGCAAGTTCACACAGGGGAGAAAAAAGACCAGGATCAGACCTACGCTTCATATTTTTCCCCACACTCCTTTCTTTTTACAGGGAATTCACTCATATTAAATCAGCCTAGGTGGCAGGAATGTGAGCATCTGGTCCAACCTAAATAGTCTCTTCTGTTCTATTTTTATAGTCATGTATCATTTTTATTCTGCAGAGCTGGCGCATGGCGGAAAGGGTGAGTTCACGTACAAGCCAAAGGTCCCTTCCAGAACTGCTGTGAAGGATTTGGAGGATGTTTCACTCAAACACAGAATTTATATATAGGCACAAAGCTTTCATTAAACATGAGCAGCTAAGGGGACAGCGTCAGTCACTGACGGTAATGTATGCACATCTTGTAGGCACGCTATAGAGGAACAGGCTGCCTTGGAGAAATTAATACAGCAAAGGTGTTGATTATTGATGCATTTGTTACCGAATTGACTCCACCTAAGTTTCCTGAGCCAATGTGACTTCCAGACCTATTTGTAGGTTACCAAATGCTCACAGTGTGACTGTCACTTTTGCATTTACTGCAGCTGATGCCTCAATGTAGTGTTTGATGCATACTTTAGATGACTACCTTGTGTACCAAAACTGACGCTGAATAAGAATAAGTCTTGGAGGAGAACCCTGGCAAAGTAGACAGGAGGATTCCTCTACTGGTACATCCTTTTCCATCATCACCAGAGGTAACTGAGCTGCAAAGATCCAGAGCGCTGGAAGACACAACAGTCTTCCTGTAGCAACGGGTACTGTAATTTGGTGCAGCAACTTCTGAATGAGTTTGTGGGAGTGTGTATTTCGCTAAAATCACCACTGAAGGAGGAAATTAATTGCTTGTGGGGCTTCCTGGCTGGTGCAATAAGCTACCACTGCTGCTAATGGAATGCCACTGTAAAGGGAAAATAGGAGCTACCATGAATTGTCCAGATGAAGAGACTCCATATTGTTTGGAATATTTAAAATAAGGCTGAATAAAATGTGTTGATTTACCTTACTGTTTTCTCTGTGTTGACTGCTTGAGCAGCAGGACCTAGCTTTTATCTCCTTTGAATAAATGGTTGATGTATATACATCATTCTTATTTGGAAGAGATTGAGTGGTCTCTCCCAGACCTCTTCCTATTTTTTTCCTGTTTGAGGACACATGAATACACTCACCCTTCAGTATCAACCTCTGTAATTTTCAGAGTGCATTTTGTTCTAACATATTTTCTCTGGCCTCTATTCCTATCATTTATGACCTGACCACCTCCCAGTAATGGAAAAGCTTTTTCCAACCAACATTTTCCTCCGGTGTATACCATTTTTCAGGCAGGGAACAGAGAGGTTTACCAAAGCCATAGAGAAAGCCTGTGGCAGGTGGGGTACCCAGCTGCAGCCTTCGTCTAGATCTTTCACAAACGAAGATGGACATCCTGTGGGGTGTTCTCCGCTGCCTCCACTTCCATCTCTTGCAAACCTGTCCCAGTGGTCCAAGGACTGAATACTCCAATGTCATCCCTGAATGCTCCAGTTGTGGGTGCAACTTTGGAGTCTACCTAGGACACACTAGGGCTGAGCAAGCCCATCTGTTGTAGGGCAAGTGGAAGAACAGCATCTTCCCTCCTCTCCACAGACATGCTGGAAGTGTCAGCTTTATCTCACTAAAATCAGGCAGTGGCTGGACTAACTAGTAATTAAGAAATTGATGCTAAATATTATTATTACCGTATCTGACTGTGTTGAAATGGAAGTAAGAGCATAGCAGTAGCTTAAACTCCAGCTAATTCAATTACATTTAACTGTGCCAGAGTCTCTTACAGCTATTTTCCAAAATAAATTCCAACCTGTATATACACACAAGACTAAACTCTTTCTTTGAAAGGAAGATTATAGTTTTACTTGTAGAGATCAAGCAGGATATATACTTTAGTGAAAACCTCTCCTGAGAAACTCAGAGAGTGAGGGCAAAGGCAGTACCATCTCACGGAGAGAATTTCCCACCACCTCATATTATCACTTATTTTGAAACTGGAGGAGGGAGGGAAAATGAACGTTTAATAACTGCCTGGCTTTAAAATCAATCTCAGTGCTCGAGACAGCTTGTAAACACACAATATGCTTTAAAAAGAATTGATGCTGAGGAAAGTGAGGTGTACGTTTTCCTGCTGTTGAAGTTAAATAAGGCTTTTAAATAGCTTCCATTTTCGAGGGTGCATAAGTGGCTACAGTATTAAGAGCTTTCCTCTGGCTGAAGACGAGGGATTTGATTCTCAGCTCTGTTACACACATTTAAATCAGGAGTAGCCACCTGAGAATTTACCTGGTGTACATTTGCTATGAGAAAAGAATAGGACAAAGACCTGTATAAAAAAATTCTAACAAGGACATAAATGATGATGATTTACACTTTTGGGCCAGGAGTTGAGAGTCCTTTTAAAACCACAATTGATTGATGAAGCCTCACAACATGCCCGTGATTCACTAAGTACTGTACTCAGTTTGCAGATGGTTGCTCCGAAGCACAGCGTTGTTATATGGTTACAAGCCCAACGAATGAACTAGCGGCAGAGCGTGAACAAAATGCAGGTTTCCATACCCTGACTATCATACAGCAGTGTTTTGGGACAGCATTGCTTCAGGACAGCATTGCTTCCTTGTGGTCGCTCAGTACAGGCCAGTCTCTAATCGACTGAATAAGGTTATAATAATACCTAAGTAGAGTGAGAATTTCTGCAGTTTTGTCTCTCTTGGCTACCAAAAAGGATGACTTTGTGTTGTCATGGTGCTGCTTCCTTTATACCTGCACGATGTTGCATCTCGTCACTCCAAGACCCATGGCTTTGCTCAACAATCCACACTCCATTTAACTTATAGGACTTGAAAAACTATGCTTACTAGTGAGTTTAGAGATGCTTGACTGCTCACCAGGTTCAGTAAGGCCATCTTGACGGACCAGCCAAGACTAGGGGTGGCTGCCACCGATGGCTCACAATCTACATATGCAAGGCAGAAAAGATCCGTGGTAGGGGCAGAACGCACAAAGAGCGTGAAGAGTATGACAGTGATGGTTGTCATGCAGGGGATCTAACTTAGATGGGGGGAAAAAAATGCAGACTGGAAAGAAGGTGTGGGAGTCTGAGGAAGAAAGTGGACAGAGAAATTAAGAGCTGAGGATGAGGGGCTGGAAGGGAGATGGTTGGTGCAATCGGCCATTTAGCACGGGGCAGAAAAATATTGCAGTCAGAAAACTGCAGAAAATGTTTATCAATGTCCACTTCAGCTGTGTCTGCAGCTTTTCCAGCTGTCTGGAGACTCTGGCTGAATACTCTTGGCATTTCTTCTTGAAGGCAACAAAGTAAAGGAGGGAAGAGATAGCACCCGCATTTTAGTTTCCCCAGCGGGGCAGATAGTCTGTCATGCAGTGTTCAAAATCTAGAAGATTCTGGGGAAAGGCACACTATGTTCAGCGAAGTTACCACTGTACTGGCAGAATACAGTGGGCTTTAAAAACCCGAACTCTGTTTCCAACGGGCATCGTGCCTTGAAGATTTCTGAGTACATCTCTTGCTAAGGCTTTTTTTTTTTTTCTTGCATGGACGCAACACTGCAGAGACTTCTGCCTGTGCTTGCGTGTCAAGCTGACGATGTGAGGAAAAAAAGAGCCAGGGCTCCACCAGCTCCTCAGCTGTCTGATCCCAGCCTCCCTGCGTGTAGCCGGACAATCCTTGTGTGAGCTGATAGCTGAGGGGCATTAAACCTAATACACCTCCCAAATAACTCTTCCGTCCATTCTCCTGAAAAGACAGGACACACTGTTCAGGGGGGAAATTTGCTGCTTAAATAGACTTTCCCCAGGATTAAATTTATGTCTACAGTAGATACATTTCCCTACTCCTAAACTATAGTGGCAAAGCATCTTTGCAAAGTAGCCACAGACTCCTGCCTGCAAAGCAGAGCTTTGCATGAGCTTAGTGTCTTTTCCCCATCAGCAAAGCAAGCTGTCTGATTGCAGCACGCAGCTTTAGCTGTAGAACCGCACTGCTTTTAGGACTTGGTGCCAGCACAGCTAGACAGTCACGGTTCACACCTCCTATACCCCCGGGCAATGTCGCTCGGCCAGCAAAACGCTTGTGGTTGGCATTGGCCAAGTAGCATGGCTGGAGTTGGCCCTGCTTCTGCAGCGTGTGTGCTCGGGGCACTGCTGAGCTCTTCCTCGTTGAACCTGCTCTAAAGCCGCATTAAATAACCGGCAAGAGTTACAGCTCAAAAGTCTACGAGAAAATGGTTAGCGGTATTTCTGGTCTGCTGAGTCAGGCAAATGAGATGGGGAAGGAGGGGCTTGGGACTTTTTGGTTTTCCCTGAAGATCACTTCTTGGCGAGGGTAATGATTTCTGGCAGATTGGAAAGTCCTGAAAAGGCCTGTTTGGGGCAGAATGAAAAGGCAGAAATCTGAGCTCTGAATATGAAGCTACTTGATAGCTTCGTAAGACCACTTACCATCAATCTCATCCTCTTAGCAACTGTATGAACAGCAGGGCATATGATTGAATGTTTTTCATATAAATGTTGTGAAATAAACAGCACTCCATTTCCTGCTGCAGGCTTCCTTCAACGGTAAATGTCAGGTGTGCAAGATAAAACAGGGGCTGAGATCCACTCCAGACACAGCGTCTCAAACACTTTTCACATGCATTTCAAACGTATGTAGAGCTGCCTTTTCACAAGCTACACACGACTGAATTCATCACACTTTCCAGCACACTGCTAAGCAAAACAGAATACTGACATACTACTGATAGTTGAGCCTTCTTATAACAGCCTCATCTGTTATCACATCCTCCGCCATAATCCAACTTCTACTCCCACCTCGCAGTTACTCTGGCCCTCGTGCTCTGTTTATCTTGCTCTCCCTCTCCTGACTCCATGCCTATTTCCATGCCTCTTGCTTTCCCGAATTCAGTTTTCCAGCTGACCCTCAATGCCACCAGCTCATGCAAGTCCTCAGTAAAAATCACTTCTGCCATGACACAAGCCAAACACTCCGGACGCCCTTCCTGGGATGCCACTGTAGGTCTGTGTTCCTGGCTCTGCACAGGGTGACTGTATGGCATGGTGCAACTCTCTGCACTCCTCCGGGCCTCAGTTTCTTCACATATGGAAAGAAGAACCTATAACCTGATGCCAAACCCAAACCTCACTCAGGACTTGATTCTCTGTGTGTCTTGAGGTCTAGTAAATCCAAGTCTGTGTTTGGTGGAAATGGGTGGTTTCACTGGGAGTTTGAATGAGCAGAGTCTGAGAATGAATGAAAAAACATTTAGGATTTAGCCCAAAGCATTTATTATGAATATGTCATTAAATCCATCCTAGCACAACTTGTGTGGTTAAGGAACAGGACAGGGTCTGAGGGACCTGAGGAAGGAGGGAGAATTAAATTTTATGTAAGGTCATTATTAAATGCCACACTGTCATGATGCTTTAGAGCAAAGGAGAGGGAGTGATTACAGAGGGAGAGCAGGAGCCACAAAACAGCACTTTTATTTTTCAAAACCTTCCCATAGCTTGGCAGAGCAAATGACAACAGAAGTTAAAACAGCACTTTCCAATTTTCCGCTTTTTATTTCCACAGGATTCTTCTCTGCAATTAGGATATTTATTTCCCTGTCTTGTGCTTTTTCAACATGGAACATCAAATGATTTGGTAGCAGATATAAAAACATGGCTCTTATCTCCATATAATTATAAGAATGCATCCCTCTGCAGGACTAGACCCAGGTATTTGCAATGCTCATAGCCACCATTACTCTATTACCTAAATGCCTCGCATTAATGGATTTCTCCTTGCATCACTTGAGTGAGGAGAAATTCAGCGCGGAATTACTATCCCCATCTTACAGACGGAGAACTGCGTCTTAGAGAAATTACAGCGTTGACCGGGAGCGCAGGGGAAATCTGTGCAGATCAGAAACCTCAATCAAAAGCAATGCAGACGCAAAGGCTATAAGCAGGAGCCAAATCTGCCTCCCCACATACCTCTGTCTAGGACCTATGGGGACCAGACTTCCACGAGACTGCTCCCTGGCTAGGCCCACACAACCAATATTTCCAACCACCACACGATAATCTCAAAGCCATATTGAAATTTTTAGCTGTCAGAAACTAGAGGAAATGCACAGCTTCAAAGCTGCCAACGATGTCATTTTACACCTGCTGAGAATTTCGCCCAATTCATTCACTGCATCCAATTACACAGATGATAAACCACTAAAATTGTCAGATATTATATATCTCTAACATAAGATCAAAGCAGTCTCCCAGACTGTAAGATCTTAGGGAATTTCTCTCTACTGGATTGGTAGGAACAAAAACCTTTAATGTGAGGCGAGGATTCTCTTTTTACAGTATGTGTACTAAATTTACTAGAAACAGGGAATTTCCTTTGTGAGGAAATGTTTCACATGAGAAATTACTTTATGAAAAAACTTTTCTCCAGCTCTGTGTTTCCATCAGATATCATTCAGGATCGTGGTGAGGATACTGATTAACAGCAACTTTCCCAGACCCATGTAAAGTCGGGAGCGAGAGTACTGGGCCCCTGTTCTTAAGGTGATTTTGTCCTCTCAGCTTTTGGGCAAAGCCATTGACACAACTCACTGCAATTGTTCAGGTGACATATTTTGTTCTTGATAAAGAAAAAAGTGATTTAAAAAAAAAAAAACTTGGAAAATCTGTCTCTAGCATAAGGTACATAAAGCAGGAGTTGATCAACCTTCAAACATAGCCAGCCTCCCCATAGCACCATGGCCATCCAAGTGCTAAATGAACACCAAATAGCGAGTGATTAACAGCCCTGTAAAGTCAGTAAATATTCTTACTCTTTGACCCTCTTGTCAAAACTGTACACTGGCATTTTGGCCCCCAGTGACATCAATGGTAAAATTCTCATCAAATTGGGCAGCACCACAAGTTCACTTGGGGAATTTAGATGATTCATGTAAAGTCAACACCCGCCTAATCAATGGCTAAATCAAAAGAAGAACTCAGCCTGTGTACGAGGAGGTGCTTTGGTGCCAGAATGGTTTGCAATTGCAGTGCTTTGGTAATTCTGCTGTTTCTGGTATCGAAGAGATTGTGTAATCCCATTTTTCTTTCTTTCTTAGAAACCTGTTTTCTGTTAATATTGTTGTTAGCCTGTTGTAGTTGTTAGCCTCTCGCAATGACAGTATGGCTTTATTTATTAAAAAAAAAAAGACAGTCTGTGTGCCTGCTTCTCTTCCTGTGGCAATTTGATCAAATTTAGCTTTACAAATGCAGAAATAATCCCATTCTGAAAAGAATCCAGAGATATTATTGGGTGTGTGTGATGCTCAATGCTTTGTTTCAGAACTGGAAGAAATAGAGGCTCCATTTTCCATCACCAAGACTCTTCCTCCCTAACTAAAGCAGCACATGAAACCTTTTCGCAAAACTTCTCATCTTCTCCCCGCCTGAAGGCTTTTCCAGCCATCTCTGGCTCCAGGTCATGTCCTTCTAGTCTCTTGTCAGCTTTCAGATTGTCTCACCTTTTCATTCCTATTTTCCTTTGCACTTGCTCATTATCTCTCTCCTTCATTCTCAGCAATCTAGTCTTTGGTTTAGGTAAATGTCAACTTTTCTCTCTACTGGCATGAAATGATATTTTAACATTTATGCTCTTGCTTTGCCTCAACTCATAATTAAAATGATCAAATTAGCTATTTGATTAAAGTCAATGGCCAGACTGCTAAAAGAACCCCTCTTTTAGTATAATTTAACATTGGCATACAGTGCAAAGAAGGTGCCCAGCACCTAACATACACCAGCTAACTGGAATAGGTACCAGTTAGCTCTGAACCTAACTGAAATCATTTGACACAACTGAGCTGGAAAAGGATGTTTTACACCGGTTGCTGTAATTTAAGAAGCTAGGACCAAGTATTCGAGTGCTTCCACTCAACAATATCACACAACTTCTCTTAATTTCTCTTCCAGTTGTCCACGTTCAGCACAACAGCCATCTGGTATGAATCAGGATTGCTGTAACCTATCTTCATACCCTCCTGGTCCACTTGGTGGCCCTTTGTTTGCTCCTGGTGTTGGTTAAAACAGACGCAAGGTTGTCAGTAGACATCCCACCGGCCATGAATAGCCAGCAAGCAGCACTGCTCTGCCCCGACCTCCTTCTTCCCCATGTGGCCTACTACAAGGGCCCTAATATGAGAACTGGATAGAGCAGTCCATTTAAAATCACTGTATTGACTCAGTGCCTAGGAGAGATCCATGAGGGCTACAGAAAGGCACTAAACCAGCTGTACTGTAATGAGAATGGGTCTGACTAGTGACACACCTGTGCCAACAATTTCCTTGAAGGGATAGGTTAGCACACACAGGAGAATAAGGGCTTTGGTATTTAACAGTTGTTTTATTCTTTGCCTTTGCAAAAATGAACCACTTGATACTGGCATATTCTTTGCCTTTTCAGAAATGAATGACTCAGTACTGATAACAATACCTGAACCAAGCTTGCCTTCTGAGGGCTTTGGTAGCCTTTTCTATTTGTGCCCTATAAAGAGTAAAGCTAATTTTACGCAGACAAATATGAATATTAATAACCATACTGAGGTCTTGCTGTTCCCACTGTGGGAAAGGAAAGTTGGAACACAGAGCTGAGAATTCCCTTGGACAGCTAAACCTGGTGTTCATACTGCCTTCGGGGGTTGGAAAACCACTGCCCACATGCCCTAAACCCATCCTTCGGCCGCATTAGCAAACCTTGTTCCTCAGGACTCCAGCATCAGCAGTGTGTAAAAGTCAGGGGCTCTGCACCACTGGTACCATTAAAGCTCCCAGTACTGTAACTGTATATCCCAGATGTCTACGCTAATCTCACCTGAAAAATCCTCCTTGGCAATTACAATCATTACAGTGACTGGTGTAAACCACTCTGAATTTATCCTGCTATTACATTGCATATGGTATGGCCTATGGAGCAGATTTACTTCCCACAGAACAAATGCACTGCAGTTTCAATGGGACATGGTGGGTTTTTTCTTCCTTTCCCATGCTGTTCTGTATCGTAATCTCTTAATGCCATAAAACTATTTGCAAATTGCAGAAAGTCATGCGTTTTTGAGACAGGTTATGCGAGCACTGCATGCACACACAGAAGTGGCAGTCAGGGTGAGGGCTGGGTGCTTCGGAGGGGAGAGGAGAGCTTTGCTGTAATGAGAAACATTACAGACATAGAAACTATCCTATTCATTAAATATGTCTCTGTTTCCTTTCTTTACTTTTATGTCTCCATGTGTCCTATCTCAATGACATCTGTGCTGAAGAATTTTGCCATTAGAAGCAAGGATAATATCCCAGTTATTAATTTTATAAGTAGCTCACCTTTGGACATGACCTTATACAGACGAGTATTTCTTCCAGTGTTTCATATTTGCCCTTATTAAAGCTGAAGACTTTATTAACATAGGGGGTGCTTATAGAAACATTGGAGCCAGATTCTTCTCGGGGGTGCACAGTGAAATGACAAGAAGCAACAGACACAGGTTGCAGTTAGGGAAATTCCAGCTATTTGCAAGGAAACATTTTTCACAATGAGGATAGCTAAGCACTGGAACAGGTTACCCAGAGAGGCTGTGGTATCTCCGTCCTTAGATATATTAAACTCAGCTGGAGGGGACCTCAAGCAACCTGACCCAAAGACTTGCTTTGAGCAGAAGGTTGAACTAGAGACCTGCAGACATCCTTTCCAATCTATAGTAATCCCTGATTCTAAAATATATTTGTAAGACAATTTCATTGGCCAGATTGCTTAGGCAAATAACAATACTCTTCATTTTAAATGGTATCAAAGATGGATCTGAAGGCCTTTATACTTGAGCTCATGAGTTTCTTCAGCTTTTGAGTTGAGGAGTTACCAGGTTCTTTGTGAATGACAGCTTTTGGAAGGGACCACATAATGGACTTTGAAAAGCTTACTAGAACAGCAAAATATAACTGAGTCAATCGTCAGGCAGACTCAGAATTTCTTTTTACGGCTGTTTTCCCAGAAGGCTTTACTCTGAGATTTCCTGCCATCCAATGATGGAAAAGAAACAATCCATGTAACATATGTGTGTAGTCAAAGCTGCTTGACCTTTGTCAATCATACATTCATAGAAAAAATTTCCTGATAGATGGAGACAGTGGCAGAAATTGTTCAGTACGTAATTCCACTCATAGCCCATTCATGGACAGTTTGTGAATGGAAGAAAAAAAAAAAAGAAAGGTAACATTTAGCAGTGAAATTACTGATGGCAAATTAGTCTCCCAACTCTGCTTGTCCCCTATACTCCACTAATGTTACCTTACCTCACAGCTTGGAGGAAGAAAGGCTAATGTATTAGCGAGGCTACTATATTATCACTCAACAAATGAGCAAATCATTATATTTGCAAACTGCAAGCAAATCACTGTAAGCAATCTTTAGGAACATGCATGTTGACTTCACTCTCATGTAACTCTTGGCATATCTGCAAATAGAACTGGCAGTGTTTAATTTAAAGTTTGTTTTATGATCACTTTCATGGTGAACACACATTCCCCCTCCCCCCTCTTTTTTTAAAAATAAACAGCTAAATTATTTTAATTTAGCTTAAATCTGAACAAATATCTATAATGGCTTCATTAGGCCATTAAGGTCTAAATAACAACTGCATTCAGACCAAAACTATAGACAAGTCTGGGTTTGTATTTTAAATGCACCTTGTGGTGGTTTAGGCTGGGACGACCAATAAGCGAATGACACTTTCTGTCTTTAACTTCTCTTCCTTCAGGGAGAGGCATCTGTTGTTCAGAGAAGGAAGAGAGAATGAGAGAGAGAGAGAACTTATGGGCTGAAAAAGAAACTAACCTACTTTAGTGAAATATTAATAATAAAATAATTAAAAGATAATAATATCAATAGGAAAATAATGAAATATATACAATATATACAAACCCCATATTGAGCTCCCAAAATGACAATCACGTCACCGTCAGGCACTGGCAAAGTCCCAGACTGGATTCAGCGACACATGGGAACTGGATTCCGGATCTGGATTCAGGAATGCACAGGTCAGAATCAAAGGCAGACAAACAGAGTCCTCCTTGGACACTGGCCATTGAAGAAAGAGGGTTGACCCTTTGATCCCTCAGCTTTTTTACTGAGCGTGGGGCAGATGGGATGGAATACCCCTGTGGACTATTGTCCCCGACTGCAGTGTAAGCCATGTTCTGTGTAAGCCATGATTACATGAGGACTTTAAATCTCACAAACACTCTTACTCTGCCTTCCGCCAAAACCTGCTTGATCATGCCAAAAAGCATCGAGTTGTACTCTGGGACACACAAGATGCACTGTGATCTAAAAGAGAGCTGAAAACAAGAATAAGAAACTCAAGAAAGTTTGTTCATTGGCTACAGAGATCAGACAAGCATCTGGATGCGAATTCTTTTCTATTGAATTTCCTCACAGGATCCTGGTTATTCCTGCGCTTCACGACATTATTTAACAGGGATGGAACTACCAACCATCCGAACATCAGGCTCTTTGAATCAGCCTGGAGAAGAGAAGGCTCTGAGGAGACCTTATAGCAGCCTTCCAGTACCTAAAGGGGGCTACAGGAAGGATGGCGAGGGACCCTTGATCAGGGAGGGGAGCGATAGGACATGGGGTAGCAGTTTTAAACTGAAAGAGGGGAGACTTAGATTAGATATCAGGAAGAAATTCTTTACTGTGAGGGCAGTGAGACCCTGGCCCAGGTTGTCCAGAGAAGCTGTGGCTGCCCCATCCCTGGAGGAGTTCAAGGCCAGGCTGGATGGGGCTTTGAGAAACCTGGTCTGGTGGGAGGTGTCCCTGCCCATGGCAGGGGGTTGGAACTAGATGATCTTTAAGGTCCCTTCCAACCCGAACCATTCTATGATTCTATGATAATATGCCTTGAGCTGAGCTCCAAAAATTGCGGCAAACTATTAGTCTGTTGGACTGTGTATTCCCAATGTTACAAAGAATTCTGAAGGGCTCCCAGTGCAGTCAGGATTATGATTTTGAACTCAAAAAGAATTAAAAGTGCTCTGAAACCCTACCTGGTACTCCTGAACTGCATTTCTCATCAGTGGATCGTCATTGCCCTCTGTTAGTTTCTTCTCTTCCACATTCCACATTTAGCTCCTCTTTCTCACAGCTAGATCCCTGCATAAGTCCATTGTTTTTCAGGAGGCAACAGCTTGTCCAGGTGGGACCCAGATTTCCTTCAGCTCATTATGCCACCCCTGAAATTGGCCATAAGTGGATTCCTAAGAAAGAGAAAGAACTGAGTCAGTGTGTGCTGGTATTTGCCCACCTTCTGTAAATTTTCTTCTAGGAATTCCTGACCCAGACATTGTTCCTATGTATTTAACAGTCCCTAGCAGATATTTTCTTCTATGAATCTGCCTAATCACTTCCTGAACCCTTGTAAACTTTTAGCATCTACAGCTTCCCATGGGAAGAAATTTCACGGCCTAATTATACATTACACAAGGGACTGTATCCTCTTGTTTGCTCTGGACTTGCAATCTGCAGCCTGCTAGGTTCATTATTATCCCCTAGTGCTTGTATTGAAAGAGGACATGAAGAAAACTCTCCTCTTTCATTTTCTCCATACCACTCAGGTTTTTAAAGGCCTCTTTAAAATTCCTCCTCTGCTGTTCCCTTTTGAGGGAGAAGAACCTTAGGCTTTTAATCATCCCTCAGACAGTTATCCTTTGCTGTGTCACCCTTTCTGTGCCTTTCACTTCTAATGCACCTTTTTGAGAGAGATGGGACCTAACCCCAGACAGGAGTCATCAGGTTGTGAGCAGTGTGGAGTTACGCAGGTATGACAAAGTTCTCTCTTATGTTGTCAACTCGTTTTTCCAACATCTGGTTTGTATTTTTGACCCCTATGGAGCAGCACACTTTTATTTTCATGCAAATTATTATTTCAGCCTCAAAATCTTGCTCCCACATCATAATAAACAACTGCTCTGCACATGCTCAAACATGTCTTAGTCTCCACAGGCTAAGCATCTCCTGTCTAAGTCCCACAAAATTTCCTTCATTTAGTTCACCTGATCTTAACCCAGGCATTATTCTTGCATGTTGATCCCACATCAGTGGTAGATGCTATTTTCTGTTGACTGTGCTAGAGGATTGCTGTCTTTTTCGCAGCTCCAAAACTCTGACAGTTCTGTAGCTAGTGGAACAATTTTTTTTGCATAGAAAATATCTGAGAGTCTCCAGAGGGATTTATAACTACAGGCACGCTGTACTAGAAAGGATGAAGCACCACCTGCAAGACCCACACAGAAATGTTCACCTGTGTAAACCTGGAACTTTCACTATTGCTTTCTGTTGAGCATGTATATAAATAAGGTTATTACACACCTTCCCCCCTGCAGACATGCACTTCTGAGAAGTGCAATTTCAAGATCTGAAATGAAATGAAATGAAATATGGATTAATGATTCGGTTGCCGGGAAAATTTTGTATGGTTCATAATAGACAGGGCAGAGACCAGCATCATCCATGAATGTATCAGAAGAACAGCAGATGTGCAAGCACCCAACCAGAAGTATGGCTGGGTCAAGTGTGTTTCTTATGTCTTCTTGCCCACTGGTGGCAATGGGAGTAAAAGCATACATGAAAATTCACAAATGCACAGTTTTTGAGAGGAAGAAAAACAACGCTAAGACTACCCAGGCTGAGTGAGCAGGATGGAGCCCTGGGTGTTCTTACACTGACCTGCATCTCCTCTCATTTTCTTCAGCTGCTCTGTTTAGTTCACTGCTCCGTTTTTGTGAAATGCTGTTAAAAAGAACATGTGGTACAAGCAGCAACAGATTCACTGAACCACAAGGCAGGGTGGCCATCTGAGAGCCCCTTCAGTTGCATGATGCCTGTTAATGTGGCATTATTCTAAGAGGCTTCTTTGAAAGGATGTCACCACCATACTCATGGTTTCTCTGAGCCCTTTAGTCTATAGAAAACAATCTTTTTACCATACTATAAAGACAGAATCCTTGAAAGGTTGCAGCTTAAGCTTATTATGCAGGTAGGCATTTCGATGTTTTACAAAGGTGTGGTAAGACTCACCTAAACTTAGTCCTATATGTAAAACACAGAGTGAAGCTTGATCCAAAATTAATCTAAAATGGCCAGACCAAAAGTGGAGCAAGAAATCTTCCAGATTTCCTGAAGTACCTTTGTGTACCATTCTTCAAATCCAATTTATGCTGGAGCATACAGAGGTTATGAGGTTATGCCATTCTGCATACAAATTTGCCTAAAAGTTTAGCCACTGATGACGGGAAGCGTGGCCATTCTGCAGATGGCTCCAGCCTAGACTGTCGTGGCACTGGTAATTCTATTATTAGAAAATGGGCAAAGTAAATTCTCCAAATGCACATTTGCTAAGTAACAGGATGCTTTTTCTCCTAATACTTTTGCAATACTTCATTTAGGTCATGATTATGTATATCGATGAGCAGGGGAGACATGAACCACAGTGTCACAGAGATTGAAGACCAGCCTTCTAGGTCTTTCAACAGAAAGGCTTATCTTCTTTCAAAACACCTCAGATCCATAACATATTTCAAAATGCTAGGCTTTTCTGTCTACATCTGCTGAATGGAGAAATGAATTTGGTGAGCTCAGAGAATACTGGAGGAAAGTATGTGTCTGCCAAACCACTGAGCTGGCAAAGATTTTGCTGAGGACTTCAGCAACTTGCAGCTGGCCAAAGGCCTGTTATTTATCTAATTTACTGACAACAGTGTTATGTTATTTTCCTTCATCAGGCATCACGCTGAAGGATATCGTAATGTACTTGGGCTGTAGCCCCATGAAAGAGAGCAAAGATTTGATTTGCTCATCCTATGTCTTCCCCAAAACTCTTGACAACAGTTTTCCACTTGCCCTAAAAGCAAATGGTTCTAGTAGATACAAATACTAGGTTAGCTTGTTTATTCTATGCCTGTAGGTTCCTTCACAGGTCGTATAGGACATTGTGTCCTTCAGATTTCCACTGTGATCTGACAAGTAAAAGTACTGCAGAAATTCCGAATTCGGTGAACTGAGCTTAGCTGGATATTAGCCAGTCAGTCAGAAGAAATTGAAGTCCTGGAAAACACAGGCAAGTGTCTCATCCAACTATTCAGAGTGCTTACTGAAGGCTGGAAGTCTGTGTTCATTTCTCTTTTCTGTCTGAGAAGACACTGGAGCCCTCATTTGCTATCCATAAAAAGCACCCTATCTCCTGCTGTCCATAAAAGCTTCCTCGTGATTTCTACCCTTTGGGTAAGGTGAGGAAGTAGCTCCATCCATCACCTCTGTTGAAGCTGTTCCACATTAAAACAAAAAGAAAAAAAAAAAGAAACAGAACCAAACCAGATTCAGTCAGCACAGAGACAAGAATGAAAAAGAATCACCTATTGAGTGATGAGCGTATTCTGCTGGGAGGAAAAGAGTTCGAGACTCCAGCTCATCTTCAGGAGATGATGTGTTTTATATATTTGTGTGATGGACACTCCATCTCACAACCCAAAGCTTCTACCACTCCAACACTGAACCAATTACCTGCCAATCAGACTATCAGATTAGTACACACACTTTTTTTGGATGCCACCTCTGGTTTCCATAGAAACTGTTTTAAGCCTCATCCTCTCTCAATTAGAACTTTTTATAATTTCTCCACCCTTATGAAATCGTTTGTGGTTCCCATGGTAATCACTGAAAATTTTTTATCTCTCAAGTACTGCTTCTTAATCAGAGGTTTCACCAATAGCAATGTCCTGCTGGAGCAGTAAAAGGCACCAGAAGGTTCTAATCCTCTTTTTAGGCAAGGAGTATGTCCTTTACTCAACCATAAGGCCACAGACCACACATCCATACTGAACCTCCTAACTCTGACATCAAGGTTTTGACCACTGTAGATGTCATTGTATTTGCAGAGCACACTAGTGTCCCCATTTTAATGACTGTAAAAATGCGGCACACAGATTTACACTGATTTTGCCCAAGGTGGTTCCACAGGTCAAGTTATCTCAATAAAACTTGTTGGAAAATTCAGGTCTCCTTGGCCTGAATGTAGCTCCTGTTCAGTTCCTTCACTGGATCACAGCACCATGTACTGTCATACAAAACAGGTGCCAATGGTCAAAATGACCCATGTACATGCATTTCACGTTCAGGTGTTTAAAACACCACATAGTCAATGCAAACTAAATTCTTTTATATATATACACACACTACATACACACACTACATTTACAATGCATTTTATACACTTTCCTTCAAGCCTAGATAGTAATTTCCATCACTGTAAATATGCCAATCCATGATAATATGTCCTACTACAGTCCCAGACTTAGAAAGCGTGCTTTGACATGAAATGCAGCGGTGTAGCTGATCTCAGCCCATTCTTTCAAAAATCAGCCCACATTCCTCCACCTCTACGACAGTACTACTTCTTGTCCTCCTCTGATCCTATTATCAAAGTTCGGAAGCAAGGCTTACAGATAGTAAGTATCCTCCGGCCTTTCTGACTCAAGTTCAGCATTTCAGCAACTGCTGTCTTCATCCACCTGCGATGCCACTGGACACCTTACCATCCAAACACTAGTCATACTTGCCCCTTGCAGCTGATTCTGGTGTTCTTCCTGTATTGAGTGATATAAAACAAATTAACTGTGTTTCAAGTTTTGATTTAATATAAAATACAGCCTTATGCATGTATCTTCTGGATGTACAAGTCATTACCTGATGTGGTAAAATCCCATCCTTTCCTGTTCTAGTGAAGTCAGGACTTCACCCAGAGTTTTCAAGTTGAGAGGGAACTGCTGTAAACAGCTATCGTGATTTCCAGCCAGCAACAGCTGCATTCAGTTCATCCTTCCTCTTTGAAATAAGCCATGTCTTCTGGAAAGATATCTACTCTTGATTTAAAAAATTGAAAGGAAAGCACACCACTTTTCCTCTACAGAACTGGCCCTAGTAGTTAGTTCCTAGAGGTATGTTTTTTGATTCCAGTAAAATGTGCTACATGACACACATTGATCCTACAGAAACTATTATCTTGTGTTCAATTCTCTTTTGCTCCTTCTCCCTCAGCACAACACATCATCCCACCAGGACATCTCGGGCAGATCTTTGGAAGAATCTTACTGTGTCTTTCAAATGTCGAGTTTCTTTCCCAAAGTGACATTAATCCGGGGTTTGGGCTGGTGGGATATGATACTGGATGTGACTATAAGAACATCATTATGTCTTGGAGATTATATGCGTGTTGGGACATCTCCTCTAAAAAGAGGGAATACCATCTGCAGCACTGCAGAAAGGGTTCATTGATGGAGAAAGTGATGGACAGTTAACAGCTACCTCATGCAGAATTGCTCCGTTTTGTTCCTCAGGTCAGGTTATCTCCCATGCCCACAGAAACCCAGGGTTCATAGTCTGTTCATACCCCATGTCAGGAGTTGCTCTTTATGCTTCACAAGAAGACAAATTTTCAAGCTGGGATACTAGCTGCCTACCAGAAAGTTTCTTCAGCATCCTATTCTCTCTGTGGTTGACTACAGTCAGAGATATCCCATCAGAGGGAATGGTAATTATCTTAGTCTATATAGCTGGTAGGCTTTAGGAGCTGCTCATTAGTACTAAGCAGGGTATCATTTTATTTTGAAGCCGTATATAGCATTTAAGACAACAGCATCCAAGAGTTGTTAATACACATTAGAATTTAAGAGGAAGTTCTATAGCTTTGTATTCAAAATGGGGAGGCATCTCGAAACATTCGACATTTTGGTGTGTCAAAAATGTTAAATGAATACCTGGACATTGTGTGACTGATTACTGGCATCCATTGGATAACCAAGGAGAGGTATTTGGAACCTATAGCAGACCAAAGAGCAGCCAAAAAAATTCATTTATATGTTGAGAAGCCAATGTGATGCCACACTTTTCAAGGACCTTGTGAGAAAGGCATCAGAAGGAAATAAATTGCCGCAGAGGGTTCTTAGCAGCTTTATTAGACAGACAGTAACCCCAGCTTTGAAAGAAAATAAGAATAATAAATAAAAAGCATTATTTTGGTACTACTCCAGAAAGTCAATAACTCAGCACAAAGAAAAAGCCTTTTCCCACAAAACATTAAAGCTGCAGTTGGTTTCAGATGTCTAGTGTCTCCCCACAAACAACGCACCTTATAGAAACAGCATAAAAGGAATTAAGCGTCAAAAAATCTCCCAAGCATTTTAAAGGCTCCCAAGACCAAGCTATTAGAAATCACAGAATCATTTAAGTTGGAAAACACCTTTAAGATTGAGTCCAACCATAAGCCTGACTCTGCCAAGTCCACCACTAAAGCATGTCCCTAAGTGCCATATAGAGAGTTTTAATGCATTTATTGCTATCCTGCCCCTGGGAGGTGGGGACAGGCTCTGTATACGTGCTGCCTGTTTGTGTGTGTATAGGTTTTACAGACAGGACCTTTGCAATGGTGGTATGGAAAGCTTGTGGTGGATCAAGGGTTTGCCTCCACTTCCCACACCTGAGGTACAGCTCTTGGAAAATCCCTGTTAAAATGGACCGTTTAAACAAAGGGAGCTGTTTGGTGCCCACTGCAGGGCTTTCTTCCATCCCACCCTGCATTATTTATTTCCACCTCACCCAACCTCTGCTTTACCCGCTCAGGAGTACTGCCCGGCCTGATGAGAACAGCAAACAAAAAAGGAACTAGATATCAGAAAATCAACATTTAATTAACATCTCAAATTCCAATTGAGTGTTCATTTCTTAAATTGCCTGTGTTTAATGGTGTAAGCATTTTCTGGTCCCCCAGCAAGGATTGGAAATAAGAACTGACAGAGGTGAATGATGCAGTGGAATATACACCTCATTGACATGAAAAAAGGATATTGCAGCTATTGTTTACCTAGAGGTAAGTTTCTCCAAGGCTGAATTAACAAAATGACAGTGCTTTGATTAGATTACCCTGTTACATTTGCACTGAGCTCACTTGTGGATTTCAGGCTTTTTCCATGGAAAGATTTAGGCTCCATACTTACCTGGGATGCAGGATCCTAGGCATCTGAAATCCAGGACCCAGCACTCAGTGCTGATTCCCTACAGCACTGTACGGAGATGTTGTGAGACTGCACCTGAGTGCTGTGTCCAGCTCTGGGGTCCTCAGCATAAGCAGGTCTAGAGGAGGCCACGAAGATGATCAGGGGCTGGAGCAACTCCCATATGACGACAGGCTGAGAGGGTTGGGGTTGTTCAGCCTGGAGAAGAGAAGGCTCTGGGGACACCTTAGAGCCCCTTCCAGTACCTAAAGGGGACTACAGGAGAGACGGGGAGGGACTCTTTATCAGGGAGTGCAGCAATCAGGGGTAACGATTTTAAACTGAAAGAGGGCAGATTTACATTAGATATTAGGAAGAAATTCTTTCCTGTGAGGATGGTGAGACACTGGCCCAGGTTGCCCAGAGAAGCTGTGGCTGCCCCATCCCTGGAGGTGTTCAAGGCCAGGCTGGATGGGGCTTTGAGCAGCCTGGTCTGGTGGGAGGTGTCCCTGCCCATGGCAGGGGGTTGGAACTGGGTGATCTTTAAGGTCCCTTCCAACCCAAACCATTCTATGATTCTATGATTGGGTTCTACTGAATCCTTTTCTCATCCTTCCTTCACCCAGCAAAGGATAGTGTGAGGGTTCCTGCATCTTCTCAGAACTTGAAGTCTTGAAGAACCCCAACCCTCCCTAAAGAAGCAACACAGGTCCATCCTCCAAAAGACATGAGCAGGAGTTTCTTTCCATTTCAGAGCAATGCTGTACTACTCACAGTTGTTATTTCTGTGTTATTTAACACAGGTGCTGAGATCAGTGTTCCACTCAAAGCAAGGCATATCTCACCCATATCTGTAATTCCAGGCTTCAGAAGAAGAGGTCTGGGGAGGTAGTATCCACCCCCTGTGTCAAAAGAAGGAAGGAGCACAGCCTTCATTGACCCATTGGGCAGAAGCACAAGAGAGCTACAGTCTGCTCATGACAGCACTCATGAGGAAAAGGGAGGCCTGGGTTCTTCTCACTGCCTCTGTGCCTGTTAAATGTAAAGGGGATGACCAGCCCTTGGAGGAAGAAAAGAACCTAGGTCTTCCGCTTCCCAGATAAGACAATGAATTTGAACTTTTTTCTGGATCCCAGGTGGACTTTGGTGCAGATTCCAGCAGCAAAGCACAAGCACAGAGCAGAACTTCAAGACCTCATCTTCTATTGGTGTCAAATACACACCAATAGAAGATGTGCATGTTTTTAGTGGCAGTTGAACACGGGTTTTTAAGCTCACAATTCTGGGCTTTGATTCTTGCTTTTCAAGTTTATATTCTTACTGCAAGAGTCAACTCCTACTCTTTTCACTCTCCAATAATATCTTCTGAAGTCCGGGGGTCTGCTGAGAAAGCGGATAACCTTTTTCCCAGGTCAACATCTGAACCGGCTCACCATGTAGCAGTCATGCCAGAGAGGCAATAGGATTCCAGTCACCAGTCTTAAGTCAGCTTGGGCTTCACAGGTCCTATGAATTTCCCTGGTAGAAAACCCATCTTCACCACATTCTGCATTGTCTCGGCTGCAGCCGTAGCTAAAATCACAGTGTTGCCTGGGGTAAAATTCCAGTTCTGAGAGTAAATAAATGTGTATATACTTCTGTATAGCATCAGAGATTCTGCTCAAAACTGCACAGGTGACTTTATTTACATCTGTGTCAGTGAGGTCAGAATCTCATCCAAAATGTTCAGCTTTTTGTGTTGGCTGGCAAAAATGTTCACACTCTAACTAAATCTGTCTTATAAATCACCTTGACAGTGCTCATAATTCAACATAATAGGGTTCTTTGCAGAAAGAATTGTCTCTCAGCTGATGCAAGGGGATGGACAAGATAACCTAAGAGGGGTTTATGTCTATGAAAAATTCAGTGCTTGACCCTTTTCTTATTCCTCTGTGACTCCACCCATTCAGGAGCAGTTATATCCTGAACATTAAGGAGATTTCTCTCCATTATCTCCCAGATCTCTTTGCTAGTCAGTATGCTGTGGTGTTCTCCTAGTTAACATATTCTCTCTTTGTATTCTTTGCTCCAAGACTCATTATTCTACATTTATCTGCACTGAACTGGATTTGTCATCTTTTTGCCCAATTACTTAAATGATCTAAGACCTTTTGTGTCTAACTGCATTGTTCATATTATTTACCTTTCCTCACCATTTACTGTCACCCAGAAATCTTGCTTTCAATACTATCCAAGTCACGTCTATAAATAATAAAGCATTTAAAGAGTCATGGTATAACACTCATAGTGAAATGCCTTCTCAGTTGAGACATGGAAAATAAACACAGTTTCTGTATGTTTTACACATCTTAGTCTGATGCCTTCCTGTCACTCTCTGCTACCTGCAGCCTTCAGATGTAAAAGGCACATATTGAAGCTGCCAATGCAAACATTAATTTATGAGCTGACTATCTGAGAGCCATAAATCAAAGGAATATTTTCCACCCTAACTGGACTCCCTAGGGTGGAAAATAACCTTATGAGTGCATTGATGGCTGTGAGACTTAGTAATTATGGAAATCCTTTCTGACGACTCAACTGGCAGGGAACAAAGGAGATGTGGTGACTTTCTTCAAGCTACAATTTCCCACCTAGCTGGAGAGGACCCCCATCTCCTCATTGGTATGGTAAATGGGCTTTTCTTCTGGGATAAAGTCATGTTGTACAGGTCAAGCCCTTCATCATTCTCAGGGTAACATCTCTGTTGAAAGATAAAGGGGTTGTATGGAAATCAGAGGGACACTGAAGGAATGAAGAAAAGTTTGGATGTATGAGGGAGCCTGAAAGTGAGGAAAATAGTAGCAAGAGCTATGGAAAAGATCAAATGGCAGGTAGGGGAGCAAGACCTTTCTGGCAGCCAGAGAAGATGATGCATTTTAAGGTAACTTATATTCCTTGTGAATGGACAAAAAGAGTTACTTTCAAATGCACTCTTGTGTTCTGGGAGTGGACAGCACACCCCTCCCATTTCAAAAGACAGGAAGACTATAGCCTGCTTTTCTTAGCCAAACTCATTCGTTTTGGATGCCCATTTCATGGATGGAAGAGAACCAGAAACAGGCACCCACATAAACACACACACACAAACACCAGACTAAGTCAACACAAATTCTGACCACTTTGACCCTATTTTTTGCTCTGCTCACACTGAGCATCATATTTAAATCAGGTTGCAAGGTCTTCCAGTCTAGAAGCCGTGTCATAGCTATTAATTTGCTTTCCCTGAAACACTTCAGCACATTTTTTGCAAATAAGAAATAATCTTCACCTATACCTGTGAAGCCTGAGACCAGGCAACAACTGCAGTAGAGAAGAACAGATGCTGGAGACACATCCTTCACTTGTGCGAACCAATGAGATCTTTTGCCATCTGCAGCAATTAATTTCATTCTTGATTCCTCCTCAGTCTTCCAAGTATGTGACAGTCTTCCAAGTATGTGACGCCACTGGTGAAGGGCACTTGCAAATAAAATGCATCAGCAGATACTTTCTGTTCCTTCCTTAACACCCTGCACAAACTCATGAAATCCATGATGATCACTTACATGATAAACATTATAAAGTTACTGATGAATCTGTTTAGGCTGCTGGAAATGCCCAGAATCGGCAAGTACTGCTGAATCACCAAACCTTTCCACATTTTCTTTCGGGCAAGGTGTGGAGATACTGAAGGGCAGACCCCAGTATCCCCATGCAGCATCCATTCACAGCTGAAGACTGGTTCCCTCCCAGCCCTCCTAACGGAGAAAGGAAGCAGGAGCAAAGTCCTACCTCTTTCTTCCTCTCCTCCCTTTTGCAGTTAGGGCTGGTAGAACACGCAGCAGAGACATGCTGTGTCCCATTAAGGGTTGTAGCGGTAAACAGACTCTTCAGCAACACCAGGGACAGTCATGTTCTCAAGTGCAGAAGCTAACAAACAGCCGAGAAATTTCTGGATGAGCAGCTCACGGAGGCTGCAACAGAGGTTACCAGTTTGGTCAAGCTTCCCACAGTCTGCCACCAGAGATCGCTCCTCCAAGGCTCTCGCTACATTGGAGATGCTGCTTATTGAGAAACCGGCTTCTACAGCCCTAACATGCAGACAGATGACAACTGAGAGACCACGAGAGCACAAGGCATATATCAGGAGACCAGGGAATTTTCTGGTTGTTTATCTGCATCCTCAGTCTCTCACAAAATTACTTAACTTCCCGTTCTTTACCGTCACCTTTAGCTGGTCTTTTGGAAGTATCTCTGTGGATTGACTGTCCTTTCCTCTTTCATTGGCTCTTGGAGGGGAATGTCCAAGAACAGCTATTTCTTGTGCTGAGGGAGTAGATGTATGTCCACCTCTAAAGGAACAGCTTTTCTCTGCAAGCATTTCTCAGGCCAGCTTTTGCAGTGAAAGCAATTTCTTCTGGCATCTCTGCAGTTCTTGCTTTTCCTGCCTTTTGGAGAAGAGAGGATCATCCCCATGCTTTCTGGAACTCATACAGGGATCAGAACCCGAGGAAGGCATTAAAATTAATTTAGCAGGCTTGGTAAAAAGGAGGATGTAGAGTCTTGAGACGCTATTGGTGCTTCACCAATTTCTTCTGGAGTGTCATTTTAGCTTCTTGAGCACTAGGTAATGTCCATCATGAAAGCAAATGGGGGAGGGAAGCTCAGTGCATATGCAGAGTGATTACCTGCAGGCTTTGCTGCTGTTAATAAGGCATATCCAAGCTAATTTAACAGGCCTGTTTGACCAGACCATGAGCAGAATTTGAGTCTAGGAAGTCCACAGCCCCAATATAAACTGGTACTTTAATTAGGTTGTCGTATTCTGCCACCAGTTAGACATATATTTTAACAGTAGGCAATCCCACTTGAGTTTATGCGAGTCCAGGTCTTATATTTCCTCCTAGAACCAATTTCCATAATTATTCTCCAAATATTTAAACTCACTCTTTAAAAAAAAAAAAATTACACGTGCTTGTTTGAGAGATTTTTTCTATCACAAAAATATGAGTCTTCGTTTAAAAATGTCGGTTTATACAGCGTTGTTCCTTTTGCTCTTAATCCTCGCACAATAAAAATTTCCATTGGCACCTCACTGCATCTGACTAGCTTGATGTTTTCATAGCTTTGCAGTTTCTTTCTTCTTTTCTCATTCCATTAGGGAAGTTGGAATGGGCCTGAAATCCCCAGTACCTTGAGTTAATTTGGGAAGAAATAGTATCAAAAATTCCACCCAGAAATGATGCTAAACAAATGTTCAGGCAAGTAATTTCTCCCTCTAAATATTTGATTATGACAGATTCCCAGGAAACATTACTGCTCAGTCCCTACAGCCCTGGACTAATCAGTTACTTCAGGCAAAATTAATCTCGACTAACTTCACCTGTCCACAATTTAGATGTCTGTGCCTCCTTTTAACCTCTTCTGGAGAGCTAGTGGTGTTCCCATGGAGAGTGTGGCGTTCAGGGTAGATCTGACCAGAGATAGGATGAAATGTATCATACCTTGAGCTCCATTGACCATACGGACCAACTCTGCACTGTCTATAAAGGAAGAGTGGCTTTCTCAGATGGAGATGTCTGCATTGTAGATTAACACATTTAGCCATATGTATTTTAGATAGCTGTACACCCAGTACTGCCAACAAGGAGGTATAGTGAGGGAGTAGAGCACGCTCACAGTGGGTGGCATCTTAGCAAAACATGGCATGCAGACACCAATATATCCCTTCTGAGTATGTGCAAACAGATATTTCAGCAGCTCATAGCCCAAATTAATGGGGATGAATTTTTAATAGGAGTAGCAGAAGGCACATCCCTGGCACAAGGAGGACGTCATGTCTGCTGTGGAACATCTGGATGCTCGACTTCCCAAAAAACCTCAGGACCTGGGCGAACCAAGCAGTTTTTCCATTTCCCTGCTGTATCTTCCAGCCAAATCATTTTTGCTGAAATTAAGACATAGTTGTTTTGGGGGGAAAATAATATTAAAAAACCAAACCAACAAACAAACAAAAAAACCACAGAAAGAAGTAGCTCAGAAATAGGCAGAAAGGATATTTCAGCCAAAGCAGTTAAAGTTATTCCATGATTGTATGAAAGTCTGGCAAAACTTCTGAAAAGAGGGGTCATATAGAAGTGAAAGCATTAGGTAGCCTTATAGGTTGCACTGTCAGCTCTGCCTGTGATTGTTCCTGAATAAAGACCCAGCTAAGATTTAAAGCCTAACATTAAAACTACTTTCATTTGCTCCTTCATTTTGAGAGTGGTTTTTCCATAGACAAGAGGTTAATAATAAGACACTGAAAAGGGTACAGAAGGTGATTGTATAGCTTAGATTAAACCAAGATTCACTGGTACACAATCATTTGCTGCTGTAATTGCATTCGAGTATATCTATATTTGATTGCCCAGGTTTTCTTCCACAGCACCTTTAAAATGTTGTTCTACTACCTGTGGTGAAGGTACCTGTGAAATGAATGGCACTTGATATTTTAAAACACCATGTACCAAGCAAACCACTAACAAGGGAGATGTAATACTGTTTTATTATGTGTTTAATGGGATAAAGATCATCATAGGTTATCACAGTTAAAGACCTTTCTTAGCCTGAAAGAACATAGCTTAATAAATAAATAAATAGGTTTTACTGTGGTAAAGCCAGCTGCTTGAAAGTTTGTGGGAGATTTTACGTACAATTGAACCCACCTAGGGAGTCAATGTCTTTAGTTTTATTTCGCCCTTTTCCTCTCAGGATGGGTGGCAGGTGCTGTGCTCCGGCCCCTGGCGTCTGACCACTGCTGACTGCAGTGGCATTTGCTTTTCCAGTGCCTGCCTAAACTTCCTCCAAGGCTTAAATGTTCCCTGATATTTCTTCATTCAAGACTTTCTGAGTTCTCGATCCTAGTCTGATCACAGGGTGTGCCCATATACGTTATGTACACATCAGCTGGGGTCAGTAGCACCAACCTTGTATATAAAGCCTTTGATGACTGTGTAAGGGGAGCGGGGGGGGACATGTAGATAACATATCCAAAGATGTGGCTGAAGAGCATAGCAAACTTTCCCTGACAGAAGGAAAGAAGTCACCTCCATTTCTTTGAATCAATGCTTCATTAACCATGAATCTCATCAACTCCATGTCTTCAGTTTAGCCCCCATCCAGCATCTCACTAACCATGATTTTGAAAGTGCTGGTAAGCTCTCCTGTGCCCCAAGACAAGCAGTCCTACCTAGTGTCCTATACACATCTATTTGCTACAGACCTTCCTGGTATCAAAATATGTAGGACTGCGGGGATCCTGAGCCCTCCACGCTACTCTGCTTGGCATTTAGTTGCACAGATTTGTCCCTCTTCATTGCACAGAACTCAGGAAAGTAGATGTGTCTGATTTACTTGGTTTTCCTCCAAAAGTGCATGTCTTTATATGGGATATTGTTCTTTCATTGGCATCAGTTAGGAGGTTGCTGTCAGAAACAGTCAAGGACCTCGAGACAGACTGCATTACTAACTGAGCCTGGGAAGTTTTTACCTGTCTCATAATGTACCTAGTGATGTTTTTCACAGTAATTAGTGAATGTAACTTTTTCTTTTAAAAAAAAAGGACTAGTATTTTCAGAACTGAGAGACCCAAAGCTCGGTATCTGTTTATCAATATTCAGATTGCACCTGAGAGCACGTGGACAGAGCTGTAAAGGGCATACAGAGCTGGCAGATACACACCATTACGTCGACTGCCACCGGGTTGAGTTGAGCCACGAGTTCAGTGTACCATGGAGGAATGCCAAGAGGATCTGCAGCGTTCAACCGAACAGTTTATTTTCAATTTGGGGAGCACAAAAAAAAAGTAATTATGGAGCTCCACAAGATCCAGATAAGGTCTTGCCTTTTTAAAAAGCTCTGTGATCTGGAAAGCTATGGAGGGAACAAAGGGTTAAATGAATGGGCAACACAAGCAAAATGCAGTTGGAATAGATAAAAGGTAACACATGATGAGATGAATCTCCACTTTAAAAAGTTTAGCCCAAAATATGTCTCTGACTGTGTCAAAGAACTTCACAGAGCCAGAAGTTTTTTTCCCCTTTAACATTTTTCTTTTAGCTAAAATTATACTGCTACTGTATTATTATTTTATCACAGTTGCGTTTTTTCTCTTTCCTTCTCTCTTCCTCTCTCGCGCACATATACAAAATCAATAGAAGGAAATATTGAAAATGCCCTATTTTCCCTCTTTTATTATAAAAAGGCTTTTGCAGCAGCAGGAGGTTGTGGGGTTTATGATTAAGCAGCATTGCTAACTGGACCTAGACAGACAGGAACGTGAAACACAACAAAAGGTTGAAAATTATAACTACATTTAGGGAGATCCGAGCCTTGATTTTTCAATTCTGAAGCCTTTTTTGAGTCTCTCATGGCCAGTGAAACAAGTTAATGGGGCTAGAAAATGAAAAGCCCTTTTTCTGTTTTGTCTTTTAATAATTTAAGGGCACCTCCAGCAACCAAAACAAATATATTTATCATCACACACAGAGCCTTTAGGCGTGAACTCTAAAGAGGCACATTAGTGTCAACACATCTGGTACACTGTCACTTTCCAGTTTAGCTTAACTCTTGCTTCTGCTTTTTTCCTAACACTCGTGTCTGAAGATATGCTCTCTGCTGATGATATTCTTCAGAAAGAAATATATATATATATATATATATATAAAAAAAACATACGCTGATGCAGAAATCTGTTGGTAAAATTCAATAGTCTGGCTATGCAGAAGATCAGGTCCAACAACTATAATGGATGCACTTGATCTAAGACCTATGAAATAGCAGTACCCTTTCACTCCTCAGAAGTCTGATAGCATGTGAGCAGGATGGTTTCATTCACTATAAAGAAAAAAAAATGATACAGATGCACAACACAATATCCCCTTGAAGGAATTTTCTCAGATTAAGTGAAAGTAATACATGAAGGATTAGAGCAGCAGCCATGCTGTAGACAACAGGACTGCAAGCTTTAAGCTGAAAGGAGTGAAAAGATATAGCAATGCATCGGTATCCTTGTGTTCGATATCTCTTCAGAAGTCGTATTTCATGGTGGAATTATATTATGGGGATCAGCTTGAGGTAAGGTTTCTTTTGCATCATTACATCCAGCAGCCCACTCTGGTTCATGAAGCAAGTCAAGTGAGCAGTAAACAGGAAAAATTACCACTCTGCATGTTAGTAAACAGTCTTGGAAAGGTGGATTGCTGAGAATTCGTAAACCCATTTTTACAGATGGGAAAATAAAGGCAGAGCATCTGGGACAAGGTCGTGTGGTAAGTCATTGCTCAAGGCAGACTGAGATGTCAGCGCTTTTGGCTCCCAGAGCCGTGCTTTGACTAGTGAACCAAACCCTCACATTCAGCAAGAAGTAAAATGTTAATGTCTGAAGAATGGACTGAGTTTGCCTTGGTACATCAACAACACAGCAGGTTAGTCAGGGTGAAATCAGCGCAAGTTGCACTCCCAGAAATCAAGAGATGCTGAACTGCAACTGCAGTCTTATGACAATCTGCAGGGGTCAGACAGTCCAGCTGCCTTGGAACATCAGGGCTAACCTGCCCCGAAGTGGGTAGCCCACAGAGGAACAGCATATCAGCATACACAAAGAGCCACTCTCCAAAACTCAGCCTGATTTGCAGGGCAAAAAAATCACACCAAGCACATGCGTTTTTTCATCTAATAGATATTTGTGAGCAAACTCAACACCGTGCAGTCCTGGAGCCAGAACGTGCCTAGGAGGACTGATTTTGCTGTTTTCAGCCCTAGTTTCAGTAGTCGGTTCCCTTGGCTTCAGTGGCATCAGCCATTATTTACCTTACTGTGAAAGCAGAAGCAACACAGAGGAGGTTTTCAGTTTCCCACTGGGGCTCTTTCTTGGACACCGTCCTGCAGCCAGGCAGAATTATCAATCTCTTCTCCTGAAAGCTCTCTTCTCAGGGCTGGAAATCCTGAGATGCTGAAGGTCAGGAGGCTTAAGGTACATTGGCAGAACTCTATATCTCCAGCTTGCATTATTCTGGGTGCTTGCCAATGCTATCAGTCTCTTGCCAAAAAGGAATAGCTATTATGGCATTGATTTTCTGCCACAGAAAAACAGGGAGAGTGACTTCTAGTTAAATGCAACAGTAGAAAGTGCTTCAGCCTTTTACTGCAAAAAGGGCTGTGTCTTGATCTGTGGTGGCTGAGACTGGCACTAAAACCCTTTCAGCACCAGTTCTGCACACGGGAACTAGAAAGAATCACTGGAAGATACAGTTTAGTGATGGTTTCTGTCAATGTTAAGTTGATGGTTGGACTAGACGATCTGAAAGGTCCCTTCCAACCTGTTCTGTTCTGTTCTGTTCTGTTCTATTCTATTCTATTCAACCAGTATGCAAAGAGCAGATTTTAGAAGTTGTTATGGATTGATCTCAAATACCAAGAGCTCCCAGTGACAGCAAAAATGGTTAGAAAGCCAATAAATTGTGTTGGAACCCTAAAATTCAATACTGGGCTCAGATCTGTAGACCAAGCCATCATAGATGGACAGGGCCGCACCACAGCAGTGATTTTTATTTTTTTTTTCACAGCACATTTCTCTGTTGAGATGAACTTTATCTGCTTATTAACAAAAATAAGTCCAGTCCAGGTTGCCCCAAACACTTCACCTTTGAAGAAACAAACAAACAAAACCAAATAGGGACAGTAAACACCAAACAGTCACAAAGTAACTCCTAAGCTTTGTTGACTATCCAGATCACTTGGCCTCTGAGAATATATTTTCTTACTGTATTTCTGGTACTCCCACTCTGTTTCAGTTCTTACCTGAATTTTTGGTTTTGGTTTGGCATTGTCTTTTTTCCAGGGCTTGGTCAGAGCGCAGATGAAGGAAAAGTAAGAAAGAGATGAAGAGAGAGAGAGAAAAACTTGTCAGGACAATGGAAGAGATACCTCACCTGTTCTGAACCTGAAATAATCACCTACTTCAATTCTGTTTGAGCCATTGAGGACTTGAAGGGTCATGTTTTATTCTTATTTCCACAGATTCAAAGAAGTCAGAGACAGCTTAAGCTCACATTCTCCAAGCTGAAAATGAACCTGAATTCATTGCATCCAAAAGCCTAATCCATTAAAAAAAAAAAGAGAGAGAATTACTTTCTAAATTCACAGTGATTTCTGTTGCTTGTGGTTAGTGAATAACGTTGGACGCGTGCCACAGAACGGAGAAAACATGAACACAAACAGCACTTAAATTCCCATCAGCCCCAGTTTAGGAGGGTGCTTCTGGGTGGCAGCAGAGGGGAGTTTAGCCTCTGTGGCACGGCCAGTTCACGCCAGCAGCTCTACCATCAAGGTACCATCTGCGGTGATTTTATTTTTAGTTTCAGTAGTATGCACATTTTCCCTCAATGACTGAAACTAGCTACATATTTGTTGCCGAGGTTTTCCAGCATCACTGACCAGGGACCAGGTGTCCACGCATTAAGTGCTGCCTACATGGACCGAGGTAGGTGCTGAGTGCCTCCTAACAGAGCAGTTGGAGCATGCTGCCAAATGTCAGCGTCACCCCAGCCCTCCTCAGTACATACACTTCTTCCTAAAGCCGTCACAGTGGACACACTCTGGATCCAAAAGATTTATAGAGATAATACAAGTAGAAGACTTGGCAAAGTTTTCCAAGAACAAATGCCGTCTAATATAGGGTCACTTTGTCCATCGCAAACAGAGTAACCCTCTCTTCATTGCTGTCGTCGTGCTTAAATTGACCTACCCAGATCCTCAAGACCAGCCATGTTTCCCAGTTCCTTTTCTCCTCCAAATGAAGTTTAGTTTTGATTCCTCTTGCTGCAATGCACAGTATTTTCATAGAGATATGGTTCCCACAGTCTCCCTGGTTGTACCAGCAGCTGGAAGATGATTTCAGGTACCCAGGTGAAGGCTAACCCTTGTGAATGACTATCTGCAAGCAAAGATATACCTTCAAACCTTTTTATGCTTGTAATCTAAAATGTATTCACCCTTTCCAGAGAGCTTGATAGAGGCTGGGAGGAGTTGGTATCCCCAACCCCAGCATCCCCACGTACTTGGGCTCTCAGTCCCATGAATGCGCCAGCATTGGTGGGTGAGATACAGAGCCAATAACACCCCTCTGCCAGACAGAAACGGGGTGAGGCCCAGATCACCACCCAGCTCTGTGCAGAGGCCTCACATCTCCTTCATCCGCAGGAGATGTGTTTCTCAACCCCAGCTACAATGGTCGACTCCTGAGCTCAGCCTGTACGTATGACTCATGCTCTTGGCTCTAGAGGCTTTTAATTCAATCCCAGGTGTGCTAACCACTGGCCATTATCACCAATACACGCGAAACAGCTATATTAATCTAGTTACAACATACGAAGGTAGAACAGAGTCATTTCTCAGTAATGAATCACAGTCATGGAGATTTGAACATGGGGATTGGAAAGAAAATTAAAGTCAGGTTTCCTGTATGGCTCATTCTCCAGCCCATCGCGATGGACAAAGCCTCTAGACTCCGACAGGGGAGAGGTTTCTTTTTGTTCATTAATAGCAGGGGCAGATCAAGCACCCCTTGTTGTTGACTGTGCCCTGGCTTGGCCGCCGATAACCACACGATGCTGTTCAAGATTGGGGTTGGAAGCTCCCCAGCTGCTGTTCTGCAGAGCCTATAGCACTGGTGTGTCTTTTGTCACACACATAAAGCAGGTGCTACCGAATTCAGAAATATTTAGGTACAAACCCAAGGACTTTGGTGAACTCAAGGCTCATTACAAAACGTGCAACTATGAGAAGGAAGTTGGCATCCTAAATTAAATACCATGGGTCCAGCCTGGCCATCACAGAGAGAGCTCTTCAGGAGCCCTGGTGCAGGAGGAGTAAGGACATACCCTAGCAGCTAGTTACCTTTATAAGAACGTAACAATTTATTGCTTTTTCTAGACCTCTGAATAATGAGCAACACAGTAATCTCATTAAAAAGGACTTTAAGGGCATGACCAGCTGCCTTCAGTGTCAAGCATGGCAGCCCCTGGAAGTGCTTAGTCACACTTTAACTCCTCTTATTATTTTCCAAGCCTGTATTTAAGTCAGACAGAAATGTGGCTTTTCATCACCCGGTGCTATATGCCAGCATGATTAACCATAACCATCCCACAACAGCAGAAGGGCAGGTACTGCGTCTTCTTTCTTTCACTAAGGCAAAAGACACAGGTTGACAAAATTGTCTCTAGGTTTAACATTATTGGTGCCTTCAAAACACCTATTCCCAGGGCCAGCTTTTGCGCTGATGTCCCTTTGATACATTAAGTGGAGAAAACTATACTGAAAAGATTGTCTTTATTAACTAGCACAGGCCTCTGGAGCTGTAGGGACCAATAAAGCAGAGACATCTCTGTGGGGAGTAAACACAGGGTGAAGGCACAAAAGAGAGAGAAGAGAGAAATTCTTGAACATGCCACTGAAGGGTGACAATTCCTTTTGTAGACAGTGTCCCTCAGTCCTGGCCAAGGGCTATTCTTGCCATCTAACAAGGTTGAAGATGTAGGAATGAAGCCAACAGATCTGGGAAATTACAGTTCCAGACAGGGAGAAGATACTAGATTAACACACCCAAAATGAAGGGGTAGGTATGACAAGGGCTCATTAAGTATTATATACTTAAGTAAAAGGCAAAACTTTGGTGTCACTGTATGTTTAGAGTCTGTACTGGGTAAATCCCCTCTACCCTGAAGGTTTTTGTTGCTCTAGCAACTAAAGGGGCAGAGAAGAAAAAAAGAGAAAGGGGAATGGAGGGAAGAGGGGAAAAGAGATAGCCTAATTCATATGAAAGTGCAGAAAATCAGAAAAGGAGAAAAGCAAACTGAACAAACTACTGGAGTTTCTCTGGGAAAAAATTTATATATATATATATATAAATACAGCAGCAAGTTCTCAAAAATAATAGCTTTCAAATTAGTGTTTTCACAGCTGAAGGCTACAGAGCTTATTGCTTGCAGTATGAAACCTAATAATGTGATGGAAAAAAAAAATCTGAAATCTCTTCCACCCAGTCCTAGACCGACTGACAGCCCTAGAGATCAATGTCCATTATTAACTTGCTGACTTCATGCACAGCAAGGCAGAGCATGAACTTCTCTGGTTCTCTTCAAATTTGGCTTAATTGGATCACCTACAGGATGAGAGGATAGTTTAGCATGCAGGTCCAGCCACATCTTCATTGCACCCCTGAGCCTAGAACAAAGGCTCTGTTTAGGAGGATGTGGACATCTAAGCAGTGAGATGCTCTGAACCTATCTGTCCATGTCTTGAAACCTTCTGATCACAGAGGAGAGGGCAACTGATCCAGTCACTATTGATCTGAACTGTCTCCAAGATTGTGGCCTGAAAGCGAAATGCCTGTGTCAGACTCTTTTCAAAGGAATCCTAATGAGACATCAAAGGGAAAGGGCCACGTGGGCCACACTTCTCCAAACCATTCTCCTTTGGGATTTAATCCTACTGAAAGCAATGGGAGTTTTCCATAATTTCAGTTGGCGCAGTGTCACATCTGTGTGGTCAGAGGTGGGATGGGGTCACAGACCACAGGTGGTGCCTTTCTCCCCCTGGTCATCACCCAGAAACCTTGTCCTTACACAGACACATCCTCCATTGAAGTCTCCTGCTAGAGTTTCCCTCTGGAAAATTAACAAAGGCCTCGGTTTTCTTAACAAATTGGGCTTTAAAAAGAATTTAAGCCATCATATGACATTTCACAGAATTCAGTTCGCTAAAGTAACTAGAGGAGCTATAAAGAGTTAAAACCATCACTTAGAGGGGATGAGACTATTCATGGTTTAGAAACTCATTGCTCAAAGGAGGAAAGAAGCGGCTCTGTCTCCTCGACAGTGAAAGATCCAGGGGGGCTTTTACCCTTTAGCTGCAGCACCCCTTCCCCTGGGGTTTTGGTCTCTGTCTGCCCAAACAGATCTACCAGCAGAAGTCTCCTGCAACACCCAGCTTTGCCTGGGTGGCCCCTGTGCATCACTCAGTCCCCGCAGACCCTCTGGTCCCATTTCTGGCAGTGATTTCTTTTAACCTATTGAGCACAGTGTCAGAATAATGAGGCAGGATTTGTCCGTACTGACGCCGACTCCGTTATCTCGCACAATATCAGGAGTGAAAAAATGGCTGCTGGGTTTTTTAATGGTCTGGCAGAAGCCTTGTCGATAGCAATTCTTTACTCAGGTTTGCTGGAAATTACAGCCATTTCCTCTGTTCAACTCCATTTCTCAGCCTCTTGGAATTCTGTGGGAACTAGTTTTGAAACATCTTCTCTGGCTTTAGGAAAAAATAATAATGAAAAAAAAGCAAATTTGTCAGTATTGAACATTACTTTCTCTCCCTTAAACAGCAATAAAACGAGACTCTCGCGTTTCTCCTCTCTCACGCTCCTGCGTTAATATTTAGGAGTCGGTTCTAGCAAGACCATCTCTGGCTCTCAGTTACAGCTTTGGATTTGTTCTACTGAGCCCAGCACACTTCTGGATCCCTGACAGCAACTAACTTACACACATCTCATCAGCATCCTGTGACGTGGGGTAATCTCAAAGAGATGAGCAGCTGAAATCCTGCTTCTCTCATGTTTCCACTGAGCTGGAGTCAGGGCGGTGTCGGCACCTTCTGTTCCCCACGGTACCTTCCCCAGGTCCCCACGCGATGCTCCAGAAGCCTCTTGATCTCACACAAGATCCAATAATTGCCTGCTGTAATGCAAAAATACCCTGCTGTAGCTGAGCCTGTGCTGGGGTCCTTCCCTGCTGCAAGAGCTTTCTGTGACACTGTCAGCAGCTTTTTTCTCAGTGTTATTCTGCTCTTTGAAAAACAAATCCAGAGACCCTGGCTATGAACTGCTGGTTTGTTTAGTGCAAAATCAGTCTCAGCTGAAGTCCATATGAAGACTTTCAGGTGCTGGAGACTCAGCTGGTTTGAATCTGAGCTCTGCCTTTGACATAAGTAAATCCATGCCGTATTACATCAAGCGCAGCTCTGCTTTTGGGTGTTTAACTCATTTCCCCTCTAGATGTTGGGCTTCTAGATCTCCCGAGAAGAAATTTTCATTGCAAGCTGTCCCTTACTTTGTGCTTCAGGGAGAAATCGTCTCTGCCTTCTATTATTTTAATGACATCCAAAAGTGTTTCAGGCACCTCCCACCACAAATGGAAAGAGCTGAACTCTCTTTCACACACCTTAAAAGTTTCAGACAGGCAGTAAAGAAAACTTGTCCAGGCTGGATGGGGCTCTGAGCAACCTGGTATAGTGGACAGTGTCCCTGCCCATGGCAAGGGGGCTGGAATGAGATGGTCTTCAAGGTCCCTTCCAATTCTAACCATTCTATGATTCTATGAAGACTGTCAGGTAAAGCTGGTACCAGAAGCAGTGTGGTGGCCTGGTCATTCGGAGAGGTCAAGGATCTGAGGGGAAGGGATGGCCAAACTCAAATGTGGCGCCTGGGTTGTGGGTTTAAGTGATGTGAAGAGCAATGCTGCTTTAGACCTGTCAGAGAGAAGACAAAAAGTCCTGCATCATCCACCTCTGCCAACAGTGCAGCTTGAGATATTCTTCTATTTGAGAAGCAGCAACGAAGCAGGAGGAGTGGTCTGAGAGTGTAGTACCTATAAAATGGTCAGCTAGAAACATTGATGCCATCTGTTGGATCCAGGGGAGTCACTGATTGGTCATAATGGGATGATAGGACGAGGGGTAATGGTTTTAAACTGAAAGAAGGGAGATTTAGATTAGATATTAGGAAGAAATTCTTTACTCTGAGGGTGGTGAGACACTGGAACAGGTTGCCCAGAGAAGATGTGGCTGCCCCATCCCTGGAGGAGTTCAAGGCCAGGCTGGATGGGGCTTTGAGCAGCCTGGTCTGGTGGGAGGTGTCCCTGCCCATGGCAGGGGGTTGGAACTGGGTGATCTTTAAGGTCCCTTCCAACCCAAACCATTCTATGATTCTATGATACTGTGAGAAGAGGATGAAATTCTGTACAGCTCCAGTGAAAAACGGAAAATGGAGAAGGCCAAAATACACACTGGTGGGAGGCCAGGAAACGCAGGAGAAGGCTGGGAGAATGGTGTCTTGGGGAAGGTCTGGAGGCAAGGAGTATGGGACACATAAAAAAAGCTGCTTGGAGAAAAGCATTGCATTGCAAGGGTCCTTAGATGATGCTGTGTGCCTGCCATAGTGGGGAGGAACATACAAAAGGTGGAAAGTGGTGGAATGTAGGAATGGGACCCCAGAAGAGGGCAAGGGAGTGATGATGAGGAAGGGATTTGTCATGGGAAGCACAGAGAGAGACATTTGTTCCAGAAAGAAGCAAAGACGAACCACTTCCAGGAGAACTACAGTCTAGAAAACAATAAAATAATTGCCTCCAAGTCAAATAGCTTTCAGAGAGACCATGAATGACAGGACTCAACAAAAGGTTGATTTTTTTATGAATAAGTTCACCTTGTTCTAAGCTCCCAGCCTAAAACAGCAGTTACGTTCAAGGCCTGTCAAACCCTCTCTCCTGTCCTCCAGCTAGCAGGCTGAACACAACGCGTTTGAATGTCATCTCTGCCCACGCAAAGCCCAAAAGTGTCAAAGACCATTTACTGTCTGTGGACTTTAGAACATTAACCATCTTTTAAGCTTGACACAGTCAGTCTCTCTAATTTTAAAACTAGTTCCCACACAGCAGGGAGAAGTTGGGAACTCTTTGCCTCATCTTTTTTCTGAGTTACTGCCTCAGACAAGGACAGACACCTCATGGGGGAAGTGTCCCATCAGCTCTCAGGCATTATGTCCTGGATCCCAGTTCTTTTCTTAACAGGCTTAAACTCACACCATTATTAGGCAAACTGAATCCAACACGCACATGTTGCCAGACAAATTGAATTTGCCTTCACTCAGTTAATTAGGATAAGCTTCCATTCTCACATCAACTGTTTTTGCATTCATATGCAGGCACGGTCTCCTCTTCTGCTTCCTGCAATTGCCAGCATAACGCCAGCAGATTTTCAGACATACACCTCTTGGCTTTTCTGTGGTTGATTCAGACCCACCTCTGGGTTCTCACAAGACTCTCTCAAGACTTTGATATCTAACACCTGCCAGAGAGGGCATCTCAGTTGTCATTGTCACATCTCAGCCCTTCAAAATAAAAACCCCAACAAAAAAAACAACCAAAAGAAAACCAGCCAAGAAAGCAGATAGACAGAGAGTAATTGAAAAAGAAAACATTTTTTTTTTTTTTTTTTTTGCCTTGTCCCAAACAAACAACTAGCTTTGACCCTCTTGTAGGCCAGAACGGATTAGCCCAGGAAATCAGAAAAAGGCAGCGGGCTGGAGAACAGCCATCCCAGGACTTCATGATGTGGTTGCTAACTAATCATAAGAGAAAGCTTTTTCTGTGCTCTTGTAGCACATCTCAGTAGCAGGGATAGTCATACTTAGTTGTCTTTCAATGTTCTTCCTTATACAGTCATGCAAAGAGCCACATAAACATTATTATTTTATTATTATCATCCAAAGGTTCCTGTTTGCTAGATCCCAAGGCAGGCACAAAGAGTGTCTGTTCAATGAAGGGAGCTCAGCTCAGAACGAACACCTTTCTATTTCAAATTTTAAACATCATATCACATCTTCACCTTTTTCTCCCCCTTCTCCCCTACATGTTCTGTGGACCTGAGGTGCAATGCTTTTCTTCTTTTAGCTCCACAAAGGTCTGCAGAGTAAGGCCTGATTCTCTCATCTACCTTCATCAACTTAGCCCACTTATTTTAAGATAGATGCAAACACACAGGAGCCTAAAGGGCTGCAAAAGCTAAATCTTAATCAGAGATATTTGGCTATACCAAGGTCCCAAGAACATCCTTACCTAGCGGCAACCTTTGTCTTTTGACTCCTCTTCCATGTGTTTTCCTTTGAATCTGTTAAGTCCATGCAGCTTCTTAATCAAATCACCAAAAATGTGTTGAACAAAATAATCAGCTTGTGATTACATTTTAAGGGATAAATAGCACATGACCAGCATTAATCACTCAGTACACCCCGGGTGGGTGGCTGATTCCCAAGGACTTTCAATAAAATCTAGAAAGTGGTATATTTTTCCTTGAACGCGGTAGCCTTCAACTGAATCAAATGGAATTCTTTTCTTACATCTAATTTGTTAACTCTGCAGATCTCAGAATAGAGTTGACAATGCTAATAATAAAAACATCTTAAAATTATTTTCCTCACTGAAGTCCTATAGGATTTTATTAGAGCTAATGCAATTCCCTCAGACTCTAATGATAAAAATGCACTTTTCAAATCATCTTACAGGCATATGATTGCCATTACTGTAGTTACTGGTTTCCTTAAATACCAAAATATATCAAGGAGGAGAAAGAGATTGTTTGAGCAGCTACATTTCCCGCAAAACACCGTATTAGCCATGCTCCAGTGCTCTAGTATACCTCTAGGATAGATGGATTTAAATCTGGGGAGACAAAAGCAGAGAAGGTTGGGGGTGGGTTATTGCAAACAAGTTGGTGATCAATCCTGGCTGAAGACATGACTTTTTAGTTCACATACTACAGCAAACCCCAGCCCCCACTGCATTTTGGTGTGTTATGCTCACCGCTTGTCCCATTATGCAATGTAGTTTTAAGAAGTGCACCCTACAGATTGTGACTGCTTTACTAATATTCTCATCAAGCCAAAGTGTTCAGTTGTTGCAGTGCAGTGGGTGGAGGGGGGATATAATCTTTAAAAATAGATCCTCAAGTCTTTTCTTAGATTGCAAAAAATTCCTTAAAAAAAAAAAAAAAAAAAAAAAGAAATCCAAGCTACCACACACTCCCCCGTTTGTCTGAAAGTGATTTGTTGGCAAGAATAGAAGTTTGGTTTCCAAGGTACAGTGAAAGAGCATAGAGACGGCCTGAGGTATGGGATAAATATGCCATATTTCTCAGTTACACAAGATGCTGTAGCTAAGGGGAGATGAAGGGGGGGGTGGGTACCAGAATGAAGCCGCTTGCCAAAACCACCCGAGAGCATTTTGTATGTAGTGCCTTGTGTTCGAAAGTGGAGTACAGGTGTGACTCACCGTGCTGAGACATGTGTGCCAGCCTCTCTCTTAGCCTCTCTGCGAGGCTAAGAAATCCTTCACGACTTGCTCAGAAAAAAGCCATGTGCCAGCTGCCCTGTGTACAGAGACAGGTTTCCTCCAGCTTTCCTGGAGGAACCCAGGGGCACTTGCATTGCTCGTGATCCTTCAATGGACCTGAAGCCTGCAGGAGTTCCTGGTAGCAGTTGCTTTTGCTGCAAAAATCAATATTCGGAGAGCTGCAGCCCTGAAGGTCCTTTCACAGGCCATTGTCCCTCATTGCCTGTAGAAACGCAGGCAAAGCTGCCACATGCACCAAGGGACAGCCCTTGGCAGGGAGGGCTGCAATGAGAGCCCAGGGCTAGGGGAGGGACAGCAAAAATTTGGGTGTAGGTGAATGAACTCAGAGCCTTGGGGTGGCTGTGCCCTATAGAGCCTCTTGCAAGAGAAGATGGATTTATTTCCCCCTCGCAGAGACCAAACCTGATGGCTCTGAAGCTCCCGCTGAGCCAGGGGCAAAGTGTTAGAGGTCATGAGGGAAGGGTTTGGATGAACAGTCTTTCATCTTGAGGTGCTTTGTGGGGTCTCGGCCCATGGTGGGATGGGTTTCACAAAGACAGGAGCCTTCTCAGAGCTGTCTTCCATCAAGATGCCTGTTCTCCTGCTCGGTCTGCACACCCAAGGCTCTCAGATGGGTAACAACCCACTCTTCAGCTGCTGGAGTCAGGCCCACCTGGTCTCCCCATTGAAGTTTGGTCTTTGTCATTTCTCCAAGCAGGGTCCTCCTTTTTGCTCCTGTGTGGGCTCAGAGGGTCCTGGTACCCAATTGCAAAGGGGACATTGTCATTCCAGTTGGTAGGTGGAGGTAAACCAGATTGTGGCTGAGACAGAAAGGAGAGGTAAGAAAGCAACACACAGGCTGGAAAGGAGATACCAGTGTCCTTCATGCTACCATGCCTAGAGTACCCTGGGAGAGTTCCAGCATGTGAAGTACAGTCCAGATTAACTGTGTTAATCGTCACTTCATGCAACATGGAGAGGTTCACTTTGTGACCCAGCTTTCCTTGCCAAGTCCTTTCTCCAGACACTGCTTTTAGCATGAAATAATTGCTTTGTCTGTAAATCAATCAGCTGCATTGATGTTGAACCCTTGCCTTTACTGGGTTATTGCATGCAAACTGATACACGACAATGGGTAATGGCCACTCCATTTCATCTCAACTTTTCATCTTCAGGAAGAAGTGATCTCAGCTCCCCCTTGTCCAGAGAAGCCCTTCATCCCACATTTCCCACACCACAGCCCATGTGAGCTTCTGCTCAAGCTAGTGATGATGTGAAGGCCAGCCAAGGGAAAGGAGATGCGCAGGATACACCACAGAGAAAGCACCCAGAAGACACTCATATATACATATTTCCTTCCCCTCTGATAACCACAAGTACCTTTGCATTCCTATTTTACCCATAAAACTCCCAGCCCTGGACCCTTTGCTTTTTCCAGGTGGGCCCAGCTGGAAACATCTACAAACTTCTGTGGTGGGGTGAGGAGGGACACCAGCTTTCTGTGTTTCTGCTCTGAGCGTGTTCTTACAGCCTGTGGGAGTGCCAGGGGGAAGGATGAATAGGATGAAAGAAAACAAGACCCAGATATATCCTGATCTGGATAGCCTACAGTGCACCCAAAACTTCTTGTAGGTTATTTTAAATTGCACCCTTGTAAGTCAATTGTGTAGGTAAATGGGAAAAAAAAAAGACATAAGATATTGAAAGACTGTCGGTATCTCCACATAAAATCATAGCCCAGAAGTCCTCCAGCTCAGTGATGCCCTAGCCAGAGAGGACATAACCCAAACACTTCCTTGTTGGACGGGGGCATCCATTCCGCAAGTCCAGAGCTGCTCCTGCCCCAGTGTCTGAGCCCCGGTCCTACCAGAGGCCCAGCACTGGTGCAGGGAGGCACAGAAGCTCCTTGGAGGGTCAGTTTTTGGAGCAGGGTCAGAGCAGCCCTCTCACTACCTTTGGGAAGGCAGGTATAACCCATTCCTGGGTGCATGCCATAACCCCTGTTACCCCCTGAGCTTCCTCTCCCTCCAACCTCACAAATTAGTTGTCTCACACGGGGTTCAGCTTCCACAGAAAAGCTGGTAGAAGCCCATCACCTGTGGCTTTGGGCTTAGGCTGCCTGTTAGGTCTCTTTTGAGCAGCCTAAGGCAAGCTCCTTGCATTCCACAAAGACTATGTCTCTCCACATGCCATGCAGGTGTTCTTTTATTTGCTTCTCCTTCCACACCTCTCTCTCTGGCTCCTTATTTTGAATTACTTGAATGTATTCCACCCATTTGTCCCCCTCCTGTTAATGTTACTGTAAGCCTTGCCAACAGATGCTCGCCCATGCTCAGGACAGAAAGAGCACAGGAAGTTGTGATGGGTGTCCCTACTCTGTGTGAACGAACAGTATTTTGGTTCAGGCACTGCCAACAAGCAGGTCTGACTGAGATCAGCCCTGCTGTGCAAACCGTGAGAGCTGTGCTTGGCCGCATCTTCTCAGGAACTAAGGAGACTTACCAGGAGCTAACAGTACCAGCCCAAGCTGGGACTAGACAAAAGCAAAACTGCTACAGCTGCACACCTGTACGTACACCAAAGAGAGGGGGGTTGACTACAAGTCAATCACTTCACGCTGTAAAAATTTGTAGCCCGTGGAGCTCTCCTGCACGGCAGCGGGTTGCATGGCGGTGATCTCCCCCTCCAGCAGGGATGCCTCTAAAGGTTACTCCTCGAGGCTGAGACCCCTTACCCAGCACCTGATATCTAGAATGAGGTAGATGATATTTAAATTGGGCTTAAAAGTGTATTGTATGCTAATGACATTTATATATGTCCAGCTATAGCTTAATTATTAGAAGTGTAGTAAATGGTAGTGTTTGATGGTTGTTTAAATCACTGTCTAAATCGTTGTCTAATCACCATCTAAATTATCATTTGAATCATAGTCAAATCACTGCTAAATCACTGTTTAACTAACATTCAATTATTGCTTAATCACCATTTGATTACCATTTGATTTTCATCGAATCATTGATTAATTACCATTTGGTCATCCTTTGATCATTAATAAAACCCTTTTAGTTAAACCCATAACAATGACTTCTCTTAATAATTAATCTGTGACAGAAGACTCAACCACAATCTGAGGGGACACATCAAGCAAAGCAGCTATGGCACATTTAGCCCTAAACCCCCCAGCTGTCCCCAAAGGTCACCACGTTTTTACACCACACTCCCTACGGAGCAGGGCGCTGCTGTCAGTCCTCCATTGAAGCTGAGCTGGAAACGTGTATGATTCACAACACTGATAGCATCTAACCGTTGGGTTATTTTCCTTTAATGAACCTTTCCTGAACTATTTTTCCTTTCTGTGTCCCCACCTCTCATCCTGCTTCCGCAAATAAAGGCATTTCCTATTGCAGCCACGGGAACACTCCATCACTGCACCAAAATTTCCTACAGCCTTCCTGGCGTTTGTCCTCTGAAATGCCTGAATATGTATGAAGGCTTTCATAAAGCTGAATTGCTCGCAGAAAAACTAGGAGCAGAGATCAGCAAGACGTCAGAAAGTCAACCAACACGTGGTTGGGTCGGTTTTTCTCCTTGTTCCCTGCCAGCACTGAGTGGGAGCTCTGCAGGGTGGAGGGTGGGGAGTGGAGGAGGAAAAGGGGATCAACGACGTGTTGAAGCAATGGTCTGTCTCACCCCACTCAGCAATCACAAGTTTCATAAGCTGTAGGCTTTTGTTTGAAATGCCTGGTTTCTCTGGCATGTTTATTGATTTGTGCACTAATATATTGGGTAGGTTGAATAGTTTATTAACTTTCAGGAGAGTTACATTGCATCCTGATTATAAAATTTAGGTTTCTGTTGCAGAATTATACCATGTTTGGGTATTAAACCAGCTATTTTCTTTTTTCTTTTATTTTTTCCCCCCCAGTAGGTACGACCACGGGTTATTCCTGGGTGGAGGAACATTATTGCTGGACTGTGCTCGCTATCTCACCCGGAGCGTGGGGAAAAGCTGGAGCTGTGGTGACATGGTAGGAGCTGTCATCTGTGTTTCGCTCACTGGAAAGGTCCCATTCAAGCCCCGTTTTTACGCAGCAAGGATGGATCCCTGCTGTAAAGAGATCAGGGGGTAAAGGATGACAGAAGGTGTTTCAGTGGCACCCCAGGACTGGCAGCGCCCACTTGGCCCATGGAGGGGCTGCAGGACCTAGCTGGAGGGACCACAGAATCACAGAATGGTAGGGGTTGGAAGGGACCTCTGGAGATCATCTAGTCCAACCCCCTGCCAGAGTAGGGTCACCCAGAGCAGGTTGCACAGGAGCGCGTCCAGGCGGGTTTGGAATGTCTCCAGAGACGGAGACTCCACCACCTCTCTGGGCAGCCTGTGCCAGGGCTCTGCCACCCTCAAAGTAAAAAAGTTCCTCCTCATGTTTAGGTGGAACTTCCTATGCTCAAGTTTATGCCTATTACCCCTTGTCCTGTTGCCAGACTGAAAAGAGCCTGGCCCCATCCTCCTGACACCCATCCTTTAAGTATTTATAAGCGTTGATAAGGTCCCCCCTCAGTCATCTTTTTTCCAGACTGAAGAGACCCAAGTCCCTCAGCCTGTCTTCATCAGAGAGATCTTCCAGTCCCCTCATCATCTTGGTAGCCCTTTGCTGCACCCTCTCCAGCAGTTCCCTGTCCTTCTTGAACTGGGGAGCCCAGGACTGGACACAGTACTCCAGATGCAGCATCACCAGGGCAGAGTAGAGAGGGAAGACGGCTGCAGGTGGATTTTGCAGCACCACACTTCAGCGGGATTTTTTCTATTTGATTTGACTTTTTCTATCCCGTAAAAGATCGCTGCAAACACTGAGCTTTTAAATTAAAGGGAGTTAATGAAAGTGTACCTGTGATAACTATTACTGGATCCCTTGTACATTCAACAGTCACATTAAGATGATTTCTTATTATCTGTGAATCCATTCCAGAGGCATGTTCTCGCTGTTACAGCCCTCCTGTGCACCATCGCAGGTGCGGCTTTGCTGCCCGGCATGGCAGATAAAAAAAAGGCCAACTGTGTTGCTACAGCCTTGACTTGTTTGGTTTTTTTTTTATTTTTTCCCTGAGACAGATGAGATGGAGCTTACTAGGAACCCTGCTCAACATTTCCCTCGGATAAAGCGTGTTCGTGTACCTGCATCCCATGGGCATTCTTAATGCAAATGGAGACTTCACCTAAAACAAGAGATCTTTCTTTTGTTATAAGAATAGCAATGCAGCTTTCAGCTGAGAGTGTGCCGCCTCGTACGAAATGGTATGAAACAAGACAAAAATGGAATATTGTGTTGGTGTAGCCAAGGCTGCTGCAACCACTTCAGTCCCTGGAGTCGATTAGGCAGAGTTTACTAGCAAGGCAGACCGTCCGAAATATATTTGGTGCATTGTCAGTCACAGGTAGCCCATGAAATATGCATTTTCATACAGCAGCCACTTCATTTCGATTGAAGCAGGCATTCATCCCCGAGCTCTTCTCTCTGATGCAACTGGGGGATTTTGCCACTGTTTCGGTTATGGTTTATCTTGCACATCCAGTTACTGGTAACAAGGTGGGTTACAAACCAGAGGCCAGATCCATGTCTCCCAGCTTCACTTTGTCGGAGTGACAAATGAGTGACTGCTAATTGTTCCTACCAGAAAGATTCTGAGGCACAGAAAACCCTCTCCACTCCTCTGCCACCGTCTGCTATGGAGAGGGTGGCCTGATCCTCACTCATCTGTTGTTGCCAATTCATATTACTTGGCTTTGGGGGATATGTGGGGGGATGTTTCTTTACTGAAAGGGTGGTCAAACACTGAAACAGGCTTCCTAGAGAGGTGTTTGATGCCTGAGGCTTGTCAGTGTTTAAAAGGCATTTGGATAACAACCTCAATAACATGCTCTGACTTTTGGTCAGCCCTGAAGGGGTCAGGCAGTTGGACTGGATGATAGTTGTAGTCCCAACTGAAATATTCTCTTCTCTTCTCTTCTCTTCTCTTCTCTTCTCTTCTCTTCTCTTCTCTTCTCTTCTCTTCTCTTCTCTTCTCTTCTCTTCTCTTCTCTTCTCTTCTCTTCTCTTCTCTTCTCTTCTCTTCTCTTCTCTTCTCTTCTCTTCTCTTCTCTTCTCTTCTCTTCTCTTCTCTTCTCTTCTCTTCTCTTCTATATTGCTTTTGTTGGACCGACAAGCACAAGGTGTACAAGGTGCTCAAGGTTCACAAGGTTCACAAGCTGAAGGAAGGGCATATGGCTGTGCAACGTGCTCCCTTGCTCGAGTCCTTGGGGTTCGTACACACTGTGGCTGTCACCACGGGGTTGGACCACCTGTAGCTCCAGGGCCTCCTCTCTTAATGTGAATTATAGTATCACCAAGACAGAGGCTTGAAAACAGTTAGGAGTCATCTTTATATCTTCAGGTGGAAGTGAGAAATAGAGCTGCTGAAGTGTTTCCTCCTGGGAAAGATTGTGTAATAAAAATAAACTTCGGGTTGAGCTAAGTGAGGCCGTGTCTACACGTGTGAGGCAGTCGCCTCAAACACCTGGCCTCTGCAGGGTGGTCTGATGAACATTGTCCTCCCAGGCAGTCTGAATCTGCCCTCAGATCCCGCCCACCTGGACACCAGCAATTTTCAGGATGCCCCAAACACTGCAGAGAGACCGAGACCCACCACCACTACTTCAGCAAAGCGCCCCACTGCCATGGAGCTGGTGCGTCCAGTGCCAACCTGCAGTGCTAGGTCCTGATGTGCCCTTTAGTGTTTGGAAGATGAGCTGGAAGCCACATCGCCGAGCCAGGGAGACGTGGCATTTAGTGAAGCTTAACTCCTTACTGCATGGCAGCGCTTCGCATTCAGTATTTTACATGGAGCAATGGGACTGTGAATAAAGATGTTGCCACTAAGCAACAAAACAAAGATTTTACAGGAGATCATAAGGTGATACTAAATCTCCTCTCCTCCTCTCCTCCTCTCCAATGCACCAAGGTTGCCAGAAGCAGAGTCTGGCCCCGGTGTTGTTTGGGAGCCAGTGGGAGGACTGATAAATAAGGGAAGAGTGGACAACAATATCATGGGCTAATTCAAACCAGATATGCCAGGTCTGAAGACACCCCAGCCAGGCAGGGCTCTTCTCCCAGTCCTTGAAATAAGGCAGGCAGCAGAGCAGGGCAGGAGGTGGACGAGCCTTGAGCAGATGAAGGATGCATCTGAAAACAGAGAGGAGGACTTCATCTGCGCTACAGACCCTAGCACAGATGCTCTCTGACGGCTCCAAACCTAGAAACCGGGGGTTAGGTCAAACGGACAAAACGATACGGTCTAGTTGCAGAAAAGTGACACAAAGAAGAGCGAGGGATTACAAAACAAATAAATCTGACGTCAGAAAAAAATTCCTGGAAACTGAAAATCTAAAGATGCAGGGGGGGGAAAAGAGGTTTGGAGCCGAGCCTTACAACAGAGTGGTCAGCAAGGCTTTTTCAGTTCTGAACACAGACGTCTGCCTGGTCTATGATCTGTGCCCAGCAATCGTTGCTCTTTGCATTGCCACCAAAAGAACCAGCCGATGTCCCCAGCACGATAAGCAGAGGCGAGCTAAACCCCAGTAACGGCAATGGGTGGCACATTTCCATTAGCATCCTCTATGTGCAAACTGATAGAGCATCACCACCCAGCTGCCAAAACACTGCCGCCTTATCTACAGCGCAGCAAGGGGCGCGGGGAAAAGAGAGAAGGAAAATATGACCGCGTTCATTTGGTAACAGCTTAAAACGCCTCTCAGCCGAGGGTCTCATCAGAGCAGGTTTGCACAAAGCCAAGATAAAGCTGCAGCAGGTTTCCCTCTTCCCCTGGACATTTTTACATCGGTGGTCCCCAGGAGATCTGTATTTCCCCATCATGTGGCTCCTCGCTGACATACCGCGTGATGCCCTGTTCGCCCGGAAGGTCATGGTGCACCTGGTCGTTGGTGTGCACAACGAAAAGGAAAAATACTGGGAATGAGCTGCAGTGCTGGTATTTGTAGCACAGCAGCGCTGAAGAGCCCGTGTATGAACCCGGCCCCCATGGAACTGTATCCTGGATAGGGAGAAAAAGGGTTCTGCTCTAGCCCACCTCCACAGAAATGAGATGTTTGCATGTAGAGGTGTCTCCCTGGGTCCCTTTAAAATTTTAAACACATTTGCTAACTTCATCCACATTTGATGGGACAGGGAAGAGGGATTTATCTCACGCAAATGCAGAGGTCTGGTAAGTGGATGTCTCCATCTCAGCTAATCACCTCACCCTCTCTCTTATAGCCACTGGCAAAAAATAGGCGTTTTGGTTGGAAACGTGACTTTTCTGATGCAGGGTGGGTGGTTGCTTAAAGATGGCTGGATTCCTACCTCACAGAGCCCCTTTCTCCCCATGGATTTCCTGGGGAGCACAGAGGACCACCCTGTAAATCACAGCAGCTCATCATGTGGCTCCTGTTCATACGCAGTGGTTTTAAATAAAGAGGCTTGTGTTAATAACATCACTGATCCCTCCTGTTGTTTCTCCCAACAGAGTTTGTGTGACCTCAAGCCCCCAATATGGACTGACCACAAGCTTTAAAGGACATGATTTATATTTAAATCAACAGCAGCAACATTTGGAGAGCTATGCAATTGGGAAAATCTGGTAGATTTACCCAGTATTTGTACTGAAAAAATAATATCCCGAAGCATTTGCATGTATTTTGTCTTACTTTTGTGCTAAATTTAAATGCTCATTATCCAAGGGCTTTGTTCTGACACCACATGGAGGTGGCTAATATCTATATACAATTCAAATGCTACAGACCTGGGCCAGGTCCCTGCAGTGCCCGCCTCAAGAGACTTGTGAAGACATAGCCCTGGCCAGGACTTCAGCCAAGTGTGGAAAGATAGGAGTATCTTGGATCTCTTCCACTAATTAAGAAGAATGTTAAGGGGCTCAGCTCTCCAAGGGACTGAGAGCTGGGATGCGATGGACAGGCTTTACACCTTTACACCTTCCTCCAGGTTTCTTTTTACATTGCAGGTGCCATGGTAGGAAGGAGAAACCTTTTACTTGGTCTGCAATGGTGACATCTTCTCTGGCAGCGTCTTCCGTGCAAGCAAATGCCCACAGAGCTGGCTGCAGAGTTTATTTAATGAATTAAATTACCCTGCTGAAGTCTCACTTCACAGCTCTTCTGCCCTGCTCTTTACTTACTACACACTCACGTTATCCTTTGCTCTTGTGTTTCCTCCAGGGATCCACAGACATGCAACTGAGCAAGGCCAAAGGCTGGCAAGGTGACATCCTTCTGGGGTGACATCCTTCTGCACCGCTGGAGCCCATACCCTCAACTGACACAAAACGTATTTGCAGGCAGAGGGGAGCACATCCAAGTGCCGCACTCGTTCCATGAACCCTATTTAATTCTCAGGAGCCTGTGGCCTCTCTCAAACCAGAGGTGAGGGAAAGCGCAATCATTATTAAATTGGTGATTTGAGAGGTATTTTAATTTTTTTTAGAAAGAAAAAAAAAAAAAGATGAAAGGGGAAAAGTTCCCTGTTTCACACTTCTTAAGGTCACACTTCATATTAAGGTTCCATTTATAAAGAAAACATAAATGCTTAATACATGTTTAAGTGATTGATGAATCATTTATTGTATATTGCTATTGAACCGTTGGTCTCTAGAGCTGTGACTTAATCATCTATAATACCCGCAGCCGCTGTATATACAGCCATCGATAATGCTGGAACACAAAGCATTCGTGTGCATAACGTGCTTACCACATCTAACATTTATGAATGCTTTATAAACAATTTATAAATGAAATCTTAATATACAGCGTAAGCTATTTTTAATGTCGTGGCGGTTACATAACCCATTTGGCCTTGATTCATCTCAGTTAACTTCGGGCACCTTGCGGAGGTGTCACTGGTTGTAGCCCTGTACCATTTCTCTCTGCATTCCTACCCTCCCTTCCTCCCACTGCTTATTTATTATGCCCCGAAGAGCGCTGCAAATGTGTCTGGGAGGGATGCTGCAACCTTGCAGGCTTCAAAAGTCTGCGCAATGATCGAGCCGCACGTCAATAACCCCCTCACACACGTGTACATGCACTGAACTGAAAGACGGGAGATTTAGATTAGATATTAGGAAGAAATTCTTTACTCTGAGGGTGGTGAGACACTGGAACAGGTTGCCCAGAGAAGCTGTGGCTGCCCCATCCCTGGAGGTGTTCAAGGCCAGGCTGGATGGGGCTTTGAGCAGCCTGGTCTAGTGGGAGGTGTCCCTGCCCATGGCAGGGGGGTTGGAACTAGATGATCTTTAAAGGTCCTTTCCAACCCAAACCATTCCATGATTCTGTGATTCTCTAAAGGAAAACACTCCCGTGCTGCTTCTTTCCCCTTTTCCAGCCAAACCCATTGCATGGGTTCAGCCTGGTGTGGCCACGTGAAGAGGTGAATTAGGCAAAGGGATGGGGAGGGAATGGCATCTGTGCTCCAGATCTGAGCTGTTGGGAAAGGAGGTGGGAGACAGATGCCTAAACTGGACCGTGGCATCACTTCGGCCATTGAGCTGGACCGTTCTGTAAGAACACGGGCAGACTTTGGATAGCAAAGGGCCCTGTTTCAGACACAGATTAGTGATGACATCCTCATAGCCACTAACAAGATGTTCATTGTTAAACCATTTCAATAGTTGGCCTGATTTCTTTCTGGCAGTGTCTACGTTGTTTTGTTCAAACTGAACAGATTCTGAAAAGGGCCTGAAATCGCCCTTCTTCAGTCATGATATCAAAAAACATTGGGCCGTAACAAATTCTTCTCTTCAGAGGACCCAGCGCTCCCTCATCACAAAGTGGTGCTGTGTTTCCTCACTGTTAACATACGCCTTCCCTTATGCCAAGTAATTTCTGAACAGTTCCTGGGGAGATTTCCTATGGATGTGGAGATGGGGAGGCTGAGGACGTCAGCGCAGCCTGTGCCGGTACCAGCCCTTAGAAGAGGAACCCTTGGAAGAGCAACCGCAAGCAGGAGGTGGATGAGTGCCATCTCACCCAGTATACAGCCACTGGGCACAGCCTTTGGGTATAACATGATTTCCCAAGCAAGTCCGTTTGCATGATTTATGCCTCCAAGGTTCATTACTGTTGTTGATATAGATACACACTGAGGACATACTGGCCTGGAAGGATCTTCTGCACTCCCAGGCTTGTTTTATATATCTGTTCCTCATGTATTAAACTGACAGTGCCCAAGTTTGATGAGATGTCTTCTCCTTGTACCAAGGTTCCTAGGAACCAGTGGTGATGCAAGAATAAAATGGCCAATGCACCGTAATGGGACAGTGACCTCAATCTAAAATGTATCGGTTCAGATGCAGATTGTGTTCTGGGCAGATGTGTGACTAAATTAGCTGTAATCAGTGGGTCTATTAATGTGCTTAACATTAGGCACATGCTTAGATATCTCGCTGAATGAGGAACACAGGGACAATAAATAATCAATACATGTTAAATGACGTTATCTACGTGCAGCACAAGTCCCATTGGTGCTATGGAACTGATGCATCGTGAATGTAGTAGCCCAAGTATCACTCCAACAAGCAACACCAGGTGATAGTAAAATAGACAAGGTCCCACTCAACTGAAACATCTCAAGATGCTTTTAAGAAAAGATCCGAGAGCCAAACTCCAGTTTAACAACTGAAATAGGGTATGAAGCAAGTTTTTAACCCAGTAGAAGACCTAAGTGTTAGGAAGAATCTGATGGAGATGCAGAGGAAAGAGACAGAAAAAGAAAGGGACACATTCATCCTTTCTGTTGGAATCAACTAAAGAAAAACAGAAAAGCAATAAGAGGAAGAGCTGGTGGGAAAGATGAGGTGAAAGAGATGAGAAACCAACAGTTAAAATAGAAAGATGCTGGGCAACTCAAGGACCCTGATCTAAGCTCCAGAATGGCCCAACCCGCAAAAGTAAACGTGTCATTGAACACTGAACACCAAAATTGTCCATACCTACGTGTCTTCTGTATTAAGAAAAGAGCATTAGCATTTACAAACCTCTGCAGAGCATGTACCTGTATGAAAGCCTTCAAATCCCACCTGTGCCCAAACAGCTGAACTGCAAGCCCAGAGCTGTAGATGGTTTGCTTAATATCTCGTGGAGCTGGCAGATAGCACCGTTCTAGTGTGCGGAGTGCAAATAGGATGGATGCATAGTCCCATTTCAGTGAGAGACAAAGTACCACACCCAGGAACGGAGCCAGAGGATCCAAGGAAGGGTGAGTGCAGCTGGCTCTCACTAAGGAAAGCTTAAGAGCTTCTAGATGGGGGTCCTAAACACAGGAGCCTCAGGACTGTTTGACAAGAAGGAGTTCAAACAGGGTTGCACATCAGATGCTGCACACAAAACAAGTGCTTCCAATCAGTCTTCCCAGACATACCACCTCCATAAGTATTCCTCCTTTCAGCCTTTGAGCTGTTTCTGTAGAAGATGGAAAGGATCAGAAAATCATAGAATGGTTTGGGTTGGAAGGGACCTTTAAAGACCATCTAGTCCAGCCCCCCTGCCATGAGCAGGGACACCTCCCACCAGTCCAGGTTGCTCAGAGCCCTGTCCAACCTGACCTTGAACGTTTCCAGGGATGGGGCATCTACCACCTCTCTGGGCCACCTGGGCCAGTGTCTCGCCATCCTCAATGACAATATTAGCATACTGAGGCATAAGTAACCTTTCACGTGAGTGCATCTCTCTCCCCTCAGCTGACAGTTAACGGATGCTGACACACAGGAGTCACATAATGGAGCATACATCTCTCATCGGCTCTGAGTTCATCTAGGAAAAGAAAGTTTGAGTGAAGCTGGAATTTCAGTTCCAGGGTCAAATACATTCCTGCAGACACAGAACGCAGCATCAAGAGATATGTTATTACCAGTAAAAAACACACAAGAACACTACCAAGAATTATAAACAGAAGAGACAGGCAGAGGTGTAAATAACACAAGATAAGTATTTATTCAGACAGTTAAATTTATGCAACTTATGCTTCTCCAATGCATACATATATTGGACCAATGTCTGCTCTCGGCAATGGTGATTTAAATTAGGCATGATTTAATTCACTCAAGTGGAATCATATCAGATTTACATCTGTATAACAATGTGCAGTTTGGCTCATCATGTTCAGAATAATAACTGGGTGGTTCAGAGAAATAAAAACAAGTTTTCAGTTCCAGAAAAGGAGAGCAGAACAGAAAAGTATCATCCTTTTTTCACTGCAAGGACCAATCCTGACAGCAATCCCAGTGAAAACTTCCATTAAAAAAGAAAACCAAAAGCAATGCAGTATTCTCATTTCAAGTACCTTTTCCTCATCCTTCTCCAAATTACACTGACACTTAAATATTCTCCTTCCGGACAAGTCACAAATGACCCCCAGAAGGAAGAACTTCTTTTGTTTCATCTCTTCTACCAAGACAAGTAGAAGTGTGAGAAAATTGGGAAAGATATCATAAATGCCAAAAGCAACTAAGCATCAAAGTTGACAAGGGACAGAGTGGTCTACGATATAATGAACAGACAGAACACTAAGGGTCAGCTCACACATAAGAACTTATATTTATGAGCACATATGGCAGATTTATAATGGCATATTGGAAATATGCGGCTCGCTTTTGTTCTGATAAAACCTGTTCCCATTCCAACAGCTTCAGCAGGCTGTGGATCAGGATCCTTTATAAAGTAAAGGGCACAGGAGCGCTGCATCCCAGTATAGGCTTCACGGAACAATATCCTCTGTTCTCAGAGAACGCTCTCAAAAATAAACTAGGAAATGATCCCTTAGCTGGGTAAGCTGAAGCATCCTGACTGCAACAGCATCTGCTTCACAATATTTTTGTTGCAAATGCAATGTGGTCCTTACAAAGCCTTAGCTGTATTCCTAGCATCTGCAGATTACCTGCTGGGAATACTGAATAAAACCCAATTTGGATTTCGCTGCAACAGTGTTGTGTAACATAGTACAGAGACACATGTCAAAAGCAAGCTTTTACGGAGAAGATTAACTGGTTTAATTCCTGCTCTCCCGGGATCTTATTTTTTCTGTGTATATGCCTATGTAGTGACAAAGAATTCAGCCTCATGGCACAAACTGGTCAACCAAGCTCCGCTAACACATAAAACACGCCCAGCTCAGCTGCTTGGACCCTCTTTCCATGGGCGTCTCTGGCACAGAACCACCATGCAAGTTGCAGGAAGAGTTTTCTTACTGGACTTCGCATGCTGGCAGAGCAGTACACCATTGCAAGTAAATCTTCAGTCGGTCTCAGATTTCCATCAGTTTAAGACTGAAGACTTCCACTCTGGCATTCAAAGCTGCGTACGGAGCCACAGCTCAGGAGCAAACACTGATAACACTGCCACAGTACAGTTTTTTAGAGATAATACCCATCACACACTGGAAATACAGCTATCATGGTATAGCTATAGTTCCCTCAAATCAGAAACATGTTTAGGATGAATACGTTCCAGTCATTTGCAAACATGCAATGATTTGAGTTTTGAGCACTGTCGTTCCTATGGAAAAAAAAAAACCCAGTCACATTTAAAAGTACAACTAGGCATGGTGCAGGGAGCCAGGATGAGCTATCTGGGCTAGTGCTCTACAGCATGAGCAGGTCAGGCATGAAGTGGCGTGCCCACATTTGGATGAAGCCTAAACAAACAAAAAAAAAATCAGCAAAGAGGTTGAGCATGTAGGTTTAGCACGTAGAGAGCTGCCTGGAGCTAATCAGAGCCCCCCTGCCACATCTTGGTGTATCGACCCCCAAAAGTCCACTACCACCAAATTTAATTGCTGCAGGCTGTAAATTTCAGAAAAGATTGAGACAGGTTTGTAATATATGGTCCATGAAATAATGTATTAATCATACAGCTAAGACATCTCCCTGCTTTACATGGGGTAAATGCGGGACTCTTTATACGAAAACATTATTCTCACAGACAATAGGCTACTTTTTCAGTATATTCATCTACTTTTATGGTCAGGAACTCCATGGCCTTAATTGCCTAATAATTAAACTTAATCATTCTAAAAAAAAGAAGGAAAAAAACAACCACATAATCAAGCCCAGTCTATTAGCATGAGAAATCTGATCAGAAGAGTTTGCGAGGGATATTAACAACCAGCTGATTAATTCTGGTGGCCCCTTAGGTGTCTGCAAATGTTTCAAGTGATTGTGATTGTATGAAGCAGAACTGTGAAAGCCCAAATTCACAGGCAAGCCCTAGGCAACCCAAAAGTTGGCTTATTTCCTTTCTCAAGGACAAAACTCTTCAGCTCTTTGTTGCCGTCTTTCATTTCTTGTTCATAGATCTACCAAACTAAAGGCAGTGACTTTACCAAGAGCAAGTGACACTGAGCTCAGGGGAGGAAAAGAATAACTGGAGGCACATTTGCTATTCTTACTTTCAGTAACGCAGAAAAAAGCATCACTACTGCTATTTACTACCGAAGACACCAAATACTCAGCAAACAAATGAGCAAGAACAAGCCTGGGAACAAGTCTGAGAGAGAAGTACATCTCAAGGGTACATACAATGGGTCCAGCGTAAGCCAGGAGGAATTTCATACAGATATACAACTCTTGCTGAAAAAGGCTAAAATGGGACTATTTGAGTTGGAATTGAGACCTTGAACACATGGTTAAATTCAGCCCTCTTAAATCCAGCCCTCAAGACCCTTTCAAACCCACTGATATCAACAGAGTATATGAAAGTATAATGCATATATTAGCAGTTTCACAGGCTTTTTGGAAACAGAGGAAAACTCTAGCATAGTTATAATCTCTCCCTCTCTCTCTCTCTCTCTCTCTCTGAAATTAGCTATAGCAGCTGCCCAAATGACTATCAGCCAATTCAGAAAGTGTTCAGCTGTTCCTCCAAAGTAGGGACTGTGGCCTGGGGTTGGACAGAAACAAGCCGGGGTCAAGCAGAGGATGTGCCAAGCATTTCTGTGCACTGCGGTGAATCAAATAGCACACAGTACATTTACGGCTTAGTTTGGACCACAGGCTCCATAGCACGGATGTGGACGCTAGGAAGGCAGAACCAGGAGAGAGGCAGCTCCCTGCTGCAGTTGTCTTCATGGAATTTGATATTCAGGTAGAAATCGCCCGTGTAGAGAAAGAGAAGCGCTCCAAAGTACACCGAGTCTTTAGTCGGCTTCACCTAGAAAAGAGAACGTGAAAATCAGTACAATTAAACCAGCAACAAAACAAAATAATTGCACTTTGCAGTTCAGTAGCTCCTTCAGATCATCTCAGAGTGAATCTCTAGATTCACTTCTCAGTATTGCCTTCATACAAAAAGGAGTAAAGATCTTGTCCCTATCGTAGCAATGGTAAAACTGGAGCATTGAAAATTAAATCCTGTATTATTCTCTCGTGCAGCAAAGCTGTGGCACAGCTCAAACCAGAATAAAGATCTTCAGGAGTCACTGATCCCAAAACAGAGTTGGTTTAAGGTGAAAGTCCCACAAAATGTCCTGAATATCCAGGAACATCTTTTCTCAGACTGCAATTACCAACATCTCTATTAAAGGTCTCTGTACTCACGGCTCTGTACTCATGTTAAACACATGGTTAAACACCATTTAACAACTTAGCAATAACTAAATTCATCCCCACTCATTATTCAGACACAATCTGACTGCAAATTCAAATCAGGAATCTTTAACATTCACTATCATTAAAATAATGAAGTATAGCAAGAAACATCCCACAAAATGTAGCCACCCTGGTTTAACTTGTCCAAATTAAATACAGAGTTCACACTATTTCTACATCTATATATCTCCCTTCATCCCAAAACCAGTCACAATCCATATCTTTACAAAAAATAATATATCTTAGTCCATCATTTCAGCAGGACACTTAAGTAATTTCTAACTTTAACAATCCCATGACTGTTTAGCATGTGATAATGTTTGAATTAATATCTGTTTCCACAAGATGCTTCAGGGTGCCTTGAATTGGGTTAAAGTTGCTGCAGATGCAAAACACAGAATCAGCACAAAGCCACTCTATTGGATAGAATTTATTAAAAAAATTGTGAAAAAGCAACTTCATCCTAGCAGAAAAGACCCAAATAAAGGGCACCTGATGCTCCTCAGTATTGGTCTTCCCTCTGCCAAGACCATCTTACCAGTTCCCTTCTGCTCTCTGGAACCACAGCTCAAGATATATCATGGGGTCATCCCTACTGTCACGGGTAGGCCTGTGCCCATGTATTTTCTTTTTACTTGAATACTCATTGGTAATGGGCCTTTCTTTGGTCATCTCCAAACATCCTAGTGTCCATCATGTTACAGAGTCCAGCGCTGATTCCAAATGACAGCATGACACACCATTGGTCAGCCAAGCCGAGACCCAAGCCCAACCACAACAGAAACTCTGGTGTTGGATCCAGAAGAACTGAGCTGTCCAGATGTGCTGGACTGGACTGGATTCAAGGGGAGAAAATCTTTGCAAGGGCCATCATTGGGAACCGATGGGACATTGCCACCTGGAACAGTGAAGGGATAAGGCTAGGGCTCCGAGACGGGTTATCAGGATTCTCGGCCAGTATAAAAAATGTGGTTGTGTGGTAAACTGGGACAGTAACAACTGGATATTAACTGGGAACGTGTCTATGGATATCCCTTGCTGAAGGGCACCTTGCCATTGCATAGGAAGGCAAGAAGAAAGATGATGACTGGACCATGGCAAAGGAGAGGGGGGAGACAAACCACTAGAAAAGATTTGAGGCCAGGCTGGATGGGGCTTTGAGCAACCTGGTCTAGCGGGTGGTGTCCCTGCCCAGGGCAGGGGGGTTAGAACTAGATTATCTTTAAGGCCCCTTCCAAGTCTAACCGTTCTATGATTCTATGAAAAGGCTTCCAGGGGCGTGGGGGACCTCTGGAATATGCCAGAGCTGAAAATTGCCTGCCACCACCTCCAGTGAGGAAGGTTTTCTGTAGCTTTCAGATGTGAAGGGAATGAGCAGTTTGTTTCTGTTTTCTCCTGTTCTAGGTTATTCTGGACCTTCATTGCTGGGTCCTTTAGCCAGCAGACATGCACCCCGTACAGTCCTCTGGGGTATCAGGCTTCTTTGCTGAACCTGCCCAAACCACTGCTCCTGCACAGGGGTCTGTCTGTTCACAGGCAGCAACACCATCAGAGCTGGTAGAGCCCAGGCTCCCTTTGGCTTTGGTGCTGAGCACTTTTGCTGACCTACAGCAAACTTGTGTCAGCATCGTATCATCCACATGAGTGATCAGAGCAGCCACAGCTGTTCTCCTGACCCCTGTCCTTGGCATCTCCCCTCCTTGCTGGGTACAAGTTCTTGCCCTCTGGCATTGCGTCTGGACATGCGGAACATCAAGCAGTCTCCCCTCTTGCTTCCTTCCCTTCCTCCCGGGGCCGTCTGCCTTATTTCCGCCTCACTGGAACTGATGCCAACTTGCATCCAGAGGAGGACAGAGGCAGGCATTAATGCCAGCAATGGGTGCAGGCAAATAGCAAACAAAGCCTTCTCAGGACCAATACCATTTTCAAGCTCACAGTCCATTTTTTCTAATCATAGATACATAGAATCACAGAATGGTTTGGGTTGGAAGGGACCTTAAAGATCATCCAGTTCCAACCCCCCTGCCATAGGCAGGGACACCTCCCACCAGACCAGGCTGCTCAAAGCCCCATCCAGCCTGGCCTTGAACACCTCCAGGGATGGGGCAGCCACAGCTTCTCTGAGCAACCTGGGCCAGGGGCTCACCACCCTCATAGTGAAAAATTTCTTCCTGAATGTAGCTGCACCATGAAGAAATGCCTGTAACAGCATTGATCAGAGCCCTTGACAAGCAGTAAGGTGGCTTCAGGCACATCAGCATTAACAGTCTTTTCACTCATTTGAAGTTCTGCCTACATGGTTGCACCTTCCTCCTGTCTTCAGAGCACAAGTCTCTGCACCAGTCATCAGTTTCTTCATCAAGAGTGAGAAGAGCCAGCGAGGCAGGTAGTGGTATGTGTCCCGTTTTGCCTGCAGCACATCTCCCTGAGCGCAGTATGCACAGACCTGACAACAGTGTGACAACATGGTCTGGGGACTATCCACACTCGTATGACCACTTGTACAACCACTACTCTAATCAACACTTGTGGTTTGGGGAAGAAACAGGGAAGCAAAAGTAGCTTCAAACCTTAACACTGTTGAGATGCACGTGGCTCTGCAGAAAGTACATGAAGTTTCTTCCAAAATAGTAACTAACTTTTTGGAAAGTAAGACTGCCTCTCCAGTGGGGCTGCCTACAAACATTCCCAGAAGACCACAAGTACACCAGCAGCAGTCAGGTCAGTAGAGGGCCAGATCCAACCCAACTGGTATACCAGGCACAGGACTAATTTTGAGGTTAAATCACCTACATCTAGGTGTCTCTCTGCACACTAGGTATCCAAACTCCTACTACAGTAAGAAGACATCTAGTCATTGTAGCCAGTGGAGCAAACACACAATGGTCTAGCTGGCCAGACTACAGAGTCAGGATAACTGCTTAAACATAGGCACCTCATGAGTTCTGGGATGACCTAAGGCACTAAGGGCTGGCAAGATTTACAGGATGATTTACAGGATTTCTGGCAGTAGATGGAGGCCAGGTGGGATACCCACAGCACCTAAATGATGGTATAACACCTTTTGGGGAACTGAATTTCACCCCGGCTGTCTATGTTAGCGTAAGTCAGGTTCTACTGGCTGCAGACTACATCTCCATTGACTAATGGGAGCTTTGCTGGCCAGCATCCATGATTTACACCAACTCATTCAGATGCCTCAGTCTGGAACTGAATCCACCCAAATGTCTGTAGATGTCTACATCTGAGCCAGCTCTTCAACACAAGGATTCATCTGATCAAATGCAGAATGAGGTAAAATATCCCCTAAACTCCATCAACCCTGATGACTCGCTCTCCACTGCCTGTGAAAGGAGCTCAGGGTGACTTGTTCAGATGTGTACACAAGCGAGATGTTTCCTACCGTAGCTGACAAGTACACACCATCCCACTGATTTCAATGCATGATCCAGCCAACCTGCGAGAAAGATGAAGATGCCATACTCGTGCCTGATCCAGACCAAATTTGTACTGTCATTTGATCTAGCGGCAAACTGCCTGGATACGCGCTTGTATGTTGTGCCAGTCTGGGGTGCCACTGAACACATGCTTGTTGCATCGAGTCAGAGTCAAAAGAGATTTTACTAAAATTCCACCAAATCCTTTACGTGGAGACCAAAGACGGAAAGCTTCTACCCTAGAAAAACATGACTGAGGAATCAAGAAAAAAATGCCCACATTACCCCTCTGTTCCACTGGGATGACAGATGAAAAATTAAGTTTCTAGCTCCATCCTAATCCTTCCCCGATTCGGCTACCATGTGGGACTGCGATTGCTTAGAACTAATTACTACTTATTTATACTGCTGTTGTACTTAGGGAGCTCAGTTGGAGATTAGGGCTAGTGCCAGCTACTGTTCGCTGCCCCAAAGAGTTTACAGTGCGAGTAAAACAGTGCCAAGAAAACTAATTTGTTCCAGATGGGCCACAGAGGACCTGCCAGAAGTGAGCAAATGTTCATCATAGCTTCTGAGCTGATTCAAAATGACCATCTACTAATTAATTTCTCCTCATCTCCCACTACCAATCACTTGAGCGAGTGCATGATCACACCTACAGGGAAAAAAACCTGCTGGAGGATAGTAATGGCAAAAGCAGGAACAAGAAGAAAGAGATGAATTGCTGAGAGTTACAGGTATCTCCATAGAAGATAATTTTAATTTTTTTTTTTAATTTGGCAAGAAGCAACTCTGTCTGATCAACTAATTAGTCAAAAAAAAAAAACATTGGTAAGAACTAAGAATTTTTAATAATATGGCTTAAGCTAAACTTCAGGTTGTGAAGTGAGATAAAGAATAATAAATTAATAAATTAATGCAATGTATTTTAGTGGATGGGGGAGATAACATGGGGTCCACCACGTTATCTCATGTTTCAAAACCCTGCACTGAACAAAAATGTAAGTGATAACTGATGAAGTCACTTTTTCTCTTAAATACAGACATAGAAAGGTAAGGTTAACCAAATGAGAAGCTGTGCTTAAAAATAAAGATTTTTCTTCATTTAAAATGCACGGAAATATCTCAATATCCTTTAAAATTTTCAGTAAAAGAATTTGCTTTTTGAAGTAGTATATCCCAGCAGAGACTTTCTGTCACAAAGACTGCTGCATTGAATTGAAGTAAAAGCGCAAAAAGAAAAGACGAATAAGCACCCATTACGTTACTTCCAAGATAAATCATCTAACCTGGACTTCAAGCTGTCAGAAAGAGAAATACAAAATCGCATGACTTTTACCCTTTAAACAATTTATATTCATACTGTGAAGCAGCATGTGCATGCTGAAAATTCCTGTATATATCCCCTGTCTTCCAGATAGCAGCAGAAACTGATTTGAAACTTTTTAGTCTGGAAACAAAAAATAATTGTGATTTGCTGAGCATCAGGCTTAATACGAAATTCCATTTAGGAAAGCAGAGGGCGTTAGGGGATTGGGTTGTTGCTTTTTTTCCCCCTGAGAAATCACATTCAGTGGAGCACCAATAATGTTGTAGTTTCTGCATCAGCATGACAACAGACAAAATTTTCAGGGCGTGAGAAGTATCTTGTTTTGCTGTAACACCTGATGCTCCCACTTGTTCGTTACCATACACTACTGATACGCCAAACCACACACTAGTTCTCCATCCTTCCTCCCACCCAACTCGGCAGTGCAATAAATCATGTCACCACCTCCTTGCCAGTGTCAGCGTACAGTCAGCCCAATTAGCTTAAACTGCTGATGAATGTAGTTTTTGCTAAACTGGCCAACTTTGCACGAAAACAAATGCTCACACCATGTCTCCCACTTGGCCTGCTGGGGAAGAGAGGAGCGTCTTCCTGCAGAGAGGCAGAAACAAGCAGCTGGGAAACGGTAGTATCTCAAGCCACCTCCATTAAACAAGTGAAATAATCATGTCCCCATGACCTCAGTTTATAAAAATAATGGGAACACGTTTAATAGCTTCGACAGAACAGCACTGAGCTACAACAGAAGGGAATCATAGAATCATAGAATGGTTTGGGTTGGAAGGGACGTTTAAAAGCCATCTAGTCCAACCCCCGTGCCACGAGCGGGGACATATTCAACTAGATCAGGTTGCTCAGAGCCCCGTCCAACCTGACCTTGAATGTTTCCAGGGATGGGGAATCTACTGCCTCCCTGGGCAACCTGGGCCAGTGTTTCACCACTCTCAGCATAAAAAATGTCTTCCTTATATTTAGTCTGAATATTCCCTCTTTAAGTTTAAAACCATCGCCCCTTGTCCTGTTGCAACAGGCCTTGATAAAAAGTTTGTCCCTGTCTTCCCTGTAGGCCCCTTTTGAGTACTGAATCCGGTCCAGTGTCTCAGCTTTCATTTATAAAAAAGAGAAACTCTGAATCTCTTTCATCTCACCCAACCATGAGCTTCTTCAGTTTCTTAACCCGCGTCTGTCTGAGTTCCTGCCAAACTCAGAGCATGAACACAATTCTGAGTGTGTTCGTTCTTCCCTGAAGCATCAAATGCAGAAACCAGGACTTTCTTCTTGTCCCCAAAACAGGTGCGGCTTTCTGAAATCTTTTTTCCATTACTGAATTAGTTATTACAGGGGATGAAAGGGCCTCTGACAGCATTAGATACACTGTTTGAAGAATTTTCTTCCATGATCAGGGCTCTATGCCTCAAAGACATATGACTAAGCATTTTCTCTGGGAGCCTGTGTAGGACAAGTAAAATACTACATACCATGAAATACAACACTTCTTGTCTAAGAGTCGACGTTTTCTTCATTTCACCTTTTTGGATGAAAAGGAGGACAAATAGCAGAAAACAACTCTATTTTTAACTGATCGGGGACTGTGTTTACAGGAGAAATAGCACAATACTGAACAACAGGGCAAAAGCGGGGTCCGTAACATATGAGAAGGCTGCCTGGGCAGGCACAAGAGAGGTGACCTCCTGACTTTTTGCCCCATAGGAGCCTCAATCAGAAGGTAAGAATACATCACGCTGACATCTCCCGCTTCCCTCATTAGCCTGGAGGGTCAGGCCCTTTGGCAGCTGGGCATCCAAACACTGCCACTCTGATTAAAAAAATCCACATTGTCAGAAAGAGAGTCGAAGAAAGCCACCTCTTGATTATTTCTGTTGACATAGTTAAATTATTCAGCTAAGAATATAGTTAGCCCCCATTAAAATTCAAGTTGATGGTGCATTCCATGCTCATTAGCTTTTCTGAAATGTTTTCTTCCCCTGATGTGTAACTGAAAAATATGCATGGTGACTATCCCTGTGGTTAACCTTTAATTTCTTACTTACTAAGGGTCACTTAAATATTCCGTTTTGACAGGTACATTTTATTAGCAATCCGAAGAGCTGACCTAAGCAAAGGTCCTAAGCACTACCCCAAGCACTCACCCTCTTCTTCATGTTTATTTTATAAGTTACCAGAAATACTGCTTATTCCACTCTGCAGTACTGTGCATACTGTGTATTTTTGTTGTTTATGGTTTTTTTGAGAAGTATGTAGGAGAGAGTAGTTTTATCTGTATTTTCAGTATCTTGCAAAAGCTCCTAGACTTGAATTTTCCAAAGAAGAATTTGAAAGAAAAATAAAAATCTCAATTTTTCTAAAAAGGAAGGTTATTTTGTCTCATTTTAAGCATGTTTTCTATTTTTCTTTATGGTTTTATAAGACTATGCTAGGCGACAAGGAAATGAACTGGCTCATCACATTGGTCATTAATGTTTAGCATTTTCTTTTTGCAGTCTGTTGCATTTCCTCAGGACCTGACTAAAAATGATTTGCTGAGTTCCTTGGCTCAGCCTGGGGAATATTTCTTATGGACTAAAGAGAAAAAGTTACTTAAAATCTATTACTACAGGTTGCACTGGATGGCTCAAGGGACTGGCAATATGGTATTAAACATTTTATCTAGATTCCCTATTCACATTGAGTCAGATCTGGAGTGACCAAAAGTTAACGTCTCTGATAGTTTACTAGTGGTTTATATAAAGGAAATTACAGTCTTAAACCATCTCAGAGATAAATCTATATCCCCAAACCCAGCAGCACTTTTAGCAATAGCTGCCATAAAAGTGGTGCTTTCCAAAAATGAATATGCCTTAAAATTATAGAATCATAGAATGGTTTGAGTTGGAAGGGACCTTAAAGATCATCTAACCCCAGCTGCCCTGGGCAGGGACACGTCCCACCAGACCAGGTTGCTCAAAGCCCCATCCAGCCTGGCCTTGAACACCTCCAGGGATGGGGCAGCCACAGCTTCTCTGCGCAACCTGTTCCAGTGTCTCACCACCCTCACAGTAAAGAGTTTCTTCCTGATATCTAATCTAAATCTCCACTCTTTCAGTTTAAAACTGTTACCCTTGTCCTAACACCACACTCCCTGATAAAGACTGTAGAGATCTACCCATCTCCCCTGTAGCCTCTTTTAGGTACTGGAAGGGGCTCTAAGGTCTCTCCTTCTCTTCTCCAGGCTGAACAACCCCAACTCTCTCATCCTGTCCTCAAAGCAGAGGTGCTCCATCCGCCTGATCATCTTTGTGGCCTCCTCTGGCCCCACTTCAACAGGTCCATGTCCTTTTGATGTTGGAGGCCCCAGAGCTGGAGGCAGCACTGCAGGCGGCGTCTTACCAGCGTGGAGCAGAGGGGCAGAATCCCCTCCCTCGCCCTGCTGGCCACGCTGCTTTTGATGCAGACCAGGATATGGCTGGCTTTCTGGGCTGGAGCACACATTGCCGCAGAAAATGCACAATTGAATAATTAAGCTCTTTTCTGCAAATGCGTATCATCCAGAATCGTGATCCATTTGACAGAAAGACTTACTGAATCGATGTAGAAGGTGTTGGATCCCACAAAGGTGATAGCATCTTGCAGCTCATAGTTGTGCACCCCATTTTGGTAATCCTGGTAGGGCGTTACAGTGAGAGCGAAGGGCCCCACGCTGTGTTTGCTCCAGTTGGTCAGCTTCACCTCCAGCGGGATGGGGTCCCCCACTTTGCAGTCCACCACGATATCGCAGTCGCAAAGCTTGCCGTCAACGAGGATATCTGCAAATCAAGAAAACCATTCCACGTTATGTTGAACTCCTGCTTCAAAAAAATGTATTAATCTTGACTGTTAGGAAATTTAACAGCAAAAATTAACCTAAATGAAACCAAGAGTGCATGATGGTTAACCTTAGGAAAGAAAACCCAACTCTGCAGTGTTATGCAGGGCAATGCTGCAGGGAAACTATGTGCAACAACCAGTTCATGAAGGTCTGGTATCTCTCCACAACTGTTGAAAAAGCTATGAAAAAACTCAATTATGATCTATACACAGGCATCAGAAGTTATCTTTTTAACCTCTTCCCTTGCAGGCCAAAGCCACAGACAACTTTTCATGCTTCTCCTGCGAATCAACAGCATCAGGTGAATGGAAATACAAACCGGAATCATCAATACAAACGGTGGCTACATAGATCCAGGGCTGGATGCCCATGTTCACGTGTTACAGTCAGAATAAATCCTCCTGTATGGAGGTGACCTTTTGGAGCAGGATAGACACTGCCAGAATCCACAATGTAATACATATATTAAACTCCAGATTGTAAGAAAAAAAGGGATTTTAAAATTATACAGCAGTACTACGAGCTTGTTCACTCTTTGCGCTTTAGTTCATTCTGGGATTTCTATTTTTAACTTTCTACTTTTCTTTCCCTTACTGGGATAGCAGAAAATATAAAGCCTCTAAAGTGGTTACTGCTGGGACAATGACAGCCGGAGTAATGTGTCCACTAACCTTGCCCATTTGCTTATACAGAACCAAAATATTTCACTACCAACACACTATGAAATTGCTAGTCCAACTCCCCGCTCTGAAAGGGTTCCCAGTTGTGCAGTATTACTGTATTTTTCAGATGGGGGTTACCTCCGGTGCACTATTAATACAGGAACATTTCTACTTCACTATGGGTTCATGTTCAGAGATAAGAGAAAGCCCTGGGCACATGTAAGAAAGCATCCTCTGTGTGAATACCTATGCCCACAATCTCATACGCCCATGAGGCATTTCGATCACTCCAGCTCCTCCTCAATCGCTTGCCTTATGACATACAGCACATTATTCCTCTGCCAGCAGCATCGGATTTACATTAGTAATATTCCCTCTTCAAAAAAAGACACTATTTTTATACTTCAGGAGCTTTCACAGAAAAAAACATTTTACACCAAAATTATTTTTTTTTTATAGTTATTTTTGTTTCATTGCCTTAGACAAAAAAACTACAAAATGATGCATGTTCTCTAGATGCCCTTTAGCCTGGAAAATTGAACAAGCCTTAGTGCAACAATCGGAGCGAGGTGGGGGGGGGTGAAAAAAAGAAGAAAAAAAAAAAGCTAGAGCCAAAGAAGAAACAGGTTCATAATGGGACATTTATTCCCGAGCTCAGGTCAGCAAAGCTGAGCTACCCAGCCTCACTCTACAATTACCTGAAAGGCGGTTGTAGAGAGGTGGGCATAGGTCTCCAATCCCAAGTAACAAGTGATTGGATGAGAAGAAACAGCCTCAAGTTGCACCAGGGCAGGTTAAGACTGGATATTAGGAAAAATTTCTTCACCAAAAGTGTTATCAAGCATTGGAACAGGCTGCCCAGGGAAGTGGTTGAATCATCATCCCTGAAGGTATTTAAAAGATGTGTAGACATGACACTTAGGGACATGGTTTAGTGGTGGACTTGGCAGTGTTAGGTTAATGGTTGGACTCAATTATCTTAAAGGCTTTTCCAACTGAAATGGTTCTATGACCCTATGAAAACACCTCCTTGACCAAAGCTGCCCAAATGCAGCAGCAGGTCCCAGATACAAGAGTCTTGGCAGAGCGAGTACAAAGAAACCCAGCAGTGCTCAAGCTGCAGCTATCCAAAACCCATGTTGGTGTCCCAGTTTGAACAGTCCCCATGCCAAAACTTCCCTTTCCAAAGGAGATGCCCAGTTTTTGACAACGAGAGCCCTTGGTGAAGCCACACCTGGTGTGTTGGGTCCAGTTCTGGGCTCCTCAGTACAAGAGAGATATGGACATACTGGAGAGAGTCCAGTGAAGGGCCACAAAGGTGATTAAGGGACTGGAGCACCTCTCCTGTGAGGAAGGCTAAGAGAACTGGGACTGTTCAGCCTTGAGAAGAGAAGGCTCAGGGGGAATCTCATCGATGTATATAAATACCTGAAGGGAGAGGGCAAAGAAGATGGAGCCAGGCTCTTTTCAGTGGTGCCTAGTGCCAGGATCAGAGACAATGGGCACAAGCTGAAACACAGGAGGTTCCCTCTGAACACCAGGAAACACTTTTTTTACTCTGAGGGTGACCAAGCACTGACACAGGTTGCCCAGGGATGTTGTAGAGTCTCCATCCTTGGAGATACTCAAAAGCCATCTGGACATGGTCCTTGTCAAGTGGCTCTAGGTGGCCATGGTTCTGCAGGGGGTTGGCCCAGAGGAACCTCCAGAGGTCTGGCCAACCTCAACCATTCTGTGATTCTCTGAAAGGAAGTTATAATCACCACTGCATTTTAGGAAGGGGCTAGAAAACCTGTTTGGCACTGGATTTCTTTTGCAATAGCACACTCTAATGTTACGGGCTCTCTTGCCCAACATGATCAAATTGCTTCTTACAGGATTGCCCTGAGATCGTGGAGGTGAAGTAGTGATTATAATAGTATCCCATTATCTGGGACTAACTGACTTGACTTTTGCAAAACACAAAAGTGTGCGTGTGTATAATATTTATGCTTCCCAGCCTCCTGCCACAGAAGTGAAGTCCAGTTGCTTCCTTCAAAAGAAATGCATTTATATAAATTCATGACTTTATATCAGTTTATGTTTTCAAGCTTCTCCCTGTAAGGTAACTGCTTTCATTAAAAAAAAAATAAAACCTTTTTTTTTTTTTTTCTGGTTCCTTCAGCCAGCGGGTATTACAGCTGTGAGAACGGTTAGCTCCCCAGACCAGCATGAACCTTCAGAAATACTCAGTAAGCTAAGCACATGAATCTTTTTCAAGCTGCTCATCAACTTGCCTTTTAGCTTTAAAATTCAATGCTCTGCTTTACGAATTGTAAATGAACCCTTTGCCCTCTGTCTCCACCTTTGTATCTAATAATAGCTCAAAGCATTGCTTCCCAATACCTTCATGTGAAAACAGAAAATTCAAACAGAAGGGAGGCAATTAAGTCTGGCTCAACTAGATTAATTTTCTTCTGTATTAAAAAAAAAAAATTAATTTAAGATTGATTTAAGAGCGTGTGTATGCACACGTGCTTGTGTACATATTGAGAGATTATTTCCTTCCCTCCCCGCACACCCTTCCCTCCTGCCGTACCGAAGCCAAGGATCTCAATGAGACGTCAGATGAGAAAACACACATGGCTGGCGTGCAAAATACTATGGAAAGGAGTGTTTAAAAACAGCCCCCTGTCATCAGAGAGAACAGCTTGGTTTGACAGGCAGTTTTACTCCCTTCCTGACACAGAAAACATCTCATGGACCATACGGATTTGCTTTAATATTTTCATCCATGAGCAGAGGAAAAGCCATGTGTACGGGGTCCCATTTCTGCAGATTCAGCTCACTCACACAGATGGCATATAAAAGCTGAGACTGCTCACACCACTGCTGTGAGAGTGAATCATTATTGGCTTCGGTATACAGGAGCTCTGAATCAGAAGACACAGTCACTAGCACAGAAGACAGTGGTGGCCGTATCCCTGTCTTCCAAAGATTCAGATAAAAGAGAAATAGTACTTCTGAAAATTAGAAGGACCAAGTTAATGTGAACTGCACACATAAATGACATAGCAAAGGTGGAAGCGTAAACTCAGGATGTCAGGGCAAACAAACCCCCATCAATCTCCTTCTAATTAGAAGTTAAATCCTATTTAAAGTATGTTAATAAGCCAACAGAAAGCTGCTTTTAAATTATTTTTTTCCTCTCTTTCTCTCTCTCTCTCTCTCTCCTTTCCTGCTCATTTACCTACACACGTCCACTGGCACCCATCCTTGGGAGCCAACGTTACCCTGCAATGCTTGATGGCCACGAAAAAAGGAAAGTCTCTACACAAAACCTGGGAACAGGTACGGGGCTGTTCTTAGGAAATGCAGGATATTTTATTTCTAGGACCTTCCCGAAGCGATTATTGTACCAAGGGAGAAAATGTCCAACACATTTTGGAAGGCAGAGAATGAGGACACAAGCCACTGAGAACCATAGAATCACAGAATCATTTAGGTTGGAAAACACCCTTAAGATCATAGAATCATAGAATCATTTAGGTTGGAAGAGACCCTTGGGATCATCGAGTCCAACCATCAACTCCACTCTACAAAGTTCTCCCTTACACCATATCCCTTAACACCACATCTAAACGAGTCTTAAACACATTTAGGGATGGTGACTCCATCACCTCCCTGGGCAGCCTATTCCAGTGTCTGACCACTCTTTCTGTGAAGAATTTTTTCCTAATGTCCAGCCTTAACCTACCCTGCTGCAGCTTTAACCAATTCCCTCTTGTTCTATTGCTAATTGCCTGTGAGAAGAGACCAGCACCAACCTCTACAATGTCATCGAAAGAATGATCATCAAAAGAAAGGGTGAAAAGGGTGATTGGAAAGCCTTGCTTTTCCACTGATGGCCCTAGCCAAGACTTTTAGGACTTCTATGAATTCATCTTTTAGTTGGAAAAAATATTTCATGGCCCAGTTGATAGGTGATGCTTATTGACACCACAATGCCTGGGACACCATTATATGAAAATAATACATCAGATTTCACATAGTGTCTGTCATTCCCGACCCCAAAACTCAAGAAAAGGGAATGAATATTATCAAGGGGAAGACAATCACTAAATTTTCCACAAGAAAAACATAATTCACCATCACCTGCCAGGTGCACTTCTGTCTACATCACCCAAAGGAGCAGCTTGGAAATGAATACCAAACATTATTAAAATTTTGTGTTATTTACTCTGCTCATGTTAACACATAGCAAGTTTTTCTTGCTACTTTATCAGGTCGCTGTGTGAGCCCTCGCAACTCATTGGCCCACCTGTACGTCAAGAGCCCTGACTCGTGGCTAATTGCATTTCCGCACCCAACTCCCTGTTTGCCACTCTGAAAGTTTAATTTTGGAAAGCCGCATACAAATACATGGTTAATCTCAGTGGAAATGCATAATCCAGTCATGTTTACTCTCCTCGCTCAAGTTGGGGTTGATTTTTAAAAACAGGCTGCAGAGGAAGGCAGGGTGTTTGTGCTCATCTTTACAGTGCGGGATGGAGAAATTTCCATTGGATATTTGCTTTTAAACTGGATTTTGAATCCCGAACTGAAGCAGACGCATCGGTCTCTGCCATTCGCTGCAGCTGCGAACCTGCCTCAAGACTTCAAGCAAACACCTCACGGAGGCATGGCTTTGCACAGACAAGTAGGTCAACAAAACTCAAGGCAAGAGATGCCCAAATGAGTAAATACTTCTCACATAGGAGGTAAAAGAAATCTTCGAGCCCAGCAAAGCAAGCCTTGCTCAGCTGTACTGTGATAGGGGAATTTTAGTCAATCAACCATTTTTTATGCTGTTAGAGCTGTTCCGAAATACTAGTTTTACTCATCTCGGTCTGTGAATGGGGAGAGCCGTGGTCTGAGGAGGGGAGAGGAGCAGCAATGTCTCTAGATAATGCCCATGAGGTGCTTCAGTGGAGTAAAGCCAAAGACCAAGAGCCGAAGCCAGAGTTGCTGCAGTGAAAGTCTCGCAGAATGATTCAGTTTTTCTGTGCTAAATCTAAAGTGCTGATTAAAATGTCTGCCCAGGCCAGCTTTACTTCTAATTGCCCTAAAAGAGCAAGGAAAGGGCCAGCCATTCTGTCTGGAACAACTTCTTTTTTTTTTTTTTCCTCTTCTGCAAGTGTTTGTTCAGGATTTTGCAAGGAACCGAACAATGCAAAGAGAATTCTTTTTTCTTTTGGGGTTTTTTTTTTTTTTTAAATCATTCATTTAGAAATAGGCTGAACAATTCTGTCCGTTTCTGAGCTTACGTATTATGCAGATGGATGAAAGATCAGAATGGAGAAAAAAAAACCCTGTACTACAGGCGAACTCTGTGTACGGAGCAAGCTGATCCTGCCTGTCTCCAAACAAGCAAGTTCCCTGTCCCTCCTCTCCTGCTGCATGGCAGGTCAGCCATCAGTTTTAGCAGCCTGTTATTTGGGGTTGAGTCACCTGCTCAGAAGAGCTGGCAGGTAACACGGAGCGTTCTGGTAAGACAGCAGGTTCCTTGAATTCTCCTATGTATCTCCTCCAATATACGAACCTAAAACACTGTTTCTGTTTCTTCTCCTCCCACTTGTTCTCCCCCATGTAGACCAGTTCCCTTTCATTTTCTAAACCACTCATGCAAATTATTTACACATAGACATACAGCATTGGCTACATTTGTTTGTCCGTTACAAGTCTTTTCAGGGCTGAATACATCCACACAAAAGATATTTCTATGAATATAAAACCTGTGCTCCCTGTCACTCGCATCATGCAAATGCTGAACGGTTATTTAATAACACGAGGGCCTCGTAGCTATTTGCATAAAAGCTTGTGTGTGTGGTTCGGATCTGCTCCTCACACCAAACCTGAGCATCTTGACTCGGAGCAACACCCCCGTGGTCATTCATTGTCATACTGACACGATCCTGAGCCAAATCCGTCCCCTGCACAATGTCGTTGCCGTCAATAGCAACAGAGGGATACAGGTGTTTGTATTGTCACAGGTCCAAATTACAGGAATATCTCACCTTGTCAACCGCTGCTGGTCCTGTCCTAGAAAGTGCCCTTATACTCGGAGCCTGCTGATCCAAAACCCCTATGGACCTGAAGAGTTCAGCTCCTCTTTGGGTCAAGGCCCTTGGACAGGGATGAATAAAAACGACAGGAAAAGACACGCGCAAACTCGTGCAGCTTCCTGCAAGTACCAACAACCCAGAGACCTTCAGCTGACACAGGGGCACGGACCTGAAAACAGGAAAGTTGGCAGAGGATGGGATGGCTGAACGTGAATATAGGCTAGTGAAAGAGGCAACTGCTTCCACAAGACCTCCGAGCTGCCTCATTCCTGGCAGGCTTCCCATTCCCAAACATTTCACAATTGAATTAAGGACACTTTATTCGCTCCAAAAGCAATTAAAAAGAAAAACACATTTAAAATATAGTTCTAGCAACAATAAGCAATTAGTCTTTGATAATTGTCTGTGTCTTCCTATTTAATCACTCTTTTGCAGTGGCCAGTATGCTGATGACAGATCCCGACTGGTCCCATTATCGTTCTTGCCAAATTGTTTCGAGTTTGTGTCTGTTCTTAACTCTGTGATGACAATGGAGCGAGGCTGCTGCAGCATCCCCACAGGACTCGCTTGCAAAAGGGTTTTTCAACCTCATCCATGTGGACTGAGTAAGCTGTCTTCCTCCAAATCAGTATAATGTTTATAATCCAGTTTTAATCTCCAAATCTACCCTTGGCAGACACGCGATCGGCGGTCAACTTCAGTGCTGCTTGATCCCGGCTATAAACATTTAGCTGTAGTACCATCTTCTTCAATTAACTCTAAGTACCAGGGTCATGCTAGCTGAAAAGAGAAGCATGAGCACGTCTAGTGCTCTGGGGTTTGACTGCCTCCAACTTCTACCTGGGATCTTAAAACAGCAAACCTGAATGCACATTAACCACAGATTTGAGAAATGAGTTGTTCAGTTTAACCTCTCTGGTTTTGGTGTTATTTTATTTTGCACGTTCCTTTTACAATAGACATTTCTCCTGCCTGGTGAAATTGCTGGCCCGCGGGTGGCACCCGCTTGTCTCACTTGGCCTCTGACAGCCAAAATAAGATGAAGATGCTCAGAGGGCTGGAGCCCCTCTGCTGTGAGGACAGGCTGAGAGAGCTGGGGTTGTTCAGCCTGGAGAAGAGAAGGCTCCGGGGAGACCTTATAGCCCCTTCCAGTACCTCAAGGGGGCCTACAGGAAGGATGGGGAGGGACTCTTGATCAGGGAGTGTAATGATAGGACACGGGGTAACGGCTTCAAACTGAAAGAGGGGAAATTTAGATTGGATATTAGGAAGAAATTCTTTACTCTGAGGATGGTGAGACCCTGGCCCAGGTTGTGGCTGCCCCATCCCTGGAGGTGTTCAAGGCCAGGCTGGATGGGGCTTTTAGCAGCCTGGTCTAGTGGGAGGTGTCCCTGCCCAGGGCAGGGGGTTGGAACTAGATGATCTTTAAGGTCCCTTTCAACCCAAGCCATTCTACAACCTGTCATTTGGTGACTTGCCCAATTTGTTATCAAAGTGAAAATCACTTCTGAGTTTGTACGGTTTGTGTCCAGTCCTAATCTAAATCCTCAAAAGGCAGACCCCAAAAATTTTAAAATTCTCAAAGCTCTGTGTTTTCCAGTGAGCCTGAGCTCCTTTTGACTTATTTTGAAATAGTCCGTGACGTAGCTCCAGCTTGCTCAAATAGTCTCATTTCTAAATGTGGGACAACCCCTTTTTATCTATTTATCACAAGCAAGTTTGCAGAAGACTTCTTTTGATTGTCTGCTACACAGCCAGAAGGTCAGGCTGGAATGCACCGTATGCCTGTGTTTTGAAATTTCCCTACCCCGGGATTTGCATGTTATTTTAGGTTACTGAATACTTTATTTCTATAGCTTTTTTGTGGCAGGACTCCTTTCAGAGTATTCTTTCCCTTCCTTGTGGGGGAAAAAAAAAAAAGGAAAAGGAAAAAAGCACACTATATTACATTTAAACAAATCCAATCCATACTTGGATATAACACTATTTTTTGTATACTGGCAGCTTTGTGCAAAACCGCTGCAGGTCATGAATAAGGTGGCTCAACCTTCAGCTTACTGAAAGAAAATCACCTTATTCCTCGCTGGTTGCATAATGAGACTTAAAATTTTCTCCTTCCCTCTGCAATTCTGCAGTGATGGATGTGAGACAATCCTCTCCCTCTGCAGAGGAGATTTTTAAAGGTCTCATGCAACCTTTGTAAGAGTTTCTGACTTGTGGCTGAAAAGTTAATGGTATAAAAAGAGACTGTAGCCCTTACGTCCTGGTTTGGGAGTCTTTCTGATATCAAAGTAGGTTTAGTCTAGAAACTACATAGATTGGAGAACTCCAGGGAGTGTTACCTACTGTAGAAATCAGTGATAAGGACAGCGATTGTGGCATATTCCCTGTGGAGACAGGAGCGAGCTAGCACATGGTCACAAAATAAGTAATGCCTACATAACAGCAGAGACTCCTGGGCTCAATTCTGCACATGATGTGGGTTTCACCACACAAATTACTTACCCAAACTCGCCCTGAATATGGCAATATGGTAGAGAAAACTGTTTTTTTTTTTTTCCTGGATTTTCAACTGTTTTAAGTGTAAACAGTATTTTCCACATCTATTCAACAGACACACAGTGGTGCTCTGGACTCTTGGACAGATAAGGGATCATACCTAACAGGTAGATATTTTTAAAATTCCTAGTTAAATTATTATACTATGTGTAGTATAATTGTCATATTTGAGGAGTATTTGATGCTCCTGTACGATGAAACATGCAGTGTAGTGTCTGAAGCAGAAGGAACTCAAACCCAGATGCCCAGATGTATAGAGACATAGGGGCAGGATGCTTTAACAAAGCAAAAAAAAAGTGATGTTGATTACTTAAAGAAAAATGATGGGTATGTGACCCCTTTTCCGTGCTTCTCTTAAAAAAGAACCACAAAATATTGCATGAGATGTCCGGGCCATAAGAATTTTTGTATCCTTGTAGAGCAGCCAAAGCCTGGTACGAGGTAATATATAACCCCCTATTAACAGGCAGGTAGATGATTTACCACATCTCAGTAACTGTGTAAATATGAGCACCAGGACACTGAGCCTCACGGGCCTCCTTTAGCCCGACCATGATTGAAACGCAATGAGCTGAGCTAAATGAGAGATATTAAACAACTCCAGGTACAAACGCTGTATCGCAGCACTTTGTGTACAGGGAAGGTGTGACGTGTGGTTACTAGACGACACGTGGCTAATGTCTACAGACCGGAGTTGCTGAAAAGCAGAGCTGCATAATAAAATGGACATATTCTTAACAAAGTTTCTTTGAATTTCAGTCAAAGCATATTTCAGTCTAACGACCCTAAGTTGTTTTACTTAGCAGTGGACTGAGTTAATTTTTTACTATTTTCCCTAGGTATGGTTAGTCCATTCTGCCACTTTTGCATTAAGACATGAGACAGTGAATCAGGTAGGTGTGACTCGGAAACTATCAACCCCTACTATGGTGCTATGACTTCTTTATTCCGATTGCTTCCTTCTTCTACATCATGACCTATCTCAAAATCCAGTTTGAATCCACACAAGAAGTGCACTAATAGATACATGCAGATGGAAGTTTTCAGTCATCCTCTGTGACAGAAATCCATATTCCTCCTTGTTAGACAGGACACAAGCAGAAAAATAACAATCAAACTTACTGAAAACAAGAAATCTTTAAGCCTAGAGTCATCAACCCAAACAACTTCAGGCCTCTCTCTGAGATCCTTCTGTTAATAATTTACTACTTGCTAAAACTGAACATGCTCAAAACCTAGCTCCTGAGTTTTTCATGAAATCCTTTCCTTTCCATACTTGTCTTAATTCCAGAAATAAAAACAGACTCTTTCCTGCCAATCTCAGCTTTCTCTTTGACTTGATATCCTCTCTCTCATGACTCACACCTCCAGTCTGTGATTAAATCCTGATGCCACTTTCTACAAAACTTCTCCAAATTTCACCTTTTCACTCTGCCTATATTGCCAAACCCTTGTCTAAAATCTAATTGGATTATGAGCCTTAACAAGTAAAATCTCTTCATCTCTGCTTTCAACACCTCCAAACTAGTGTCTTTCTAATCTACTGAAGACTTTGATTCAAAGATCATCCCATAGGTCTATAATCTGGTTATGTCCATATGCTACTCTGCAGAGACATCATTCCGAGCTTGTCTACTTTCTAGCTATAGCAGTAAAGCTCAGCCCAGGCCAAATCGCCACGTACTGACCCAACTTTTCCTGTGCAAGCTGAAACCTGCTGCTGAGGTCACACAGTAATACTCACAGAAACCTGCTATCTGATCGCTACAGAGGTGGCAAGTTGTGCTACTTCTACCTATGGGCTACAACTTGCATGCAAAACTACTTCTCTCCTATGTTATACTATTGTTGTAGTATATCACAGAATCACAGAACGGTAGGGGTTGGAAGGGTCCTCCAGAGATCATCTAGTCCAACCCCCTGCCAGAGCAGGGTCACCCAGAGCAGGTTGCACAGGAACACGTCCAGGCGGGTTTTGAATATCTCCAGAGACGGAGACTCCACCACCTCTCTGGGCAGCCTGTGCCAGGGCTCTGCCACCCTCAAAGGAAAGAATTTCCTCCTCATGTTTAGGTGGAACTTCCTGTGTTCAAGTTTGTGCCCGTTACCTCTTGTCCTGTCACTGGGCACCACTGAAAAGAGCCTGGCCCCATCCTCCTGACACCCACCCTTTAAGTATTTATAAGCGTTGATAAGATCCCCCCTCAGTCGTCTTTTTTCCACACTGAAAAGACCCAAGTCCCTCAGCCTTTCTTCATAAGAGAGGTGTTCCAGTCCCCTAATCATCTTGGTAGCCCTTTGCTGTCCCCTCTCCAGCAGTTCCCTGCCCTTCTTGAACCGGGGAGCCTGGAACAAAAAATCTGGAACTCTTCATGAATTTGCATGTCATACGTTATACTACTTTCCCTATTCCTCTTCCCTGCTAACCTTTTTTTTTTTATATAACCTACACACTTCTATAGCATATACATAAAATACTTGTATATACAAATACATATATATATATATATATAGAATACCAGACTGTAGGCTCTTAGGGACAACAATACTCATGCTCCCAAGAGCTTAGCAGAACAATTTGTACGGCAGCTAAAACTACAGACTTATTTTTCTGCAGTGTCCTGCCAGCACTGTTAGAGAAATAGACACAATAAAAGAAATAATCCTAAATAAAATAAAGAAAAAAAATGTAAAAATGTATATCTCTCAAATCTCAAGGCTCTCTGGTGAGGTAAGGAAGTGAGCACTGTACCAGTTTTCCAAATGGGGACACTGAGACATTTTAGGAAGGAGTCAACCTGTCCTGTGAAGAGCAGTCAGGGGTTTTTACAGAGCCGAAATGAATGAATAAGCTACCCAGTAGAACTGAGGGGGAAAGGTGACTTCCAGAAGATAGAGAAAAACATCTTAATTGTAAGCTTTCAAAATCCTTATGCTGCCTCATTGAGGTACCAACTCCTTAGAGGAATACTGTTTTATACTAAACTGAACGTGAAACCTGAGCATTTATAGGACATGCAGGAAGGGAGAGAGAGGCTAAAAGGAAACCCAACCATAAGGAAAAGTAAACCAAAATAAAAATCATGCTATTTAAAGGAGAACTCTTTGATAAAAGAGTTAAAGCAAGAGCCCAGAAATCCTTCCTTCCCCATCACTATATTCTGAAGGAATGAAGACCTCAGATAGGAGCACGGTGAAGTTCAGAGAGGATGAAAACTTTGGGTTTAAATAAAATTACAAATTAAATACTGGGAGGGGGGAGAGAAGAAACAAAAACCACTGAGTTCAGCTACAAAGAGTAAAGAATTCAATCCCCTCCATACCCAAGGCTGTGAGCCATGCCTTGGGCTTCACCTGTCAAGTGCTGCAAAGCATTCCTGCAAACGCTTCATCTTTTAATTGGCCATTCGGGTGGCAAAACCATTCCTCGCTCAAATCCTCCAACCATGCTCCAGCTCACCGAGACTGGAAAAATAAGCAATGAGCAGGTGTCAAATTCTGTCCTTTTATCTTTGGCTTTTAAAAGACAGATACAATTATGTGCAAATCAGTGTCGTGCGGCGGCTGATTAGGTCTTTTTTCTAAGAATTATTTGCACAAGGCTCTCTTTGTGCGCAGACTGGCCAGAGCTATCAGCTCATCTACAGAAACAGTATTGTGTCTGCTCTACCTTCTAGAGACCCACAGATGCATAAGCTGAGAAGAGAAATTATTAACTCCTTGCCTTCCACGGCAGGCAAAACAACACTGCAACATCTGACAAGCTCTCACGGGTGCAACTTTTCAATGGTTTGTGTATTTCGAGATTATGCATGTATGTTTGATACACATCAGTGGAATGCCAAAGAAATCAATCACAGAATCACAGAATGGTAGGGACCTTCCGAGAGCATCTCGTCCAACCCCCCTGCCAAAGCAGGTTCAACTAGAGCAGGTTGGGCAGGAACGCATCCAGGCAGGTTGAAGAGAGGTGGTGAAGCATAGGAAGTTGACAAAGTTGACAAAATTGAAGCTAAAAGTCTTCAAAATTCAATGCATGGAAAGACTTTATGGCTTCCTTAGTTTTACCTCTGAATTCGTGTATCATTTTGTGAATAGGACAAGAGGAAATGGCCTCAAGTTGTGCCAGGGGATGTTTAGATTGGATATTAGGAAAAAATTCTTCACCAAAAGCGTTATCAAACATTGGAACAGGCTGCCCACAGAAGTGGTTGAGTCACCGTCCCTGGAGGTATTTAAAAGAAGGGTAGACATAGTGCTCAGGGACACAGTTTAGTGGTGGACTTGGCAGCGTTAGGTTAATGGTTGGACTCGATGATCTTAAAGGTTCCTTCCAACCTAGGCAATTCTATAATTCTATGATTTACATGTGAAGTGATACTGACTGCACCTTGTTTCCTCTACAAAACACAAACAAAAAATCCTCCCAAACCCCATCACGTATGAACATGCAAAGACCAGATTTTCAACTTTATAAAAATCCATGGATTTACATTACCTAGGGATCTGGTAAAAGGTATTCCATGGAACTTTTATTTGGCGGTGCAGGAAAATAAAGTTGGGGGTTTTTCTAACTGGAAAAAAAAAAAAAAAAGGACAAAAGGAGAAAAATAGTTTTTGCTGTTTTCAACTGATCCAAGAAATGAAGGTATCCATTTCATATGAAAAGGCAACTTTCCCTGCAGTCTGAGGGTGCATGTCGAGGGGTCCTGGTTGCCACCCTAGTCCCAGAAGCAGTTCTGCCAAAGCAATAGCCCTGGGAGAGGAGCATTAAAAAATGTCTCCTGCTGCTATCTACATCCTTGCTGCTGTTTGGATAAGTATAGCCTCCAAACTGTGGATATGGGATATGCCCCTAGTGATAACTTATCATCCTACATGCAAATCAAGAGAGGTTTTATATGCATCCTCATTATGCAAAACAGGAGAGGAGAAAGCATCATTTTATCCTGAACTTTTCTAAACTCTTAAAGAAGTAAAAGTTTTCAGTGCAAATTTCCTGAAGTTTTCAAGCCTCTAGCAAGAGTTTCGGCTAAACTTTTCCATAAATATTTTTGAAGTAAGAGCATGAAGAAAAGCTTATGAGCTGGTTGGAAAGTATATAAAGCAAACAGTGACATATAATGGAAACTGTTCCCAAGAGCATTTGCAATTTCAGCAAGTACAGGGCACTGGGAGTTAACCACTCTATTATGTGGATTTTCTTTTCCAGTATTAATTTGTGAAAAAGTCTATCTTTTACGCACTTGCAATCCAAACAAAAGAACAAATTAAAAGAACGAAGCACACAAACCATGCTGGGCAATAGAGCGTCATAGCCAAATGCTGCCAGTCATTTATATTCACATTGTTTTACATGAACTGACCCAGAATTAACTATGGCTGCTCTCTCCTGGAAAACTCTCTAAAACAAATGAAGTTCTCTCTCTCATCCGTTTCTATCAATGGCATTAGCATGCTTAGTGGCAAGACCACAAGAGAACATGACAACCGGATAAACAGCTATGAGGAAGCAGTAACAAGCGACAACAGAATTGAAAAATTTTTCCATAAAGGTCTTGAACAGGTATTATAATCCCCCTTGAAAACCAGGGCGTGCAACTGATTTCACCCAGGGAATACAGACTATGTGGTTCCTGGCTCAAAGTTTGAGAATGGATGTCAAATATCAGGATGGGAGTAAGAAGAAAACAACTTGCAGTCACATTCAGAAACCTGACTGTGAGCTGTAGGAAACTTCAGCTGTGAATCTTAGTTCCCTTGAGGTTCTCTGGTCAAGAACTCGCACCATGAGCCCGTGTCCTCCAACAGGGGACTCGGTGCTGGCACCAGGCTCAGCAGATTGCAACGTGAAAGCCTGCTGGTATGTGTTTGTGCACATCCAGAGAGCTCTTACTTCACTCTTCAACTAAAGATGGTATTCCCAGATGACAGAGAACAGGTTGCCCAGGGAAGTTGTGGATGCCCCATCCCTGGAAGTGTCCATGGTCAGGCTGGATGGGGCTTTGAGCAGCCTGGTCTAGTGGGAGGTGTCCCTGCCCATGGCAGGGGGGTTGGAACTAGATGATCTTTAAGGTCCCTTCCAACCTGAACCATTCTATAATTCTATGATTCTGTGGCCTGAGAACAAATGAGGATGGGACAAGGAGGAGAGAGCCAACTGCACTACATGCATGGGGAGAAGCTGAGGACATCCAGCTCGACCTGGCATAGGCGATTCAAAGAAGAGATGCTTTCAAGGAAACGAAAAGGTGCATCCAATCTTCACAGATGTTAGTATGAGTCAAAAAAATGTCCTGACCCATAGTGTCAGACATTATTGCTGGAATACAGTATCAGTGCAGGAGTCTTCAACCTCCTGTCCATAGCTATATAATCATCTATTGGTATAACACTCAAGGGCCTTTTCTCCGAAGATATTTCTTGCTTGAGCCCGGTAAATATGAATCTCTTAAAATCCTTTCTTGAGAAATGACAGACATCACAAGATGGTAATTTGGGAAGATCACTGGCCAAATCCCAGTTATTACTTCTTCCATAAAGGTATCACTGAAGTTCCTGAGCCATATCTAGTGATAAAAGCACATAAAATACACGCTAATAGGGTAGAAGTAGGATGAGATTTCTTGAGATTTAGATACCAAATAGGTCAACAGAGTATCCTTGATCAAAACAAACAAAACGAAAATCAGAGGTGAAAAATTCATGTGTGAACTCGCCTTTCAGAGGTGTGACTTTGAAAGGGTTCTAAAAATAGCATCAGTCTTAAACATCTATCAGAGTAGGATAATCTGTTGAAGTGAAGCATCTCACTCAAAACAATAAGAAGCATTCAAAATCGACAAAGCTGAGTTTGAGCATTTTAGAAACTTGGTAATAAATATCTACAGATGTAGAAATTTTTGCTATCTTGTCTTCCCTGATCATTTCTTAATGTCTCTTGCATTTGCCTCTGACAGCAACCACTGTGTACCACGCACTATATGAAAACAGGCAAAATCTCTGCTCTTAAATAATCACTTTGTCACGTAATGACCAGTGAAATCTCCATGTATGCAGAGCTCTTCCAGATGCCACATTCAATGCGCCTCAATGAAAAGTAGCTGTAATCGCAAGCAGATGCTCCGCAAGGAGGTTGCCAGCTGTTGAAGTGACATGCAGATGTTCAGCACGCTGAACTCCAACCATTCGACCTTCCAGTATAAAGGGAACTTGCTCCCTGTCTTAAAAATGCTGAGCCAAGATCTTTGTTATCATGAAATGCAATAAAGTTAACATTACTCTCAGGATTCTTATGCAAGTAAAGAAGCAATAAACCCAGAAAACAAAACACTGAGAAATTATAGAAAAATAGTGGAGAATTGTCTTTGACAGGAAAGATCAATTCCAGTTGGCTTTAATGCCCTGAATCATACAAAAACCGACGGTAGCATCCATCCTCTTGTTTTCCCAATTTTCTTTGTCGCTAGGCTCCATTTTCACATTTCGGAGCATGGCAGCCTCAAGTAAAAAATGCTTTGTAAGAGCAAAGGTCTGTTTCCTCTGACACTTTTCCTTGAGATCTGATTTAAATTAATATCACTATCTTCTCTCTAAAAAGTAGGATCAAAAAACTAATAAAATTGTTAATTACTTGAAAATCAGGAACACTTGACCTGTTCTTACTTAATTTAAGTATTTCTCTAAGAAAAGAAGCCAGCATCTGCCACAGTGTGCCAACACTTGTTATTAACAACAATCTGAAAATCAGCTTCTTGAAGGGGGACACTAGCTGGAATTGAATATTCTCTAACATCAAAGCACAACTATCAGTAAAGACTAACAGGAGATCTATTGGCACTTACAAGTTTTATTTATTTTTTAACATCTCAAAGTCATACAGCAGTATGGGCTGCTGTCTTTACCATCCCAAAGTACCTCATTAAATGAGTGAGTTAATCAAGTATATTCCGCTAATGAGAAAACACGATTAAAAAAGTTCAGAGAAGCGAGAATGAGGAAAAAAATTAACAGAGCAGTCAACCTCTTTCCAACCAGGGAACACGCCTGTGGTTCATAATATGTAAGCTATAGTTCGGTTAAAAAAATATAAGCTGTAGTTACGTCTTCTGTGAGTAAACAGCAATTAACCAGGTCAAAAATTCATGGGGGTACTTCCTGATAGGGATCCACAGGGATAATTTCTAATATTTTTTTTTTTCCTGCCTACATTTTGATGGTCTAGAAAGGAAGAGTCTTCTGGCTTTATGACACATTAGATAACTGTAATTAATATACATGATCTCTACTCTCTTTCTGTATGGCTTTGGCATTTGGGCCTCTGGCATTTATTTTAAATTTGGTATTAGGACCTTGCTGAATTCGTGATATGTATAATTATCCATGTACACATCCAGCAGGTTTATAGAGAAATACATGTAATCACTCACTCCAGATATCAAGTTAAGATAGCTAATTGATTTACTATTATGTGCTAGTAGCTACCTATACAAAGACCTCTATCATTCCCTTTCTACCATGTCTGCTTCCTTTGCCCATTGACACACTCATTTTTACAGTCACTGTAGCATTTCAAATCTTGGCCATTTTCATATATCCCTTTGTCCATCCCTGTCCGCAGCTCACTAAGTACAGAATTTTCTTCCAAAATATGCCTGTCCTGAAGGACTCCATCCTGTGCCACTAACAGCTTTTCTATGCCTAAAAGTATGAGGTCTAGTTATATCTGGAATATTTCTATTTGACACTGAGGTGAAAAAAAGGTTAAGTTTGCTCAGTCGGCCCTTCCCCTGCAAATGCAGCAGTATTTCACCCACGTATTTTCTCATGCATTGCAAATCCAGGGAACCACAATAACCCCAACAATAAATCTAAATATTTGAAAGAAATCGTGGCAAAAATCACTTTGGAAAAATCCATCTGAGATCAGCATGAGGTTAATTTTCTTGCAGTCCACTGAATATCTACACAAGTCTTTGTTCTGTGATCTGATTTGCCTGTAAACGACACTGAGCAACAATTTACCTTACCCAGACTTATCATCCTATCAAAACAGTCCTAAATACTTGAATCCTGTATGAGAAGATGAATTGTCGGGGACTGGAGACTGTAATCTTCTCTTGAACGGCCTGCAAGCACGGCTCTATTGCTTGGCCATAGTGTGAATTGCCACCGAAGCCAGCAATCACCATTTCCCTGACTGCCCATTCGCCGAGCCCTGGGCAGAATAAAAATATTATACACAGACTTTATTGAGAGCCCTGGAAAACCACCTGCCATCTTTGGCTCTGACAGATGAGCAATTTCTGCTGGGCAGCCACATGAATGGCCTTTCTGTTGAGATTTCCAAAGGAGAACAATACAGCTGTTAATTAATAAAATAGCTCAAGTTTGTCTGCAGGTTGTTTATACTAATGAGCAGAGCCAGTATTACAATCGTTGCTTTTCGAGTTACCGTACTGCCTTGCAGAAAGAGACCTGTAGCAAAGGAAATAACGGTGATTATATGAAATGAGTCCTAATACTTCTGAAATAAGTGATTAAAAAAGATCGCTTGAGTTAGGGGGAGACACAAACTCCTTTCTTCTCCAAAGACTAAAAAATTGTTTACTTGTCTGGTTGGTTTCTCTTATATATCTCTCCTTCACCTTCACTACATCATTGTCACAGGTCTGTTAAATTGGCAGCACCCAAAGAGATGCCTCAGAAACAGTTCCCTACTTAAAGCTGGTATGGCATAGCTAACATACCAAAAATCACTGATCACTACACATGTTGGACAGCTAAATGCACTCAAAGAAAAAAAAAACTCAAAAGAGCTTTACCAAAGTGGCCAAACAGCCTGGCTTTATCTCCTGGGACATCATTCTGGTCATATTACACTTTCTTTGGATCCTGTCCCCGACTGCCTATTCTCCACTGCAAAAAAAAAGCCACAGTTGCTATTTCTGATGGTCCTCAGAGCTGTGCCCCCATCTTTATCCGTGACCAAGAGCCTTGTTTTTCCTCACACTCTGCCTTACCACCAAGGTTGACCTCAAATGCTCTTTCCTCTCCAGCCTTCTCCTAAAATGTCTATTATACATGCGATGGCCTCTCCACATGAGACCACTAGGTTGCATTGTGACCTTACTTCCCATGGCATTTCCAGCACACTGCTTTTGGGGACACTACTGGAAGATAATGGCTTGGGAGGTGACCAGAAGTAATGACCGCTATTTCTTTTTCTGGCCATTGCATTCACTTTCACAGGAGTTTTCCCAGACCTTCTCTCCCCAGGCTTGCAGATTGAGCGTTTTGCTCCCTTGTTGCACCTGCCTCAACTTCACTGGGGCAGCAGAGCTCTCTGCTGCATGCGTGTGTAGTGATGACAGTCACGGGTGCTCAGATCCCACCACGTCCAGGTGCTACCGCGTTTCACTTTCATCACCATAATGCAAGTTCCCAGTGAGAATCAAACTCAGCACTTCAGAAGGGCATGTCTCTCAAACCAACTAACAAAATTCACTTTTATCATATTATCGATGCCATCATAGCCATTCAAAGAAGAGATTTTTTTTTTATTCTGCATTACACATTTTTTTGTCTCAAAATGATATTAGCAATGGAAACAACTAGTCTTACTAGTTCTTTGGGTAGCAAGGCAGATAAGAGTCATAGCATTTCTCTCCGCAGGAGGGAGAGATGGAGAAAAATCAGATCTCTGGTGGCTTCTTGGCTCCATAGGAAAAAGCTACAGATGTCTCTTGCAGTATAGCTTTCTCAGGTAATCCTATATTCAAATACAGCATACTTTCTTCTCCATAAACTCTTTCCAGTCTGACTGAAGGAGATGGATGAAGCAAAGGAGGAGAAATAAATAGAAGTTAGAGTGAAAAGAGAGGTCATCTCCAACTATAAGCAAGTCCATGATTGCTCCATGTATAGTAATTCTTCTAATTTATCCCATCTAGTTGCAACTTCATCATGATGAGACTTTCACCATACCCTGTAGGAAAATACCTCCTCAGTTCAATAGATCTTACTGTCAAGGCTCCTTAAGTCTCAGTCTAAACACTCCCATATTCATTTTATCCCATTACTCTTAGTTATAGCCTATATTCTAGCCTCAAAATAATTCCACTCCCCCATGAGGTTGGTATCCTTCTGATATTTCTAGCCTCCACTACCCTCTGGCATAGGAAGACATTAGAAAAATATACTAGAATAAATTAAAACTGTCAGAAAAACCAATGAATGCCAGATAATTTAAAAATAAATACAATTAGAGCAGTTAAAAATGGAGAAGGCCTATTAGATTACCGAATGCGTCCCTGAATACAGGATGTCTTAAATTAATCTGATATTAAATGTGATCTAAGCCAAAAGGTCAGGAAGAATCTTGCGTATCTTCTCTAATTTAGACTTTCTTGGCCTTTATACAATATGTCTTAAAATGCTAATACAGCAGCACCTGAAGGTGTGTTCAGTTTTATTTCTCAAAAATCCTGTTAAATTTCTTTTTTTTTTTTTAAGAAAACAGCGCGCTTTGTCTTACAGCAAACTTATCCCCAATGTGAAGATCTCAGATAGGACTTCACTAACGTTACCTGTCAAGCCTGTGCCTTCTTCAAAGTGAGTGCAAAGGGAAATATTGCTGTGCCTGCCTGCAGTCAGGTAGAACTGCTGCATCCAACCTCATTTGAGCTGCAGCTTCAACAAACACACATGGGAATGCAGTACTGGAAGAATATTTGATTGTGTTTGTTTACCAACAGTGTTGATGCCAAGGAGCTTTGCCTGGCCAAAAAAAAAAAAAAAAAAAAAAAAAAAAAGAAAAGAAATTTGATTTTTAATAACACCACAACTCTGATAGGAATTGTGTTACAAGAAAACCCGTTTCAGGATATCAGAAGACAGGTGGCCCAAATGAAACAGCAATACATCACAATCTCAAATCTGTAAGTGCTGTGAAAGTTATTTTAAAGGGAACATAAACTTAAATACATATTCCAAAAGTCAGACCACGCAGCATGACTGTGATCACCAGCAGCCCCCCTTCAGTTAGGTTTTCTTTTAGTTTCCTTGGTTATACCTGAATTAGCTCAAGATACAAGTAATTTCATTTTTCAACAGAGGACCTTCAAGGAAGAACAGTAAAGTTGCTCCTAAATTTTTTTTTACCAATAAACCACAGTTAATCTAAAAAATATCTAGCAGGCTTCAGTCTGCATTTAGTTTTAAACAGTTGGCTTAAGGACTGAAGAGTTGCATTGAAAATACCGGACCTCTCAGTCTAGAATGAACTCTTGTTTCTTCGAATGATCTTGATTCACAAATCTAGATTCAAGAAACCATTTTCTTGTTACAAAACTCTTCATTTTTGGGTCAATTAAAAATAGATTCAAGAGCAAAGAAGGTTCCTTAGCAACTTAAGGAAAGCAGGAGAAACCACAGTCATTGCTAACCAGTAGGGGAAAACCAAAGTGCTTTGTCTCTCTGCTAAATTACCTTGCTTTATTTTATTACCAGCCTCTTCAGGCCTGTTACAGGAGTGACATTTGCTGACATACGTAAATGATTTCAGTAAGGATGCTCTCGATCTGCTCATACGGCACAGAGGAAGCAAGGCTGAGTTCCAGCCTTCCCATTTGCCTTGTTCCTGGAAAACTCGAGGCTCCATGGGCTTCTAGTGTTGAGTCGGACCTTATGTCCTCCCTTTTTGTATAAGCAGCACATAGAAAGACATTTCAGTTTCATTTCTAAGTACGCAAAAATATGAAAGGTAATGACTTCAGCTGGCCTGAAAGATTCGAGGACCTCCCACATCTAAACCACAATACACTATTGACGGTCTAGAGAAAACATCATCATGTTTTGCTTTGTGTTTCTTCAGCACCTGGTTTAAGACGGTCATTGCTTTGGCGTTTTGGTTTTAAGACACCATGAACAGCAAGCACTTGAATGACAATACTCTGTTTTATAAAGAAAAACTAGTGTCTAGAGCAACAATTATGACAGCTTTTACTTTGAGACTGCGATGAAGGAGATCTGATAGATTCTGAATATAGAAAAATCCTTTTATTCATGATAAAAAGCCTACAGTGTTCAGAATATTTTTTTTTCTAAAAGTTCTTTTTTTTCAAGATATGCCTGAGAGACTGTAGCTGGAAGCATATGCCCCGAACACGAGTTCAAATGCTCACCAATTTTTGGAAAGGCAAAGGGATCAATTCAGATTTCCTGAATTTTAATGCAGGGCCAATTATTTTTGCAACCAACCCTTAAAACAGGTCTAACTGGCATAGTTTTGATAGCAATTCCAACTCTTTTGATTCTGATTTTGCAAAGAGCATCCTGAGTCATGGGCTGTGCTGAAGAAGCGACATTCAGTGTTGCCACACACTGCAGGAAAACATCCTAAATTACTTTCTTTTTTTTTTTTTTGGTCTCTACAAGTTAAATGATTGTTATCTTCATATCAAAGAGAGAACTTAAAAGTCTCAAATATGCATATGATCTTACAGACTCTGGGGAGAATCTAATTGGCAAAAACTGTCGGGAATGGCAAAAAGACCACAAAACACAGGGAAGAATCCAGCCACAAGTCTGTCTTATGACAATATATTGTAGAATATTCCAAATATTTATCTTCTCTTCTGCTGGACAGCCGGGTTGAACCAGGTTTTGGGGTTTTTTTTTCAGTATTTATGTGAATTCTAGCTGGAGAAAGGAGGAAAAAAAAAAAAAGCCCTGCTAATACGCAGAAGCTGTGCCACCCTATATATCACAGTGGTTTCTGTGTAGTGAGAAGTGTCGGGTTTCTTGAATTTGTTCCTAATCTTTCTTAGGAAAGATGACGGAATCTCATTGCCAACAGCCCAAAGCAGAACCCTCCTGCTGATACGTGTCTCTTCTTTGTGCAGCGTGCAACAGCTTTCCCCCACTATTGTACTGCATACGCAGCATCGGCAGCCTGAAATGCTGGTGAAACAGAATGAATCCACTAAGCCCTGGCAATGGCAGCAACGTTCCCCATCACCCGCTGGATAAAGAAAAGGTTACTTTACTTCGGTGTCCTTCATTAGCATTTTGTATTATTAAATGTTCGACCGCAAGGACTGATAGGAGAGAAGCAGAGGGTTCGTGCCTTTCTCCTATCTTTTTGCCCGTTTTCCAGGTTACCTTTTCATCCTCCTCCTCAGCAAAATAACTAGCCGTGCTCTGCCTGTCTGTGGCTCAGGCTTCAGAGTCATTTTGAGCTGTTGTGTGAAGGCACTTACACTTAAGTAGCTCATCAAATGAAGGGTTTGATAACTAGTATGAACAGGGCATCTAACTATCACTCCAGACTGAGAAGGCCAGTCTTCGCTTTTTTTATCTTCACAACAGGAAAGTATAATTTGGTATAATTATTATTATTATTAAACACAGCTATTAACATAAAACTAAATTATCTTCTTTTCCTGGCTAACCTATGGCTTCCTTTCCTCCAGCATTTTACCTGCCGATACATAAACATCACCACACACTTCACGGTCCTCTTTTAAGTCATACTTTCAATTTTTAACACTTTCTTTTAAGGATTAAATTAATTTTTAGCACTGCAGAGTTGAAAGCTCAACAAGAGTCACAAGCCAAGCTGCATGGGATCTGACCATCATGCAAAAAAGAGAGCTTAAGGAAACATCATGCTGCAAAAAGGTGCCCTTTTTCCCCCAAAATGCCTGGGCACAGTGTTGCTGCCGGTTTTACATGGAAAACATGAATGCCAGAAGCTGATCAGCTGCGATTGTTTTCAAGAATCTATAATTAAAAGCACAATTTTCAAGGGAAACATGGAATTGAGGGGTGGTGGAAGATCTTCGGTATACCTCAACTTTGAGCTGGATAAAGCAAGCTTCACCCTCCCTCCTCATCTGCTTTGTAATGATGCTTGCAGAGTGCACAGAACTATTTATAGAATCATAGAATCCTCTAGGTTGGAAGGGACCACAAAACCACTGCTAAACCATGTCTCTGCCCCAGGAGCCAGTGTGCCAAAATGGAAAACACACAGCAGTGGTCAAAGGAAGGACAAGATCACAGGCCCCCAAGATGCCCTCTGGGTTTATCTCTGGATAAGTGTCCTGTTCCTATCTCATAGAATCATAGAACGCTTTGGGTTGGAAGGGACCTTAAAGATCATCTAGTTCCAACCCCCTGCCATGGGCAGGGACACCTCCCACCAGACCAGGCTGCTCAAAGCCCCATCCAGCCTGGCCTTGAACACCTCCAGGGATGGGGCAGCCACAGCTTCTCTGGGCAACCTGGGCCAGTGTCTCACCACCCTCAGAGTAAAGAATTTCTTCCTAATATCTAATCTAAATCTCCCCTCTTTCAGTTTGAAACCATTACCCTTCATCCTATCACTACATTCCCTGATCAAGACTCCCTCCCCATCTCTCCTGTAGCCCCTTCAGGTGCCGGAAGGGGCTCTAAGGTGTCCCCAGAGCCTTCTCTTCTCCAGGCTGAACAACCCCAACTCTCTCAGCCTGTCCTCACAGCAGAGGTGCTCCAGGCATCAGATCATCTTCGTGGCCTCCTCTGGACCCATTCCAACAGGTCCATGTCCTTCTTGTGCTGAGGGCTCCAGAGCTGCACGCAGTACTCCAGATAAATATCTATTATATAAATGTCAGATAAATTATCTCCAGATAAATGTCCCATTCCTATCCATTAAGCAAAAAGGTGGAAGGGAGGTGCTCTTAACACAAATAGCAGGGTAAAGGGAACATTCCCCCCTACCATGATATGGGCAGTTTTACCATTTCTCCCATCTCTTCTGGCATTTGCCATGAACATTAAACATCCTCACTGCTGGTGCTCTCAAATGCTGACCACCCTGTTGCTCATTTTGACTAACAAAAATGAAAGCAAGCAGCCCACCAAATGTATCCGGCAACTCTACATTGCTCACAAACACCTCCAAATTAACATCCCGTTTACAGTGCAATGATCTGTAATTTTACAGCCCTTCAGCAGCAAAATAAGGCACTACTTACAACATTTTGTAAAGTTACTTTGGAACGTAACGGTACATTTGAAAAATGTGTTTTCAGTCCCTAGATGAGTTTTATCCATCTGTCCCAAAACCCCACCTAAGTTTTCAATTTTTTTAGCTGATCCTCACCTCTAAGAAGTATTTTAGCTCCAGTTTGCTGTTTGCAAAATGAGACTGTGATGAGATACAGCCGAGTAGATTTCTACACCGTGGCGTATTTAAAGAAATGGGGGGGGGGGGAATCCCATTACTTCCCCAATTAAGCTTTTTTTTTATTCTTTCTCTTTAAATACCACTCTTCTCAACCCCCCGGTGTGCTTCAAGAGCTGCAGGGAGAAACTCAGGTTGCACAAGCAGGGGCTGTACAACTCAATTACCGAGATCTGAAGGAAACTCGCATCCTTGGACAGCATCTCTGAGGTTTCGCCATGAACGCTGCCTGATCTAATTAGGAAACACTCGGCATCTTTGTGGCAATTACTAAAGAAAATAATTATGACATGACCACTGTCTTCCTTCAGATGGAAAAGCAGGAGAAAATGACAGGAAACAGAAGTCGGATGGGAGTTGACAAAACAGCCTTTGGTAGGAGAGGAGAGAAAAGCCAATTCCAGGAGAAGGGACAATTTTCTCGACTGGACAAAGAGGAAAAAGTAGCACACTGCAAGCTAAGGACCAACAGGAAAAGAGCCCGCTCAGTCATAAATGAGCCACAGACTCCCCATAATAAAGCACAGCTTATGCTTGCAGACAGCTGCCCATCACAGTTTATTATAGAAAAAGGAGCTTTAATGGGTTTCCTCAGTTCGGGGCTGCCCTACTGTCACACGTTTGACCTCGAGACAGGTGACAATGCATTAACAACCCTCCACCTATTAATATTACGAATTAAATTTCTTTCCAATGCAGAAACCAATTTGAATCCCTGCAAATGCTTTGAAGTCCCCACAGGAGTTAGTCTGGTGGTTACAGCAGGGAACTGGAAAGTGAAACTCTCTTAATTGCAGCCCCAACCTTAATCACTGATTTGCGGTGAGAATTTAATCACGCGACTTAACTGCCCTGCCTCAGTTTACTGATGTGTACAATATTAACAAGCGGCTCTGGAGTAATCAAAATATGGCAGATACTTTACAAAACAATGAAGGGGATCAGTGTGGCACTTACGCAACGCAGAGGTGCGAGTCTTAATTAATGTTTATAAAGTGCCTGAAGAACTTGAGAGAGCTGGCGCCGAGGGAATACAAAGTATCATTACATTTATTTTGCAAAGAGGTATGAATATGTGATCATAATTTTATTACCCACGCAGACTTATATGGAGGGTTTGAGCACAAAAGAAATTAAACTTTTTTTGACACTTTCTCTGCGGCGCAGGTTCATTATCGGAGCAGTGTATCAAATGTAAGGGATTTAACAACTCGCTCTTAAGATCAACTATGAAATCATACCCAAATCTTCACTATCTTCAAGCAATATATAAACAAAAAACCGTGTGTGACAGAAGTGTTTGAAAAGTTAGGATTGTTATGTGGATGTTATAGCATCGCACAATCTGAGTACTTTCAGAGCATTCATTTACTGTAGCAGCTGTAATTTCCCCTGTATTTTGATTATCTTGACATTTTCTAATCATGAGAGTTACAAATTTTAAAATGATATGGCAGGCTTCATAGGCTGCAGATTCACCTCCCAAGCAAAGTTACTTTTTTTATTAAATGTTAAATTGCTTTTCTCCAAAAGGAGAATTATATTTTGGTTAATTTTTGCTTTTTGAATGCTACCACAGATTTCTTCTGATAATACAGTGGTCTGAGTGACGGCAGAGATTTTTCTTTTCAATATTCCTGGATAAATATTGACCGAAGATGCCAGTTCTGTCTTTCACCATTGAGATGAATTAGTTCGGGCACAATTACAGCAGGGTTTTTTTTAGCATAACGTCTACTATGACTCAAAACTTTCTAAGATGTGCTTAGAATTTGTACAGATTTTTTTTTTTTTTTTTTTCCTGAGCAGCTCTAGCATTTTCAGGCATTATAGCTCGGGTCTGAAATTTGGCTGAGGAGGTTCCATTTGCCTGTATGTTCAGCACGATGCTTTTCCTGCTCAACCCATATTCCTGTAAATTACAAGCTTTGTAAAATAACGTATTCTGTATTCCCAGTCAAGACTTTTCATCCAGGTACCCCCTATGTCCCCTTTGCTGAGTAGTCCCATTTCCAGCACCACAAGATAGGGAAGATTTCCCTCCTAAATATCATGTGCAGCCTGTTACAGCTGCGAGTGCCGTAGGTCAGAGCAGTCTGGTTCCTCAGGACTCCCCCAGCTGCATCCAAAGCCACATAAGAAACTTCAAATTAAATGAGTTAAACACTCAGGAATGGTATGGTTATGGACAACTATGGAGATCTTCTCATGTCCCTTAACTTATGGGGGATAAGAGCCAAGAGAGGCTTCCAGCAACTTAGTTAGCAAGATTTGTCTCAGACCTTTGGTCAGACCAGCGCGTGCACGTCCAAGTCCTCCTCTCCTCACAGATACACTTTTAACTAATAATCAAAAGTCAGAAGGAGCAGCGTCGTTCCTAACTCAACCTCTAGCAGCGTTACGTTCAGTGCTCTAATTTCCATAAACAAGATACGGGATATATTTTTTAATCCAACTTTCCCTAATTCTGAAACTTCAACCTGCAGGTTTTGATGTTTTTTTGACTGTTGTGCTCTTTCTTAAACTGTAAAAATAATATTTGCCAGAAGAACTTGAGCAATGAGCTCTTAAGGGCTGTGCAGCCCAAGACAAGAACAATCAACGCTAACATTTCCATGCTTTAAAAAGGACGCGTACACACTTTCCAGCTATTTTATCTCTTCTCTAATAGCTGTTAACCAATGTAAGAGGCAACTCTACAACTTCTTTGCTTTCAGACAGATTTATGGCACAACTGAAAGCAATTAATTACCATGACCACACTACGTATCTCCTCACTCTCATTCTCTTTCAGAAACTGTTGGACTAATAATAATGGTCTATCAGATGGTTTCAGTTATGAATTCCAACTTTTCTTTTAACTTTTGAAGACAGAAAGGTATTTGGAGAGCATCAAGCCTCACTTCTTTACAGGTACCATTTGAAATAATTTCTTTATTTTTTCATAATTATTGCATTGCTTAATACGTAGACATAAAGGAACAAAAAAAAAAAACCAAAAACCCATTACTGCGTGTCCTGGCAATGAATCATGCTGATGTGGGAATGCAGTCCTCTGTCCTGGATCCACAACTCATGCATTGGACAACTGTGTATAAGATTTCTCTGTTTTGACAGAGACAATCCAAAGATGAAAACATATTCCAAGGCAGAAGGACTTGTAGCTTTTCAAATTATAAATGAGTTTTGGCTTTTAATCCCTTAACATCACAGGGAGGAATGTGACCACTATCAGCCCTAGTAGCATGACATGAATTTGGATTTGAAGCTCATTTTAACTCTCAGAAGGGTGCATTTGTGTACACTGCAGTCTTACTCTCTCTGCTAAAATGGCAAATAAAGAGGGTGCAGACGACACGCGGACAACCAGGACTGAGGTTTTGAACCATTATTCAGAAGACGACACTTTGCAAATTGGCACTGAACACCAACTGATGGCTTAAGCTAAGATTAATACACTGAAATCAATGCCGAGAGTCACGCGGGCCCTTTCAGCAAAAACATCCGAAATATTCTTCATAGAATCACAGAATCATAGAATTGCTGAGGTTGGAAGGGACCTTCAAGATCATCAAGTCCAACCATTAACTTACTTACCCTGACAAAAACCACTTCTAAACCATGTCACTAAGTACCACATCTACCCTTTTTTTAAACACCTCCAGGGATGGTGAATCCACCACCTCTCTGGGAAGCCTATTCCAATGTTTAATAACCCTTTCAGTGAAAAAATGTTTCCTAATATCCAATCTAAACCTCCCCTGACATAACTTGAACCCATTTCCTCTTGTCCTATCACTTGTCACCAGGGAGAAGAGGTGAGCCCCCATCTCTCTACAACCTCCTTTCAGGTAGTTGTAGAGGGTGAGAAGGTCTCCCCTCAGCCTCCCCTTCTCCAGGCTAAACAACCCCAGTTCCCTCAGTCGTTCCTCATAAGGTTTGTCCTCCAGACCCCTCACCAGCTTTGTAGCCCTTCTCTGGACACGCTCCAACACCTCAATGTCCTTCTTGTAGTTAGGGGCCCAAAACTGAAGGCAGTACTCGAGGTGGGGCCTCACCAGTGCCGAGTACAGGGGGATGATCACTTCCCTAGTCCGGCTCACCACACTGTTCCTGATACAGGCTAGGATGTTGTTGGCCTTCTTGGCCACCTGGGCACACTGCTGGCACTTCTTCCTTAGCATTCCTTTTCAAGAGATCCCAGGTTTAGTCAGGCTGACCTACAAACCCTCCAGAAAGTCAATGTACTGAGAAGTATATTACTTCTACCCATCCATGCATCTCCCCAAGGATCTTCTCAAAAAAAAGAACACTCATTGCAAAGTCTTCCCTGTTTGCGGAACTCATTCTTCCTGCATACATTTACAGTGACCAAGCTCTTTGTTTAGACACAGTTTCTCTCAAGATACAGCTATCTCAGAAAGCAAACAGCAAGGCAGAAAAGGAAAACAGATTGTCAGTGCTGCCTCTGCAGCAGAGCTGCTCTGAATAAATTCCCTAAAATACTTAACCCACAGATAAAAGCTCTGATAAGCAACATCATTACCCAAGACCTTCAGAGAGACCAACGTGTAATGACCAAATGGTTATAAACACACGGAGCTCAAAGTTAGATCACCTTTGAAGTAATCAGATCACATCGGTCTGTACTGTAATACAAATACAATGCCTTGGAGAAATAAAAGAATAAAAGGACCATTTTTCATTATTTTTTGGTAGATGCTATAGCATCCTCGTAACAGAACCACATCCCTTACGCTAACTGGAAAGATGAAGCCTCTAAGAGCCACTGCAACTTCACATGTTTTATAGCATGGCAGAAATAACCTCCTCATTTTAAATTCTGTAAGAAGGGGAAGGTGGTTCAGAAGTACATCCATTTATGTACTCATTTCTATTCTTGGCAGTTTAAAAAGCTCTACACAGAGAAAGGAGGATGGTGGGTAACAGAAGAAATATCCTCTTATACATATGGAAAACCAGCAACACCAAGCATAAAAATGTGCATTAGGCACCAACTCTAGTTTATTTCGATTCTTAGGTCTTAATATTACAGCCATAATGCTTCATGCTGACTTTCGATACATGCGGATGCGTCCTCTTCTAAATTTTAACAGAAGCCTTCAAGATATTTTGCTGTGTAATAACAGCAAGGATACATACCTTTCAGAGTTTGGCTCTCCAGTCAGACTGAAAAAGCTTCACAAAGGAAGTATCATTAGCCCTACTTAATAGTGAGAAACAGGCACAGAGAGGTGAAACAATTTGCTCACAACTACACTATACGGCAGATATACAGGTGGGAACAGGAACGCCAGACTCCTCAGCCCTGTCCACTGTGATACAGGCTCTAGCAACAAATTTGTTTCCAACACACATAAGAAATAATCAATTCCAAACTTCACAAAAGCAAAAGAATGACTTGCAGCTGGGCAGAACAATTTTATTCCATTTTCTGCAGGAGGATGTCACCTTGTGAGGTCTGTTGTGGCTTCATTCATAGTTTATTCCCTTTCAGCAGAGCAACCAATAGACTCATCACTCTTTTGAAGTTTCTTTCTTTTTCCCACACTGGCATTAGCTACACAGATGATTCTTCTGCTTTATATAGGGAAGTGTGAATTGTAGCAGAGCTGTTTGGCACAGGTTTAGGATATTGCTTGCTACCTGTCTGTAAAGTTAGTTTATGGCTAACCTTCAAAGAAACACAATAATAATTAATAACGGATTTTCTAGGAATCAACAAAGTGGAGACAACAAAAAATAGCCCTGCGCAAAGCAGACTTCATGAAATGGGGCTGACAGGAAGTAAAAAAGAAAGAGATGAAATCTTGATGTCAAGGTGAAGAGAAGGAACAGAGAGGGTGCAAGAGTGGAGACCCTGAAATTATCTTGCAAACGAAGGGCAAAGAGGCAGGTACAGAGGTTAGAGGGAAAAAGAAAATGATAAGTCTCTGTCAGTGACAGAGTAGTGGAAGAATGAAAAATAAGCAAGAAAAAAGGAGACCTCGCCAGTCTTTGCATCAGCATTGGGAAGATCTTGCAATTGGAGAAACAAGAGGCAGGAGAGAGACTGTAGGGACAAGTCAACATTTACACATAAGAAATCTGCACTACGGGCAAGAGGAAGAAGCAGACCAGGGATGCCATTCGGTGAATAGCTATCGCTCTGCTGCAAACTGGCAGAATGCTAACGGCACCCGCCAAAACTGCAATACACAATTTCACATCAGCCCATTGCCAGTGATGCTGGCCCTAGAGGCAGAACACGGGATTGGACATCCTCCTTTGGCACAGCAGAGAAGAACTGATCCTATTTATCTGTAAGGCAGCTCTGAAGCACTTGGCAACCACTTTTTTTATTACAGTTGCCCTGGCCAAGACTTTGACCATCTAATCTACCACCCAACATGCTTCCGACTGACTGCAGGTCAGCTGCATGAATTTCTTAATTTAAGGATACTTCGTTTCCAGGGCCGTCTTCAGTCCAAAACATGCCTTTCTTCAGGTAACTAAGTTTACCATGTGACACTGACTTTCCCTTTGTTACCATTTCTGGTTTAACGAAACAGCTTCTTTTCCCACTTTGATTGAATGGTCTCTAAACCACTCCTGTAGGTGCTAAACCTACCTGTCCTAAACTACGTGTAATCGCATACAATGTATGAATTACTGTAATTGAGCACTTAGCAAATGACCTATACTGAATTTCATTTACTATTGAAACACAGAAATTTGTTATTCTTTTATTCTTTTATGCTGCTCTTTTCAGAAGAGATGTTCAAGATGTCTTCAAAGTATTGCCTTAACAGTAACACCAGTTATTCACTGACTATGAGCCTGTGAAATCTTTTCCTTCGTCCAGCTTGATCTGAAATCCAGACGTTTCCCATTGAGCATCTGCCTGGTCATTCTCTTTTGGCTTTCTTTCCTCCACCCAGCAAGGACATCGCATCACTTCATCTCTACCAACTGCACCAAAATCCTGTGGCCTGTTCTGTCTTTGGAAGATTTCCAACTCTTTCAGAAAGCAGATTGCAGTATACCACTAATTGAAGTTAAAAAGAGTAGACGGCTCAAGTAGCTGTTATTCATTCATTTGACATTCTTAAACATACGCTTGGAATACCTACAGAGTTTCAACAAAGCTTCAGTGAAGTCTAAACTTGCACTTAGTTTTTTTATCCCCGCAATTTGCAGGTCTGCCTTGTGGTTTCTTCTATTGCCAATAATTAAGCAATTCAAGGTAGATTATTTCCCTCACGAAAATGTACATTGCTCTAAGCAAATATGCTCTGGGAAAGCTGCGCCGCAAACCCTTCCCACTTTTTGTCTCTTCATGTAATTTCCAAGCACATGCCCAGAAACCAGGTACCTTGTTCCTCACTGCCATATGCTGCTTCACTGATGTAAAGGAAAAGAAGGAATGTGGTTTCTCACAGAGCTGCAGAATCACTGAGGCTGGTAGGGATTTCTGAGGATCATCTAGTTCAACCTCTGCTCAAAGCAGGGTCAACCAGAGCAGTTTGCCCAGGGCCACATCAAGACAGGTTTGAATAGCTGCAAGGATTGAGAGTCCACAGCCTCTCCGGACTTTCAATGCCAGTTTTCAGACACCCTCATTATAAAGTGCAAAACCTACTGTGGATCATCCCTGCCCTCCCCTGTCACTCGTGTGATGTTTTTGCCCCACTTGGTCAGGCAGGTCCTCTCTCTTTGCAGCCATCTTTGATCCCCAAAGAAGATCCCATAGTCATAAAAGCCAGATCCTTGTTGTTGACACCAGCTGTGCAAGTAGTTGCCGACCTACGGGGTCTGTCCACTCCTTCTCTAGCCCTCCTCCTAAAGGAGAAAACCATCTGGGCCATGTGTCCTCAACCATGACCTGTAAAACCATGTAGCCATACTTGATGTGCTCCAGGTTTCCTTGACTGTATCATTGGTGCTCACGAGCAAGTGGGTAATAGCCCAAGGGCTGGACAGGCCTAAGCAGTTTGTCTACCACATCCCAGATCCAGGACACTGGTAAGCAGAAAACATCTCTAGACAGCAGGTAAGGTTCACAGATGTGGACTCCATCCCCCACAGGAGGGAGTCACCCGCTAATATCAGCCTTCCTTCTCAGGCTCAGATGCTTCATTGGACAGAGCTCCAAGGGAACTGAAGCTATTCCGTAGTTGCAGATCTGCAGGTGGAACAGGAGCCTTCCTCCTGAGGCCAGAAATCACCAGCTTCTGCCTTTGCCATCATGGAAGTCTTCATTTCCCAACCTGACGAGCACAGACTGACAGCACATCCTTCAGTAGTACAGTTGGGGGGTCAGGCTTTTGTATCTTCAGCGTCTTGGAGAAGAACCAGTCTCTTTCTGGACACCTTCTGCACCAACTGCTGCATCTGGGAGCTCTGGCCTGTACAGCCAGCAGCTATATAGGCTTCCCCACAGCACCTGCTGAAAGGGTGCTTGATCTTCCTTAACTGGGAGTCAGATGGAAAAAACACAAGCTCAAAGCACCTTCTGACCAGGAATAGCTGGCAGAGCTCATTAGAAGCTGCTAGAGTCTGCTGGAAGACAGGCCTCCTGTAGCTATCCTTTCCCAACTGCAGCCAGCACCCTGAACATCCTCAAAGAGCTCCTAAGAGTCCTCCAACAGCCCCAAAATCTCCCAGGACATCTCAAAGGAAAGCACAGAAACTGCTCGTCTGTTGCCTGCCTCTTTTATCTGTGCTCACCTCATGAGTTTACTACAGTCCTAGTGAACGCCATCAACCACAGCAGCTTCTGATCAAAGCATCCTTTTTTTTTTGGTGGAAGTACAGAGAAGAGTACAACTTTACAGATAACACACAAGCTACGAAGTGGAACTTCTTACATTGCAATGAGATAGAGTTACTAAATCCTAGCCCACCGCTGGACCAAACAATGTAAATGTAAATGTAAACAATGTAAATTGACATTTAATGGGAAATACTCGACACTTCTTTTACATTATCCAGTGATGCCTTGATTTTCCTGTGTAACCAACAGCTGTAACGATTCTTTATGGAAAAAAAAAAAAAAAGGAAATATTTTAATGATTTTTTGAAAGGCAGTGGGAGAAATAGCAAAACAGTAATAAGTTTGCAATTTGGAAATTATTTAAAACCCAGCTCTGAAATGCAAACTGTCAAACATTAAGGGACCACTATCAATGAGGCATTAAATAAACTCTGCAAACAAGGTACTGATTCAAAACTGCACTAGAGTGGACAGTATCTGAACTTCTCGTGAAATACATAATGCTGGCAGATAGACAACTGATTTCTGTTCCTTAATGCTGACATAAGGTAAGATACTTTACCGTTTATTTGGAAGAAAGGACTTGTAGTTGTTCTTGTAGCAAAAGCTGTTATTCTTCAAGGACTATAGGAAAAAGTAGAGATAAGTGCATTGCAGTGCTGCATTTATAATTTTTTTCAGGAAGTGCAGGAACATCTAATTCTCATCCCTCGGTCTTCCCATTTATAAAAGAAAAAGTAATTCTAGGGGTACTGGTTGCCTATGGCTTCTTTTTCTTGTGGTTGATTGACTCGACATCAGCTTGTTTTGAGAAGAGGAGGCTAAGGGAGAATCTAATCTCAGCCTGCCGCTACCCGAAGGGGAGTTCTCAAGATGATGGAGACAAAAGTTTCTCTATCACGGGCCCATGGCCCCAAGTTGGAGGTTCAGACTGGACATCAGGAAAAGATTCTTCACGTGCAGAATAGTGCAGCACTGGAAATGGTGGTCTGGGACAGCTGTCAAATCTCCAGCCTTAGAGGTATTTGAGAGTCAGCCCAGGCAAGCCTGACCTGATGTATTTTGGTGGTTTGAACAGGAGGCTGGACTGGGAACCTCCAGCAGTCCCTTCCAAGGGACATTTCTGCCTTCTATGGTATGGGTTTGGTGGTGCCTGCAAAGGTTTGTGCCCAGACTGCAGTCTGCTCGTTAGAGCCTTTCCCTTATTTAAAGTCTTTCTCCTCTCCCCCAGATTTCACAGATTTGATGGAATTTCATTGTTACTGAGCTCTCTACCTCTTTATCAAATTGCATAAAAAATTAGCGAACAAATTCAAAAGATGTTGGGTGAGATAGAGGGAGAAAATAGAGACAGAAAGACAGAGATGCAAACACGCTCATTTGCTCCTTCTTTCCAGAGAGGAATGATCACAAGCTTTTATTTTTTGTTTTGCTCCCACAAAGTTATGCCACAGGGCAGACTGCCACAGGCCAGTGCATGTGGGAATTTTTGTCCTGTTCAGTCTGTCCTTAACACAGAGATATGAAGGCACAAAACCACCATTCATCTTCCCAACACATGTATGGTCCTACTCTCCAGCACGTCCCTTTTCTGAGGCCCATGGTGCCAGCTCTGCCAGACATCATCTCAGACGAGGCAGACAACTGCTCTGACCTGCCATTGTAATTCCTGAGTTCTGGCTCCCATGTAACGTTTACGTCCATGAACCAATTTGCAAATCCAGCTGAGGATATAGGCCAGGACAAAGCAGATGGAACAGCATGTTACGACCTCCGAGTGGTATTTCTCCTAATGTATTGACTGAGCTGAGAAAGCGAGTTACAACGTCGGGCTCTCCAAGACGCTAAAGCAGAAATCAAAGTTAGCATATAAAAATGCCGAGTGAAAGATGTTCCTGTGCATCACGAATACCAGCACTGTCAGCCAGTGAGTTCAGCAGGAAACATCTGGCTGCCCATGTTGGGAAGCTGTTCAGGAGAGAATCTGGAGGTCTTACTTAATACTTCACGTATTTAATTGGTCTTTTCCACACTTAACGATAAACACAATGTGCACCCACACAGTGCATGAACTGATGTCTGAAATACCAGCCATTACATCCACTGGGGTGAGAAAAGATAATTTTGGCTTGCTTGGAAGAGATTAACTGTTCATTCTACGCTCCCAGGCAGGGATGCTGGCCCAGTCGCTAAGGAAAAGAAGACATACAGGACTCCAGTGAGTCTTGAGTTCTGACTCTATCTATCATAAAATGTCTTTTATTCACCACCACCTTTCACCAAAACCTCCCCAAACCTTCCATGTAAAATCAATAGCAAAAGTCCTTAGGGCTTCTTGACAGCATCCTCCATCTTGATAACAACCCAAAATAAGAAAGTGCTTTTTGATCTTTCTTTCTTGTTCGACAAAGTTGGGTTTTTTTCTGCTTGGAAAGCGAGAGCAGCAGCACTGTGAATGCCATTCATATAATTTCCTTTTTTGAAAAAAGTGCAGCATTGTTTCTTACTGATGGGTCTAGGCTTGGATACAAGTCATCTGCCCACGGGCTCGTTCCAGAGGCAGCTCTCTACTGTCACAAGTCCCTCACCCGCAGCTGAGCATGTCCAGAGCTTTCTGATTCACCTTGCTCCTTCCATGTACAGTGGGGAGAATCATAGAACCATAGAATGTGTTGGGTTAGAAGGGACCCTTAAAGGTCATCTAGTCCAACCTCCTGCAGTCAGCAGGGACATCTTCAACTAGATCAGGTTGCTCAGAGCCTCATCAAGCCTGGCCTTGAATGTCTCCAGGGATGGGGCCTCCACCACCTCTCTGGGCAACCTGGGCCAGTGTCTCACTGTAAAGAACTTCTTCCTAATGTTTAAACTAGTGCTCTAGTTTAAAGCCATTGCCCCTCATCCTATCGCTACATGCCCTTGCCAACAGCCCCTCCCCAGCTTCCTTGTAGGCCCCCTTCAGGTACTGAAAGGCCGCTATAAGGTCTCCCTGGAGCCTTCTCTTCTCCAGGCTGAACAACCCCAACTCTCTCAGATTCCAGAAGGAGTCTTGGTACGTTACATCATTAAAAAACAGGTAGATTTTTTGTCCCTATCTGAAGCAATGTGAGACTGAGAGGCCGACAGCATCCGTCTCCTTGATCTGGGAGGTCCCACTCAAGGAAAAAAAAAATCTGATGAGGTTTCCCCTGGGTTTGGCAGAAGCTCAGGGACTAGCTCAGATGTAGCCACCCAACATCAGGCCAAGTGAATTTCAATCTAAACATTGCTTAATTCTTGGGCAGAGCAATCAGATCCTCTCTGACAGATAACAACAGTACTTTGCTCATATTCTTTAAGACTCAGAGTATTAGTCAGCCAAAACCCACTGAGCCATTAGAAAGGCCACCCACTGACTTCCCAATTTTATTTTTTTAAATCAAGAGGCTAAAATCATCTTTGCCAGAGATATGCAAGAGAATTGTGTAATACAGGCTTTCTTCTACAATTTTCTTAGCTTTTCCTACACTTCTGAGCTGAAGCATCCTCATTTCCCCCCTTTCCTTTATTCTTTGTCTCCTGCTCTTATTTGCACAATTTTTTTTATTTGCCCATGAAATTCATTAGGCATTATTGTACACAACTCTAAGCACAATATATCAGATAAAGCAGGGGAAAAAAACCCAACAAAGAACAAGGAAGAGTGAGCACAATGGATCCACATGGGACAACTAAAATCCATCTGTAATTATTATTAGCGCTAAAATTTTATAGCGTGACAATGAGTTAAAACCAAAATACAGCTACAAAAGCAAAGCTATGCAAAAGCATCTTGATAATAAGCAACTATATTAAAAATAGAAAAAGTAACAGTGAATACGTGACCCCTGACAAATAGTTTCAACGGAATCACCATATCAGCTAAACGCAATCCTACTTGGCCTTTTTTTTCTACAAGCTATAGTTCTGCACTGGTCATTGCACTTCTTCTGTTTTAAGGTTCCTCTCTGAATTTTCCCATTGTGCGTGACTTTAAATCCTTGCCCAAAATATGTAGGGGCACTGGAGAAACCACCATTACTTTCTATTTTCTCCTCATATTTTTTTCCCCCTAAATTTTACCTTAAAGTAAACCAGATTTTCATGCTCCTCCATAGCTATTGAATTAGGAAATCGGAGCCAAGCAATATGCACGCTTTCATCCTTTTGGGTCCCCAGCTGTTTCAACAGCCTTCTTTAGTTATACAGTACAAGAACTTACTTCCATTCCTAAATTCGGGGCTGCATTCAGTATAATCTGCTCCCGGTAGCTAATTTAGGTATCATGACTGCTTTTCTCCACTGACAGTGCAGACAGCCGGGTCTGGCAGCGCTGGATTGTAGGTGGCCTGAATCACTGATCACTCTCTCAAATTCAGATGCTAAAGATAGGCTTCTGTAGAAAAACAGTCTGAATATGGCCCCGCATCTCTGCCAGTTTTTCTCCTGTGATCTGTGTTTGCCCAGCTCTGAACCTCGCAAAATCTCATCAAAGATGCTGCAAGAAATTCTCAGCCCTTCAGTCTCTCTTTCCTGGAACCCGTTCCATAACCATGTCTCTGCTTCACAATTTTCTATCCCTCTTTATTAGTACTTCCCTTAATTTGCATTATGGAATCCTTATTTGGAAATAATTTGTAGATCCTGTTTATATTCTGCTTGATACAGTTTACAGACTACTGCTCAGAATAGGGCTGGTGTCGCACTAAGTATTACTGACCATGTAATCCAAGTGACAAATATGCTCTCTCATTCAAGCCACGGTCTCTACTTGCCTAAGACCTTTTCTTATTTTCTTTTAGCACCTCTTCAAACTTTCCTGGTTTAGTTGAGTTCACTATTAATTCATTTGTCTGCTTTCTATTTACCGGGCTTTGCTGCAGTCAAAGCAAACGTAGTCGGCTGACTGACGTGAAATTCGGTCTGAAATGCAAACAGCTGTGCGAATTTTAGCATTTGATACTGCCAGACTCCATTCTAAATAGTAATCCTTATTTATAAAAAGGGTCACCTTTGAATGAGCAGTGACAATGCTGATAAGAATCTGCAGGACTGAACCTTGTAATTTTTTGCAGGTTATTTAGAGAGAACAAAACAAGCAGACGATCAGATTTAGACATCTGTTTTAAAGGCAACTCTGCAGTTTGTCTGGAGACCAAAACAGATTATTAGCAGGAAATGGAGTTTTCTTAATATTGAATCTGATCCTGCCCTACTGAAAATCAATGGAATTTTGTCCCAGACTTTCATGGGAGAGGAACTTAACACATTTACGCTCCCAAAGACCTGGTTAGCATAGAGCTACAGCAACTGTCAAAGAGAAAGCTCAATTTGGATAAACCTTAAATTTCAAGATAAAAGTGTTCACACTGGAGAAAGACAGAGAAACATGGGAAGATTCAAATGTCAAATTTGAGTAGCATTGCCGAATGCACCAGCAGAAATGCATCAGCTTCCTGCATGATCTGCAAAGTATGAAAACTAAGGGAAAGCAAAGAAAATCCAAAAGATTTAGGACCACAAGAGTGTAGTTCCATGCAGAAATGTTCACACGGAAAGAGCTGGTGCTTCTGTTAGTGATGTTATTTTCATTTTAGTGTCTTCAAACAAAAATATCAGAATATTTTACCAACGTCAATTAAGACTCAGAATGCTTCTGGGACACACGTCCTTATTACACCCATTTTTACAGATTACAATGACACAGAGTTTGACTCATTAAAGGCCAGAAAATGAGTCAGCAAAGAAAAAGAACCCAAAAGCCCCAATCATCCATCGTCTGTGATAACCACTAAATAACCTCTCTCTCCTCCATCATTAGTCAGCCTTGGGAATAAAGTCACTTATCTGAAACATAAAACTCTTCCATACTTGATGTTTGCCTTTCTTGTATGTTTGTTTTTCACTATGATTGCCTCCTAACATTTCCCAGCCTCGCACACAGACTGATGCACTTAATTTTGACAGACACAAAATCCCTCTTAAATCTGCTGCGGTGTTTATACTGGGATGTATAAAAATGACTTGGCGAAACGGAGTCTCAAAATAGAAAACGAGATTAAAAATATTTTGCACATGAAGATTTCTTTAGGCTACGAGAGAAAGAGAAGAATATTGCAAACCTTATTCCATTTCTCTTGATCACCTAAGGGGGCCCCTACAGCAGAACTATTATCTTTAATCTTATGTTCTCTTTTCAGCATGTATTTTATTTTCTTCTCTCTGCTAACAATACCCTGGCCTCTTAATAGTTCCTGAGTTCACCTGCTAAAAAGATATTCCAGGATAAGGCTTCTCTGTATTAGATTTGCAAAGGTTTAGAAGCAGCTTGGGTTCTCTCTGTGCTAACAAACACTTAGTGGTAAATGCCGTCTGAAAGGGAGTATTGCAGCAGTGATTTGGTCAGTGTAGGAGCCAGTTTGCTTAACAAGCATGAACCTCCCTGGCCTGCCAGTATTACCACAAAATAGAATCATTTTCCTAAATGGTTTCATTAAAGGGACATTGTGCGGCTGAGTAGGAGATATTGAATGAAAATGGACAAAGTGAATTTTTAGTCATGCCAAACCCGTCTGTGGCATCAGTCACAAAGGTTTCACTGAAAAAAAAAAAAAAATAAAAAAAGCCTCTGTCGCTTTATTCGGAGATGAACACATTTGCAGTGATTCTGAAAGATTCGCTGCCACAGCCACTGTGGCTATACAGTGCTCATCAGCCATGATCGAGCCAATTTATCAGAAGAACCCAGGATGAGTTATTGTCTGACAACGCCAAGACTTACACTCGCTGCGGAAAATCATAATCATCCATCGCTTCAAACAATTCCAGTTGAATTGCCTCCCCAACTTATTCATCCCATACAAAGCCATGACAGGAATATCAAGAAGGAAGAGCGAGACACACAGAGCAACGGCAGCCTCTCTTCGAAGGGGCGTCACACCAGGCAGCTTGGAAGGAAACAAGAAGTTCTGCATTTTAACAAAAACCAGGAAGAAGAGGGCCAGGAGAGCATCATGTGAGACAGCTATTGCTATTTTTGATGTTCAACGATGCTGGAGCAGACACTGAGTCTTCCACCCTGAAGTCCACATTTGAATTTCTGGAAGACTGAAACAAATATCACTAATGTCTTCAGGCTGGTAATAGAGTGGTTGAGCGACAAAAAGAGCTGATAATCTGTCCTTAATTTCTAATGAATCTATATGTGCATTTCCACACAGGAGCGTTCTTTAATCGGGTACAATATACTTCTTCCTCATACCTGACCCATAAGACAAGTACCTTTACAGCGGCACCTACACCTACGGCATGATACAGTACTAACATAACCATTCCCATCAACAGGATTCATCTCTCAAACTGCATCCGTGTAAAAGCAAGATAGTCTCTAAGTTCATGGAGATAAATAAGCTCCCAAAGGTGCCTCTGTTCCACCTACCTTGGGCAGTCCTTGTAGGACAGGAAGAATTGCCCTGGGGCTACCCACCTCCCTCCACTGACGGTGGACAGAGCATAGACCTTCAGGCAATTCAAATTAAGGGAGATAAATATCACCTAAACTATACAACAGAGATAATTATGCACAGACTCCTACAGCCAAAACTTTACAGTAATTCACTGGGATGCCTTTTTATTGTTATCAATATTTTGAAGGCACATTTCTAATGCCAAATCCATTTTCAGATAGCATGGGCATAAAAACAGTTGAGAAACATGTAGGTGTTGCAAGTGTAGGTGGGGTTCCTGTAATTCATCTTGGTTCACATCCACTGTAAAGATAAATATCAACGCACGGCGATACTACTGCAAGTTGTTTATCTCGCTGCTGATTTATGGCCTACTGGTCATTCAGAGAAATCAATAACATGAATTTAGAGTTCCGTGTAAGTAGTAAGCAATGCAAAAATACAATGAGGACAGGCAGATATTAACTTTCAATGGTCTAGGGAAAATTAATAGTTTAGTAAATGTATGATGTTACGCACAAACTCCTTTAATAAAAAAGGAATAAAGAAAGAAACAAAGAAAGAGAGCAAGAAAGAAGGAAAGAAAAAAGGCTGCCTTGTTCCCCTGAACTCTCAGCCACCTTTCCTTCCAGCTTTCTCTACATTACGGATCCAACATGCATCTCTGTCAAGCCAGCCTACGTGGCCGCCCTGTCCTCCAAGCTGGGGCTTGAAATAAAACTGAGAGACCAATAAATCATGCTACAAAAGGGAAACTCAAAGATCACAGTGGGCTCTTTTTTCCTTCCTCTTTTGATTTCCTAGTGCCTTTTTGTTTGGTTTTTTTTTTTGGCCTTATGTGATACTTCTTGCAAAGGCATTTGGCAGATCAAAAAAGCTTATACGCAAAGACAATTAATCCTCATCCTCCTTAGTGTGACTTGTGCTAACTAATTGAATTTAAAATATTCTTTTTTATGAAAATCATTGGATCAAACGCTGAGATTAAAAATTGACTGAACTTTCAAGAAGTTCACCCATAGTGAATTTTCCTGACCTTAAGGGTCTCAGGATATGAAATATATATCTATTGGTGGAATCTATTCATTGCATACATTGATTGAACCTTCCAATTACCGTTGTGTGGATGGCTTTTCTGTAGGTTTGATTCTGGTGTTACTTGCAAAAATAATATATTTATGGAACTTCTTTACATCTGTGGAGTTACTGAATTAACAGAGCTGAATCAAGCCAGTCATTCACTGTGCCTGCCTATCTAGAGACCAAATTTGATAACAGACTGTGCTGTTAGCAACAGGATGAGTGTTTCAAGGTGAATATATTATGCGAAAAAAAAAAAAAAACAAATGAGCTGACAAGTGACTACAGCATAGTCAGGGTGGAAGAAGGACCGACCCTCAGAGAGGATGTAACTAAGCAAGGCAGGAAGCTTTAGATGATACACACAGGGCATATTCATACGGTACAGAAATAATAATACCTTGTGAAAATAAAATTTTAAAAAAGGTATATCCTACCAGTGTTTCACTCCTGTTCTTAACACATTATGATCAATGCTAAAAATACGTCAGAAGAAAAGGTTTCTCATTCTCTCACTTCCACAGAAAACCTTTCAGCGCAGTCTCTTTGCTGTGATGACAATCACATCTATAGAAGATTTAAATCTCCAAGGTTTTCAAGACAACAATCTTAACCAAGGCTAAATTTCTTATCTGCCACGGCAAATCAATGGCAAACCCCAAATTTATCTCTGGAAAAATATTCAGAACTTTCTGCTTTGACTTTTTTTTTTCTGTATGTCCAAATGATTGTTGACGGGCTGGTCAGAGTAGACGGTACCATGCTCCTTACTCCCAGTCCTGCACCGCCAAATTTTATATGCAATGACTCCAGCCTGAACGCTGGAAGTGAGAGTATAGTCAGACAGAAAAATCTCAGTAACAACAAACTCAAAAGTGGGCGATATTTGCAGAAAAACAACAATTTAACAAACACACACACGGTTCTGAGGCAATTTCACACACAGCTTTCCAGGATTCAGGGGTCTCTATACCATGTTTTATGCAACTGCAGCTGAATGCCTTTTGTTCAGTGTGAACGGCCCAATTTAGTTCAAATGAGTTAGTTTGCCTCTTACATCAATACCTGCCAATGTTTTAGCATAAAAAGAAATGAGGATATTAGGGCTTTTTTTTTTTTTTTTCAGATGGCATCTGGTTGGCTATTGTGAAAATACTAGGGCAGTTGTTCACATCCATTTTGCATTTAGTCTAAATTAGCCTTTTAGATTTAAAAATACCCTAGATTTCCCCCGTCTATCATTTTCTCCTTTGATACTATTTCTGAGCTGACAGAAATTTCAATCAGAGTGCTGTTAACCTCCAACAAATTAAATATTGGTAGAGTATATTAAGCAGACCACGAAAGCTAAATAGATTTTAGTAGAGCTGTAAAAGGCAAGAAGCAAACCGGAATAAAAGATAGTTGGAAGAAAAAAAAAAAAGATTGATACGTAAGACCGAAGACTGATTTAAGTCCAGCACTCATTGGAAAAGAGTGCAGGATCTAGACCTTGCAATGTAACAAAAAAAAAAAAAAGGTAGTACTTAACATTAAAATAATAGCTTCCATTTCAACTTGTGTGGGCACAAGTAAATTTGAAAAATGTTATGCCTTCACACTGGTAAATTAGTGCACTTTGCCCACACACAGCTTTTTTAGAAGAAAAGAAGACAGTGATCCAGAACACAATTTCCCTTTTGCAACGCCAAGTCACTGAGCCAGGTGTAAAGCTTTAAGGCTCTGGATTCTCAGCCCTGTGTTTAGACCCCAGGATTAAATGACAAAGAATCATAGAATCTTTTTGGTTCCCCCTGTCCGCGCCACTGGTGAGGCCCCACCTCGAATACTGTGTTTCGAGGCCCCACCTCGAATACAGTTTTGGGTCCCTCACTGCAATAAAAGACATTGAGGTGCTGGAGCAGGTCCAGAGAAGGGCAACGAAGCTGGTGAGGGCTCTGGAGAACAAGCCCTGTGAGGAGCGGCTGAGGGAGCTGGGGGTGTTCAGCCTGGAGAAAAGGAGGCTGACGGGAGACCTTCTCGCTCTCTACAACCACCTGAAATGAGGGTGTAAAGAGGTGGGGGTTGGTCTCTTCTCCCAAGTAACAAGTGATAAGACAAGAGGAAATGGTTTAGATTGAATATTAGGAAAACCTTCTTCACTGAAAGGGTTGTGAAGCATTGGAAGAGGCTGCCCAGGGAAGTGGTTGAGCCATCATCCCTGGAGGTATTTAAAAGACAGGTAGATGTGTCACTGAGGGACATGGTTTAGTGGTGGACTTGGCAGTGTTGGGCTTACGGTTAGACTTGATGATCTTAAAGGTCTCATCATCTTTTTTTTTCATTTTCTTAAACCCAACTTCAATAAAATCTACTAGCTCAGGGTGCCCTGTTTCATATTGTTACACATACAAAATTTCTGTGGTTTATTTGCTTTGAAATCCTTGCTCTGAACTCAAAGGCTGGCTGAGGCAGGGCTACGAAATACCAGAAAATAATTATTGACATTCAGAGACTTTCCTGGTCCCAGCTGGGACAGAAGAACATCAGTGACAGTCTTTTCCATGGCACTTTACTATCTACCTTTCCATTTGTGGTCTGAATCTGTATGTAACGCACGTGATTTAAAGATAATTGAAAATCTGTATTCAAAGAGAGATCACTGAAAATCTGGTACCTTTTGCCAAAAAAATTTCAGAATATTTCAAAGAGGTGAAATCCATGAGGGTGAGTTTTGAGGTCTAGCCAATATTTTCATTGACAATTTAAGTTCTAGGTGGGGAAAAGAAAATAAATCTAAAAAATAAAGGAAAACTGATTCAAACCGAAAGGTGCTACTGATGATTTGGAGCACATGAATTAAAGTCCAATGGGATTTTGATAACTCAGACCAAAAATCAGTAAAATGCAATTCACTGAAGATGCGGACAGAATACTAATCTTCAGCAAGAGAATGCAAATGTAAATGTCTAGCGGCTAAAAAAAATCCACCCAAAAACCTGGCTTGGGGACCAGCAGCTCAGGGAAGGCTCTCATCTAGCAGCTTGGCTAACCAGGCACGAGTGGCTTCTATAGCGAAATACCCGCTCGTCCCTCCAAGCTGCCCTAACGTAGGCAGGGAAATCCGGGAGGACATCGCTCCGTTGCACGCAGCATTGCTGGCACTTCGGCACCAACACCAGCTTTGAGTTTGGACCACACTTCGAGGCACAGGGCAGTGGGAATAAATGGGCAGAAGGTGGTAACAAGAAAGGTAAGAGGCTTTTACCTCCTCAAGAAAAAATCTGGAGGGAGGGTGTTTGTTTATGCCAGAAAATAGTGAGTGGGAAGCATGGTAACCAGCTCCTATGCAGAAAAGTTTTTAAACAGGATGGGATTGGAGACCTCAACAGGGCTCAAACGTTCAACGTGAAACTTGTGTTTATTACATCTTGAGTGTCTGTTTCAGGTAGATTGTATTTAAATCTTGAGTTCCCAGAGAGACATAAATTCCCGTTCCTCATATAAATTTTTAATGCGCTTCCATTATTAAACCAAATTTTATTCCAAGGAGCTTTGCCTCTGAAATTAATCAAAAGATTTTTTGCCGTACTCCAGATGAAGCAAACACAGAATTCCAGGAGCCTAACACAGAAACCAGACTTCTAAAAATAGACTCCGTGGAGCCTGATTTGCTGTAAGTCGTGTGGGTAGGTCACATATCACATCTCTCTCGGCTGATCAGCATCGGTCAGGTGTTGCTTGAAAGGCAGCCCAAGAGGGAAAGCAAATAGATTGGTTGAGCACAGAGCACAGAAACACGCACTGATATGACAAGAGACAGCAGAAACTCCATGAAATAGGGTGATATCTCTATACATTTGAAAACAGAGTTTGAGGTTGGTCTTGGTTTGGTTTTTTTCCATGCCTGTTTATCACTCTGCGTCCAAATGCTAAAAATAAAACGTGTTAGTTATGAGTAAGTGGGAGTCAGATCTCCATCCAAAACAAAAATATACCCTAAAACATCTCTCTCGGTCTTCCCAATTTGGGCAAATTAATTCCTGTCAACAGCACAGATATTTTGCACGAGCAAAAATAACAGGAGCCGCAGCCGGGAACATAAAACCTAACGGGCCGTGCTTAAGGTGTTCCCTCTGTGCTGGAGGCAGAGCGCAGCAGATAACCAAGGAAGGGGCTCTCTGGTTTCGGAGACCCAGCATCGAGGCAGAAATGTTCAGCACAGCGGCACACAGATGCTTTGGCACGAGTCAATGAAGGGATGATGATCTAGGGGAGGTAAGAGTGGGGCACAAAAGGTGTTTGCAGATACAGAGCGATCGTTCACCGGTTCCTCCAGGCCGTTTGTGGAGTTACACAGACCCACTGCTCACATTTGACAGTCTCATGCTATGTTTTTTGGTTGAAAACTGGTTTAAAAATGCCATCCCAATCCTCTTCCGCAATGCCTGTGACAAATAGTGCAGAAATACCCAAATAAAGAGCAAGATACCTTTTGTGAGATCATCCCTCTCCCTGAGAGAAGAAGGAATTCGGTCCAAAAATCAATCTTCTCGTTAATTATTTGTATTAACAGAAATGCTGACACATCAAACAATTTACTTGGCTTCTTAATATATTACCCTCAGGTGACAGCCTTCAGCCGAGTGACCCAGCAGAACACCTCGAAGTATTCAAAGAGGGGGTCAGATGCTGCTTTTGGGGACCTGTCCCCAAGGCTACGGGGATGCGGCAGTTCCAGGCACCTGGCATTCAACCACGGGGCTGCACTTGCTGCTCTCGCATCCTTTTCCTTCAACCACACATTCAAAAAGGGCAGAGTCATCCTTCCACACTCGACTTCAGAAATGGAGAGGGGGGGAAAAAGAGAACATTCACAACCCTCACATTGAAGGTTTGTCCCACAACTGTTCTTTCATGAGATCAAGAATAAAAGGGAGAGTAATAAATGTCCATGGATGTTACTCTAATCTTACATCAGGAATATATAACACCCTCCGTCTGACTCCATTTTGGCTAGACAAGGCTGGCTTTCCTCAACATATGAGACAGTATAGGAGTTCGATCACATGCCTGGTTCAGTTCCAGCTTCAATCCAAAGTTGCTCTTGACACAAAACCAGAGAAAACTTGGCAGCGTCGTCTCCCAAGCTTGGGTTCAGTCCCGAGCAAAATTCCAAATGAAACACAAGGTCCCAAATCTGCATGGAGCAAACAAGATGAAATGCTGGCACTGATGCTGGCAAAACAAGCCGCCAAGTTCTGCTGATATCCACACGGCGCTTCTCTTTCAGCTGCCCACAAAGAGCTAATACTGCCTTGTGCGGGCTATTTGCCCTATAATTGGTACCTAAAACCAATGGCAGGGATGTCAAGGAAAGGAAAACCAATGTCAGTTCTTGTGGTGGATTTGTCCATGGGCCATCACCCCCTCAAGCCACTGCACATAGAAGAG